>MU270367.1:12057-431402 GCA_021432625.1 Leptodontidium sp. 2 PMI_412 | reverse complement strand
GACTTGACTCTGTCGTATCTTTCTTTAGTACGTTCTCCTCCTTCTTTTAATTAACTTTACGGTTTCCTGATAATTTCATTTGTATTACTGACTCGTCGTCTTGAAATCTAGTAATTTATATAGTAAGTGGAGTATAGAAATCAACTCCGGGGATCTTTAATTTAATAGCTATAGCCTACTCTTCTTGCTCTAATAGCGATATAACATAGTGAGTACTAGTCGACTTTAGTACGTAACAATAACCTCTTTTATTACTATAACATGAGTCGGCACAATAATTTGAATTAAAGACTATTCTCTGTAGTAATTTAAGCCTAGTTTCCTTCTCTTCCGACAACTTTTTCTTTTATAATAGTTTCCTTATTATAATGTTTAGTAACTTCTTTATAAGAGAGATAATTACTAAATCGTCGTCATCTTCTTTATTTAAATTAACTATATTGTTGCTAGAGAGTTAGCGTATACTAACTTTCTGTATAATCTCTAGTCGTGCTTTCCCTTTGCCTTTATCTTTAGTTATTAAAAGAGTAAGCTCGGGGGTTATATCTTTGTCGTACGTCTTATACAGGGCATCCACAGAAACAATAGATACCTATTTAGCCCTAGAATAGTTCCATTGACGTAAAAACATATAGAAATCCCGTAGATTATCCTTATTTGTTAATTCCGTGTAAATCCCTTGTTTCTTTGGATTTCCTAAAGCAATAACCTATAGTCTTGGCTCCGGCCTATCTACACCTTTTAATCCTCTTATATTAGCCTATCCTTTTACTCTTTTCTTATATGTTAATGCTCTTATAACTGTAAATAGTAGTCGATCTCGGGAATTAATGTCCTCGTAGAGCAGGAATGAGTTTTTCGCCCGGCTATTGATTAAGACAGTAATAACGAATCTAATTGTGAGTTAGGGCTATAATTGTCTGTTAGATCAAAGACTAGAACTTGTTTCTTTCGATGAGGTATCTTAGAAGGCGTTAAGACCGCGCTAGAGAGTTCAATAATAGTATCCGTCTTATTCTTGCCTTTCCGAGGATTAAGTGTTAAGGGCTCCTCTTTTATAGCGTCTTCCACTAATTCTTCTGTATAATCGTCTACCTCTATAGTATCCTCCGTATCCTCTTCTCTAACGGTAGAGGCCCTAGCGCGCTTCTTGCCCTTAGATTTACGGGAAACGGGCTCCTGAGACCTAGTGAAAGCCTCTAACGAGTTAGTGTTAGGTTTGCGCGCCCGTTTACTAATTTCATCCGTATCTAGCGCTAGACCTTATAAACGCTTTGACCGAGAGGCTCGAGGCATATTAACCTCGATATTCTGAAAATTTTGTAGTGTTTGGACAAGAATTCGTAGAGTTATTAGAGGTAGTTGTAAAGTGAGGGGGCTAGGATGCGGGGGGGAATTCAACTTTTCGTAGGGCTCGCTAAAAATCCGGATTGAAGCTAGTTATGGGTATTGCTGTAGGAAAAGAATTGTAAGCGAGAGTTATTGACGCTGCTGTTGCCCCCTACAACGCTTCCTCTAAAAACACTTTCTTAATGAGTTGATCTTAAAACCTTTGAATCCCACAATGAACGATTGTTTTAACTAGATTTTGAAACCTATTATTTATAAGAACAAGTT
This sequence comes from Leptodontidium sp. 2 PMI_412, assembly GCA_021432625.1. Taxonomy (NCBI): domain Eukaryota; kingdom Fungi; phylum Ascomycota; class Leotiomycetes; order Helotiales; family Leptodontidiaceae; genus Leptodontidium; species Leptodontidium sp. 2 PMI_412. Next base: position 429,785 of record MU270367.1, on the reverse strand, counting down.
ATATCCCAAGGTCCTATGAGAACTTGAACGAGCTCCCCGCTCCTGGGTCTGTAGCTGAGGCCGAGGCCGGGACGGAGTTTACAATGGGAGCGTCAGAGCTCGGGTGACGAACTTTTCTAGATTTATTGAAGGAAGAGAACTAGGAATGGATAGGAGCAAGGATTGAAAGTAGCGGAGTCATTTGCTTAGTGTGAAGAGTTGTAACTGTAATATTATATAACGAGATCAAGTATTAGATTTAATTTCCGTGGCTCCGAGAATATTTCTTCTTGAGATAAGTATCTTGGGATGTTATAGTTGGTAGGACCCCACGGATACTACGAAAATACTCTTAGGATCGTATATATCGTAAGATATTTATCTTAAGATAATCCTCCCCGGAGAATTCTCGGTAGCTTAAGGAGAAAACGTTTGATCTTCCTCCACCGTTCTATTAACTGGCTTACTAAGTAAGTGTAGGGTACGTAATAAGATGCCGTTTTCGGCTTGACTCTTTATTTATAGATTCCGAGTATTATAATTACGCGTATGTCTCTTTGATATAGTTCACTCTGGATTAATCGCGTTTAGAGTATAATGCCTTAATATATTATAAAGCAAGCTATGTGCCTTATTCATACTTTAAGCCTATGTAGTCCGAATTGCTCAAGGGATAGGGAGAAAGTCCTGTTCGGGATGTGTTCTATTAGCAGAGATGTTCCTCAAGATTTCCGAAACGGGACCCTCATAAGGCAACTAATTACCTTCAGGCTCAGCGACAAATATAGAGCTGAGTGAGATTCTCAATTGGTCTTCAGTGATCCAGGTGCGGGCATCGAGACCGAACGCATCCGACTAGGTACTCGAAAACTTTCCTGCCTTTGCGTGTGGGTGGTGTGTATGGCAAGAAATCGGGCTATGGCGGGGTTGAGGCTTGGTGGCTTGAATATCCTCACATGTCAGCCTTTCGATCACTCCTCAGAACACAACTGAACATATATATCCAAACACCAGAACAAGTTCAGATGAGGCTCTTCGACTGGAATTTCAGGTAACGGGCATTGTTATCTCAAATCATCGCTATCATGAGTGCTGACAGAATAAGCCTTGGTCGCAACAATAATAGCGAACGCCAAAAGCTATATCAGTCTGCCTCAGCCTACCTCCATCCCGCAGCCACCACAGAGCTTGTGCTGCAGTCTGGATTGGCCTACCTCGCCATTGGCTTATCTGACGCCCGGAGCGTGACTGCGGAACGCCCTGAAAACAAAAGGAAGAAGCATTATTTACATTTCAGTGTGACAGGGTGTCACCCAGCCTTATTTCTAGGTGCACAGCCTTGAGGCGCTATCAGCCCTGGCTATTCTGAAATCAGGACTTCGATGCAGCCGCACAGCAATGTTTTACCTTCCCACCTTCCTGCAAGGCTGAAGGAGTGCTGGCCATTATATATTCAGGTTTCTGCTGCCTGACCTGGAATGGTTCATCATGACCATGCTGCCTATTTCCTTGTAATAATTGAATCATTTTCCTTTCTTCCTTTTTCTATCTCCAATATCCAGTGCGTTTTCCTTCATAACATCCGATGGCGGAAAACATACCCACCAGGCTGATCGTCTGCGTCGATGGTACATGGTGTACTGCGGACGGTCCGCGTCGTTCGGATTACCAGAATAACAGCAACATATATCGGCTCTGCGCGAGCATCAAGACAGGTGTAGTCACGGACATTTCAGGCCAGAAATTCAAGCAAGTAAAACACTATGCAGCCGGGATTGGATCAAGCGACGACATTGCAGTTCTCGAGCGTCTTCGCACAGGAATATTTGGAGCGGAGTGTATCAAGCAAATAAAGCAGATCTACGAATTGTGCTGCGTCGAGGCTTCTCATCCCCAAGATGAGGTTTGGCTCTACGGATTCAGTCGCGGTGCCTATGTTGTCCGAGCCGTGGCAGGACTACTCCATTACCTGAGAGCGTTGACTTCGGCAGGGACCCCAGCTTTCGACCACGATTACAGCAAAGCGTTGAGGGTATACGAGGCCATGCAGAAAGCGAGGAGAGCAGAGAATGCGAAACTTGGACCGGGCCAGATTCACGACTTCCTGGGTGCAAGCTCACGATCAGCACCCAGAATCCGATTTCTTGGCGCATTCGATACAGTCAAGGTAGTCAATGATCGGTCTCTCTACGACATATCCTTCAGTGAGTCCATTGAGAATCTGCGTCATGCACTGGCTCTTAACGAGAATCGCAAAGACTTCATGCCAGAATGCATGTACCCAGAATTCGGAAAGGACAGGCTGCTGAAACGGAGCTTTCTGCAAATGTGGTTCCTCGGAGCTCACATTGATATTGGAGGATCAGCAGCGAACGATGGCCTGTCCTTATATCCTCTACAATGGATGTTACTTGAGAGTGAAGCTAAGGGCTTGGTCCTGGAGTTCGATGGAAGCTTTGCCAGTCGTGCGCATATCGACAACCCTTTGCATGTGGTTTTCCCTGATCATGAACTTCAAGGTAAAGGAGTAGATCTGTGGAAGTGTCATGCGGGTAATGGCGTTGTGGTGCAAATGCAAGACCTTCGAAAGGTTCATAATCTCGTGGAATACAAGCAGCGCTACAAGATTCGCCTGAACAAACACAGGGGCGTGTACTGGAAACGCCTTTCTCGGGAGCCATTCAACAGCAACGGAGAGTTAAAGGGTTATTGCAAGTACGGTATGCATTCCAAGCCATCCTCTATGCATTGGATTATTACTAACCTCATCTAAAGCTCCACAGGGAACACTGCTGCACCCTTCTGTCTTCCTCGCCTTCGACGAGTATTGCCACATCCTTCTAGATTCCAAGGACATGTTCTATCGCAAGGAAATCGAAGCTTGGAGACCAACCATTCTGCCAGATTCCACTGCGGACTTCTGGCATAATGAGGAGGTGTTGAGCATCGAGGGCCCTGGAGTGATACGGGTACTTGTTTGTGGAAATGTTGGAGTTGGGAAATCGTCTTTGATCAACGCAGTGTTTGGACTGCCAGTAGTAAGTACACCCAAAAATGTCTTTAAGCGATTTAAACTAATGATTCATAAGACTGTTAGCAGTGATAGAGAACGTGGGGACCACGACATAAGCACGCCGTTCACCACTCCTGATCGTCCAGATCTATTGGTACATGACTCCAGCGGCTTTGAAGCTGGAGGTCAACGTGAACTTCGAGCAGTCAAAAACTTCGTTAGCGATCGCGCGTCTCGTACAGAGATGGCGGACCGACTGCATCTCATATGGTTTGTCGCGGCCTCGCTAGACAGACATGACCGAATAATTTGCTAACTTCCACTAGGTTTTGCCTTGAGCTTAATTCAGCTCGTACCAAGCAAAAAGGAACTACCGAGCTATTCAAAACCATATCACAGTATGCTGAAGATGTCCCTATTGTTGTCGTGGCGACCAAGAAAGACGAATTCCTCGGCGTGAAGTTAATGGAAGCCAGGAAGAAGATCAGTGGGGTTGGAAAGGATCCGGTTGCTTACTGGACCGAGCTCGAGGTGTACGCGGAGAACGAGTATGTCAAGAGGATGGAACTGATCGAGAAGGAACTTCATGAGATCGAAGGTGGTAGATTTGATGCCGCAGTGGGGATTTCAAAAGGTAACGCCTCCAACCTCTCGAGTGAAAAGCCTTTACTGACCAGCATCCTCAAGACGATACGGACACAATTGGTGTACTTACTGAGACCACTTCATCTTGCTTTAATCATGAAAGACTTCGCCGATTCTATATTTCTGCTCAAGTCACACGTATCGATATGAAGGTTGATCTAGCAATCTCGGAAACGATACGGATTTACAAGCACACTGTGAGGGGTGCAGCCGCAGCCGCTTTCTTCCCAGGCGGGGCCACCACGAATCGAATCACCGTCGCTGCCGTCGTCTGTAATGCCATCGTCACCTGCTTTGGTGTTCCAACGGTGAGCTCGGAAACGGTTCTAGCAATTCTGAGATCCGTCATCTGGGAAGACATTGGTCAGAATTTCTCACTTCTTCTTGCAGAGTCAATATCTACACTGGGATTGCTCAGCACGATCGCCCTAGGCGGAATGCCTGTCTTTCTTGCCTCTGGTCTTGTCAACGCCCCACTCGTCATTCCGGCGACCACAAGGCTGTTCCTGATGCTCGCCTGCGACACCATTCTCATTCTGGTGAAAGCTTTCAAGGCCAGCACGGACAGATGTATAGGGCAACCACTCAAGTCCGACATCGAGAAAGCGGCGTATGAATATCGACCTCTCTCCAAGCAAGTACACAAACAGATCAAGAAGGTTGTGCCGAGACGGAATATGGTCAAATCGTTTCAATCAACGAGGATCAAGAAGGAGATTGAGGATATCCTAGCGGACTATAAGAATGTACTTACACAGGGAATTGGCCACGATGCGAAGATCCTGGATGAAGACACGGACAGCGAGATGGAGTCGAGCTTGGTTGGAGACTTCGAGAAGGTGAAGTTATGAGCTGCTATATTGCATTTCTCGTGAGATAAAGGGCTTGCGTTGGGCGTTGACGTACTTTGTAGACTAATTGCGGTGCTTAAGAGGAGATTTAGATCACACCATATCTAGAAGTCGCTGGATTCAATATCATCATTGCTTTACCAATGTCTGGCAGCTAGCTATATGGGGTGAATGTAGATTAAGCGAAGCTTTGCGTTCAGCGATCCTATCCTGTCTATACTAGAGCAGGCAAACATCGGTCTCCCCGCCAGAGTCATAAATCGTTCCTGTGCTTCTTTGTCTCTCTGTTAATCTGATTAGAAATATCGTCGTCGAAACTAGATTGGAGGGCTCACCATGTCGTTTCCCTTAGCGAAGAAGTCAAGAGAGTTATGATAGCCGTCGATGGTTGTCAGGAACCAGCCACCTTGATGGGGAACGGCTGTAGGAGCACTTAATTTCCTGGAGAATCATAGAGCAAGCTATGTACAATCGGTTCCCTGTACTGTTCGCTAATTTTTCCTAAATTGGCTTGACTTAAAAAGCCCCGCACCCACATTTCAAATTCCCCGCTTGAATTCAATTTTTATGATATTAAAACACTGCTTTTAGTCATGGGCCGGAATCGCAAGACTGATCGCAAGGAGCTGACGCCAGCTCAAAGAGCTCAAATTTGGACTCGTTATCTCGATAGGCATGGATTTACCGCAATATCCAAGCTAGAAGAGACCCCCTACTCCACCGTCCGCAGTATCATTGAGCGAAGGCTGGAAACTAGCGATTCTAGCTTTGAGAATAAGCCTAGAAGTGGACCTTCCAAGAAGACGAGTAATAGGAACGATCGAGCGCTCATACGTCACGCAAATCAAAATCCAAGAGACACTCTTTACGCCCTTACAACTCCGTCTAAATCAGGTCACAAGCTTGGCCGCAACACAGTCCGTAAAATCCTTAAAGCTTATAGCAAAGCTAAACGCAAGCCTCGTAAGAAGCCATATTTGAAGCCTAAGTATAAAAACAAGCGGTTGATTTAGTGTAAGCAACAAAAAAAGACTAAAAGGAACTACCGGAAGATCTATTAGAGTGATGAGGTCACATTTCACGTCGGGGAGGATAGAAACACTATCTACGTCACGCGCGGGCCTAGAGAAGAGTACTTGGAGAAGAACTTGAAGCCTAGCTTTAAGAGTGGACGAACGAGTGTTAGAGTTTGGTCTTGTTTTTGCGGCAATGAGATGGGACCGTTAGTTATTATTGAGAGGGGGGGACGGATGAACGCAAAGCGTTATTTAGAGACTCTCAAAGAGCATTTTATCCCTTTTTACAAGAGGATAGTTGAAAAATACGGCCCTAGGGTAGTCATACAAGAGGATAATGCTCCTTGGCATACTACTAAAGTGGTGAGGAAATACATAGAGCAACAAGGCATTCCACAGTTATAATGGCCTCCACAATCGCCTAATCTTTCACTAATTGAGAATTTGTGGAAGCAAATCAAGAATATGATTAGCAAACAGAGGCATAAGATCAAGAATATTAGAATAATGGAGCGAGCTTTAGAGGAAGTTTGGCCTCAAATCAAGCCTAAAACACTTGAGAGGTTGAATACAAGTATGGGAGCACGGATTAATGCTTGTATTAAAAACAAGGGGGGAGCGACAAAATATTAGTATATCTTTAATTTGAGCTTGAAATGGTGTAAATAGGACTAATGGTTAAGAAGTTATACGTGTTTAAAGTCATGGAGGCCTCTGCACGTGATTAGCGAACAGTACAGGGAACCGATTGTACACTATGTTGAGACTCGTCGAACTCATTCACAATTCCGAGATTGTCAGGTTTAGGAAAGTGACCTCAACATCTATCCTCACTGTATTCATACTCTATTTCTGGGTTTCTCTCTTCCAAAATCTATACTACGCGACAAATTTGAAGAATGGTATCTACACTTTTCATCTCTTGTTGTAAACTTCCAGCGCTTCTGAGAACGCAATCTATGCCGAATTCCAATCTAGAGACACCCAGCGCCCACTCAATTCCGAACATATACAAATAAGCACACAAAAAAGAACCCTTCTAGCCAGAAAAAAAAACAAAACTTGGAGAGGCCTCCTATCATACAATATAAATCTCAAGCTGAAGTCTAATCACAAATAGACCAGCCTCGCAACTTCAGAGTAACGAACTCTACTTATTCTTCGCAAAAAAAGTAAATACTGCTCCACTTCGCAGTCTCATCCACAAACCGACAATTCCGATAATTCGTCTAGAAAGACTACAAATACGGCGTCTTGAAATCGCTCTGATAATGCTCGCCCATGACTTTCCTCACCGCGAGAGAAGCTTTAGTGGCGTAATAGAAAGAGATACGTGAGACGTGGTGATGCATAACGTGTGTTTCGATAGCACTGTGGAAGATGTAAGTGCCGATCTAACTAAAATCGCGATCGATTGTTGAGGCGGCGCCGCGGAGGAAGGTCTAAGTTTTGGTAGGGTAGTAAGGTATTAAGGCGTTAGTGTGTTAGAGGAATGTGATTGTTACTTCTGGGGTGTTAGTCTGGGTTTTGTATATAGTTGTGAGATTTGGGGGGGGGGGGGGACTTACGAATCTAGTGGTTAGTCCAGAGATATGGGAATCCGTATAAGAGCATCATGTTCCGGGCTCCAAAATATTAAATTAAACTCCATAAGACGAAAGCAGAAATGGCAATATAAATATCTAAAACAAGTATATCTGTCTTACTCGCAGCTTTGAAATTCGGCCTATTATTACCGAGGTAGAAATGAGACTTAGTCTACTATAGTAACATAGCTATCCTTGCTAAAGCGAAATTGTTAATTGTGAGATAAATAGGAAAAGCAATTAGTTAATAAAAGAATAAATGCGTTAAAGCTACGATTGGCATATCTTTCACATAATCGCGAAGTTTCGAGTATGGGGCATAAGCTTTCTCGTAAGCTTCTCTAAGATTTGGGATAAAGGTAATGTTCTTATTAAGATTATTTGTATTTTTATGATATATTAAGTACGTGATGCGCCAGGAGTAAAAAGGCACGAACAAGAAACTATAAATTATAAGTCCCGTGATATTATTAAAAAGTTTAGATTTTAAGAGGGCGCCGTGGCCGCATTCGTAGGCGATTTCCCAAAGCCCCGTGAATACGAGACCTTATAAGAAAGCGTACAATACCTAGGCCGCAATTTAGATGTTATCGTTTAGGATGTTAGGGATTGGACGGCGAGACATATTAATATACTAACGTAAAATATATTACGAAGGACGTAGAATAAAGATAAGAGAGTATTTAGGTGTAAGTAATGTAGTGGAATAGCATTGTAAATTTCTTTCATAGTGTAAGTAGGCGGCGTGAACGTGACTGGCGATATCGACGGCGGTGATAGCGGTGGCGGCTCGGGACGTTTTTCAGCCCTATCAGAAGCTTGTATTGTTTCCAGCATATTTGCGAGTCCCGATCTTCTGGAATGGAAATTCTAGTTGCAGGAATAAGTAAGGGATGAATAAGAATCTTACTTGCCGCATAATAAGGGGAGGCTACGAAGGCAATCAGACTTCGAAAATTACTTCCAGTCTGTGCTTTTATGTAAATTGTTTAAGGCTAGCAAATGATATGCATAAAGGTGACGAGTCTATTACATATATAAATCTATTAATATGTTTTGAGTCCCAGGTACGGCAAGTGGATATGATGTGAAGTGAAGCGTGAGAAAAGTGGTATAATAAGTAGCGGACAAGCATCGTGATAAGCCAACGTCGAATGAAAATGGAACGTGAAATTCAAACATCCGATGCAAAGTTCGAATGGTGACTCCACTTGACGGAAAAATCTGAAAATGCTTTGCCAGGTTTCAGAAACTGCTTGATTCGAAAGTATTCTATACGGATGCAGGACGGGTCGGGCTTCGTACTCGGTATCGAGGTCTGTGCGGCATGCGGAAGTATAATCATAGCTTCGAATCGCGTTTATCAAAATCAAACCCGAGCTCCGATAAAGATTTCGCTTTTATACTCGTATCCGCAAACTTCTTCTTAATGTCTACATAGATATCGCGCAACTAGTAAAGTCTCTCGTCCCAGAATAGAGGCTTTTTCGAGAAGCTATTACTAGCCTCCTTCACCCAGTCGTGGAGATAATTAATGTACGCAGCGTCTTTGAGATAACTTAGGACATGAAATGTAGTCCTAACGTCTCCCCCCCCCCCCCTTTGGCCCACCCCCGCCTTTGGCCCACCTCGCTTAACTCACCGCTACTTATACCTCTCAGCTTCAATAATTAATTATATCCTCATTCTTTAATCGATTTGTCTGAAATTTAGAATGTGAATTGTTTCGATTATGAAGCCTCAATATATTAAGTATAATATTATGTGTGCGCTTGAGGAGATTGCAAATGGCAAGTCAGTACGAAAGGCATCCCTTAAGTAGGGTATTCCGAGGTCTACACTCTGTCACTGTAACACCACGACTCAACTACGTCAAGAGGCTACTAGTCACTTGCAAAGACTACCTACAGTCGTAGAGGAACGATTAACTAATTAGATTTTAAATTAATAGGCTCTTGGCTATAGAGTTACGCACGTACAGATTCAGGTTTTTAGAAAGAAGCTTCTAGCTCTTTAAGGGGACCACAAACTACTCGGAAAACACTAGATGACTCGATTTTTAGCTCGTAATCTTATTCTTAAGACTAAGAGGCAGATATATGTCGATTCCGTACGTGTTAATTACGCTCTGTCTAAAGTTATACGGCCTTAGTTCCAAAAACTAGATATTCCGGCAATTAGAGCTATTCTAGCTAATTAACGATAGAATATAGACGAAGTCGGTATTATAGAAGGTTATAGTTTAAATAAATATATTATAGGGAGTATCGAAATACGTAAGGTTTAAGTAAAACAACTAAGTTCACGTGCTTAGACGACAATTATTAAATGTATCTTTATAACTAGAGTTTCGACACAATTACTAGTAATTTATAAGGGAAAGTCAGTGTAATAATAATAGTTTCTATCTTAATTAGAGATATTCGACAATTAGTACTTTACAACTACTGAAAATAAGTAAACTACCGATACTACGGCTTTAGAGTGGCTAGAAAAGGTGTTTATCCCTTAGACGCAACTACGTGATCATTTAGTAAGACTCCTTATCTTAGACGGCCATAAGAGCCACGAGACTACAGAATTCCTTTAGAAGTGCCTCGAGTATAATATTTACCTCTTATTCTTACTTACACATACGTCACACGTCTTATAACCTCTCGATTTAACGATTTTCTCCGCACTTAGGCGTGCTTATTAGAAAGAGTTATAAAGATTGAGTTCTCTAATCGATTCTATACTAATTAACAAGCGCAACTTTCTTATTTACTATTAAAAGGCACGTCAAGAAAGTATTACATTTTCTAATATTAAATCGGGGTAGAGAACTACGGGTTTATGGCCGGTATTTATTACTAAGCCACTAATGAGCCCTTTACTATTAGAAAATAATAATAAATCGACAGATCTAACGCTCCTAAAGCCTTAAGATATACTAATATTACCTTTAAAGGTTTCTAATACTTCAATTAAGTTATAGTCTCTAAAGGCGCGGAAAGATTTATACTTATAAATTCGTACTCTAATAAGCGGGTCACATGACTAACTTCCGACGCAACGTTTACTTTTTAAGAAAGTTATAAAAGGGATTAATAAGAAGGAGTACGAATTAGGGAATACAAATATAAAAATTAAAGAGCTAAAAGAGAGATTAGAGCACTTGAAGCCGAAGAAAAAGAGGAAGGTTTAAACTAGTCTAAATTCCAAGTTTGTAATAATCCGTGTTATTAAAGAGGCTCAAATTATAACTAAGGAGCGCCAGATTAAACTTAAAGAATCAGAATCAGGAGGAGAATTAGACTCTATAATATCTTGTATAGAAGTTGAAGCAGAATAGAGTTATTAAGTCTTGAATAGGAAGTGTTAGAATTAAGCGAGGTGAGCCAAAGGCGGGGGTAGGCCAAAGGGGGGGGGGGGGGGGGGGGGGGGGTTTCCCCCTAACTCTTCTACTCTACTCTTCTCCTATACTTCTATTTCCTCCACACTAAGTAGAGAAATATTATTCGACTAAACTTTCGCTATAACTGCACCTTAGGCCTCTAATAATAGGAATAAGATAATCTTTTAAGCCAGAGCCGAGAAGGCTAACGTTAGATGCCTAATATAAAGGATTTATTACTATAATCTAATTGTTCGTCGCCTTGTCGTTATAAGGGGCTAGTTTAGAGACTTTAAGAATAGGAAGAAGTATAAGTAGCCCGTAACATAAATAATTACATTAATATCCTTCTCAATTCTCCTATCTTTAAACTTCACAGCTTTCCCCTTAATAATGTATTAAACAATCTTTAGAACTACTTCCTTAGTAACTTCATCTACTAATAACTAAAAGGTAGATAGACTATTGATCGAGTTAAGCAGTGGCTTCTTAGAAACTTCGAGGACCTAGTTACTAATATCTAACCTAGATGCCGTATTACTAACGACGATGACTTTCTTATCTTTAAAAGTCTCTGGAGAACGATATATCTTAGAATGGGAAATAATAAATGGGTAGGTAGCATTGAACTCCTCGATCCCAGGAACTGCAGGAATCCACGGCACTGAGTAGTGGCCGCTAGCAACGACGATAGCGTCATAGTGTTTGGCCGATTTCTCTCCAGTGATGGTAGATTTTGCAACCAGAGTCCAAAGATCCTGACTGTTCGGCTTTAATAGAGTTATATCTTCTACTTAGGCCGAAAATGATATCAAATGCCTGATATCTTAAGAATATTTGACGAGATAGGCTTACACGTCCTGCGCACAACGATAGCCGGTGCGCCTACCGCGACTCCCGCGCTAATGTTTACCCAATCCTAATTGTGTTCAGTCGGCTTGTAGTCTAGCCTTGTAAAGAGCTGGCTATTTCAAGAACTAAAGGGTAGACCTAATCTTCGAGGCCACAATCGAGATCTTCGGATATAGAGTCGTCTCCTCCTCGAGAGATAAAAGATTTCCGTCTAATTCGTTATTATTATTATCAAAAGTATACTTATAATCTGGGGTAATAAATTAAAACGATTCACTTACGATGTAGGTTTTCAACGTACCTTTAGCTCTCGCTACCGTATTTCTATCTGCCTCAATTCGAAATCCAGAACAAGAAAGAGTAACCGCGAGCCTGTGTACTTTCTAGTTACCACTAAAGTTAAGTAAACGGATTTAACGGCTAGGTTTAGCAGTCCAAAGAGTGTTTCGCTTGAAACGTGGCGGCTTTAATAAAGGGAATTACAAATGGAACAAATCTCGTACTCTCAAGAGCAGTCATTACAAAACGAAATAGGAGAATGTAAACCAGTTTAAGCGTATGTATAATATTCAATAAGGGGAAATAAGCGACTTAAGGGTAACCCCGTGAGCGCCACTCGTCAAAACTAGGCTATTCTCGTCTACACATTAGCTTTTATCATTTGCAACTACCGTAGGCTATCTTAAAATTAAATAATCCGGTCTTGCGTATGAAATCTCAGCCCCTTCAGACTCCTACCAGGACTCATTCATTATACCAATCCCTAGTCTTCCTTAGCTTTACTAACGATCGAGAAATTAGCTTATGATTAATCTGATTTAGCTCGAAATCTAATCCACGACACCCTTCTTATAAAGCTTGCGATTATCTCTACGAAGCTAAGCCTAAATCGACCTTTCCTTTATAGAATTAAGATTCGAAGGGTGTAGATTATACTATGCCAATTCTCGTGGCGATTACAGTCCTGCTAAGGCAGCTTCTTGAAGCCAACGATCTTCGAAATAGCCTTTAATTACAGATCCGTTATTCTAATATATAACGACCGCCGATCGAGCTCCTCCCGAGGTAGTATGACGTGCCTCTATGTCATCTTCCACGTTAGTTTACCTACTTATGACCTATTCTCCCACTACCGGCGTTTCGTATTTGGTCTATAAAATAGTTTAGCAAAAGCTTTAATAATACCAGTACTATACAAATTGCTACCCACTATAGCTATATTAAACAGGAATCGGTCCTACTCGTTACAGATAAGTCTAGATCAAGGCATTAGCGCATATTATCGTCTCCACCATCCTAAGGGAGCTCACTAAGATCCTTCCCTCGATAAGTAATACTACGGCGTTGTTAGGTAAAAACTAACTATGTCGTCGTGAGGCGTTACTTCCATTAACTAAGTTATATCGCATAAAAGAAATACTAAGGGTAAGCCTTTATTCTTGAATTTACTAAGAAGTATTACTATAAGAATTATAATAGTACGATAGCGAGAAGAGGGAGGTAAGCTAAGCTCATGTTTGTATCTTAGTTAATATAATACCCTTTAGAGAAACAATCGCCATCGCGACAATCAAGAGAATCAAATTTAAAGTAGTAGATTAAGGGGTTTAGCTTCAAACTAGTCTTTCCGTTAAGGCTTTCAACTGCAGCAAGCCTAGTAAACTAATTATCGTAACCCTCGGTACAACTACTATACTACCCTTCTTACGCGATCTTGCATAAACAATGCCTTACTCAGGAGAAGGATCTAGTAGTATTATATAATAGGTAGTATACTCATAAGGAGTACTAAACGTTAACTCCTAAGATTTATGTCGTCGTCCTTTAGACTATTTATTATTATATAAACCATCGACTAACTACTGTTACGAAGTAGTATTATATATTTTAAGTACGACTTCTTATGGTAGAGAAGAATTAAACAAGTGCTTAACATATCGGTATATGCTTACATACGATGAAGTCGAAGTTGCGAAGTTAAATTTGCGAAGTTCGGTAAGTAAGGCACCGCCTATCGTCTAGCGCGGCTGTTTCGAATAGGAATCAAGAACTAGCCCCAAAAAGAATCCTTAACTTACTTTTTTCAATTTTAGCCGGCGACAGTCGTAGCCGAGGAGCCTAAACAGGCCCCCGTCCACTCACTACGACTTACCTCCTACTCAGCCTGGCTCACCCACAGCTCAAGCTATAGCAGCGACGGCTCAGGTTCAAAGACGGAAATGGAAATTGCTCATATCGAGATTCCGATATCGAACTACCTGTTTCCTGCCATCGAGGAAAACTTGAAAATATACGTCGAATCCGAAGGCTTTCCGAATTGACTTGCTCGTATTAGGTCGGAACTCCGAGGCGGCGCTGTAGTTGAAGTAGACAGCAATCATATGCTTGAGTTTCCTGCGCATGCTTTACATGCTGTGTTCACGACTGAAGGTGGCTTTCTAGCCGGGATCAACTGCTCTACGGTTGAATGTTTACCTCTCATGACCCGGATATTGGACGCCTTCCTCACAAACCTTGCTATTACACCAAAGCATACCCAAGAGGACTTGGACCACTATTTGAAAGCTCTTTCCGCAGCTCTTCAAATGCAATTAGAGAGCCAGATCAGCACGATTCTCAAGATTTGGACAAGTATCCAGTGTCAAATCCAACGCATACTTGATTACGGACAACTCCCCCCAAAAATACGAAAGTTGATAGAAACTCTGAACAAAGACTTAGAGAGCCTCGGGGTCTACTTTAGGATGCCATCGACCTGTTGCGGGGAGCACGTTGAGGACATCGGAACGCATATTATTGAAAACCATATGATTTCGATGACCAATAGGGCGAAGAATAAAATAAGGGCCGAAGAAAAGGATATTGACAGCAGGGGTCACTCGAAGGGAAGTGAACGAGGCTCAAAAAGGGTGCAATTGATGCGCCAAGAAATCTGAAAATCATATGGAGGAGGGTGGAGGGAGGTGAGGAGGGTGGAGGGAGGTGAGGAGGATGAGTAGGGTGAGTAGAGATGGACGGCAAGTGTGGATTGAAGGCTTGGAGGGAGGGTGTGGAGAGGGAGAGCGCAGAGAGGGAGAGTAAAATGCATGAATGACCAGAGTGAGAAGGATGACGAAAATTAAATTGACACTGTCTACGAGAGGGAAGTTACCGATTGCATTTGAGCCCTGATGACCGACATGTGGAAGATCAACAGAGAACACAAGTCTCGTGAAAAAATATACTCTTCTATTTATTTTCCCATGCTCATGTCTTACAACTTCTTCAGGATAGAAATGGAAACGTAGTACCGACCTCCGTCTTTCACCTAATATTGGGAAATCAGTCCAACCTCTGCGAGTTTTCGAACCTCTACAACTTCTTACTCCACCAGACCTACAATCATTGATACTGAAACCTTTTTCTACCACATTTGAAGACCCTCAACAGTTCGCGGCCTACGGATCCAAGTCGTTGCCATAGCCGCAGATACGCGCAAACAGATCCAAATTGTTGCCATCGCCGCAAACACGCGCAGACAAATCAATATCGATTCCATCGCCACAGACACATGGAAACAGATCCAGGCTGTGTTCATCGCCGCAGACACACACAGACAATACACAGGATGCCCACTATGGCCTTCGACCTCGCTCAGACCTATGGACGAGGGGTCGTCTTGACCTGGCCTCAACTGAAATCTTTTAATTTATTATTTTAAAGAAAAGAAAAAAAGGTAATTTAAAACTATTTATAATAAGTTTATATAAAATTATAAAATTATATAATTATTTCTCAAAAATAGAAAATAAATTAATGTAAAAGTACTTAAGTACTTATTACTTTATTAAAAAGCTTTTAATAAAATAAAGTTTTAATAAGTTATATAATTTAAAATATAACCTTTTTATAATAAGGTTTAAAGCTTTTAAAAGTTTTTTAAGTCAAATCAATAATTTATTAATTATATCAAGTAATACTTTATTTAAAGTGTTTTAATTAAATGCGGCTTAATATACAGGTTATAGTTTCTTAATTTAATAAAAAGAATAATATATTAATTATTTTATATTTATATACTATATAAAAGAGAGATAAATAAGTTATTAAGTTATTAAGGCCAGGTGTCGGGATAAAATTATGTCTGACCGCCTTCCCGCCCACAAGTCAATGCATTGGAGGCATCTCTACCTCCAGAAGTCTATAACAAGCACGACGTCCAGCTTCCAGTTTCCAGAATTTGCCAGCAATCCCTCACAATGGAAATACCATTTTACTTTCCAGACGGTGTTCGGGAATTCTTAGCCATCGGTAGCAATACATTCATCGGTCTCGTTGACAAGACTACGGTCTGCAACTATCCACAAATTGCCGACGATGAATCAGCAATTGCGTCTTTGCAAGTCGAAGCTACAATTTCTGAAGCTATAGGACCTCACGACAGGATCATTGGATTTCAAGGTCGACTGGGCGATGGGCTCTTGCTCGAGTATACACCTCACGGATCCTTAGCCCGCTACGTCAGCGAAAATCCAACAACAGAAGAGCAGCGGCTCAATTGGTCACGCCAAGATACAGAAGCCGTCGCAGTAATTCACGCTAAAGGGGTCATACACTGCGATATCAAGATGCCAAATCTACTACTTGATTCAGAACTGAATGTCAAGTTGTGCGATTTCCAGGGACGACTTCTTGGGTCGGAGGACCAAATCCTAAGCGATGGCGGATCCTCCGTAGAAAGATGAACCTTGGGAGAAAGTTACCAAACCCAATCATCAAGGTGTGTTTACAATTCAAATATTGTAAAATGTTCCAATTCTTGCAATTGATTCAACTGATCCTTGGTTAGCAAAGATTTATCTACGTCGTCGTCGCTATAGCCGTCGTTTGCTACCAAAGAGTGCAATGTTCTCCTGCATGACAAACCCACCATTTCGAACTTACAGCCTCGTTCCTCAACAACAACAAACAATTGTCAACCTCCACCACAACTCCGGATTCGCGTCGCAGATTTTATGACGGTTCCAAAGGACCTAAGCACCTCATTGGTGCAGTTTGGAGATCTGCGGAGTTGATTCGACGCCTCTGACGCGTTGGGCGCGACGTCGATTTCACCATTCTCTGACACATCCACAACTTCACAAAAATGACGGATCTGGATATTATTAGCTGTCAAAGTCGTGAAAGATCAGCTGGACCTCAAGATGATCGGCCACCTGCTGTCAAAGGCTTCAAGCGTTCCAAAATATCAATTGCACCGCCATCATCAAGGAAGTCTTTTGAGACGGTCCGCTCGTCGAATCAAGAACTCCGACGTGCCTTGCTTGCCGTCGACCCAGTCGGTTACCACAAAAAGATGGTTCTACCGGATGTACCAGCTGATAGAGGAGATCCAGATATTGATATACTGTCCTGCTTTAACCTCGACGGGCCGTGACGCCGTGATCCGGACCCTAACGGCATCATTGACACGGGTGATGTAGGCTCGAGAGAAATCATGGCTCCAGGCCGTGTTCCGAAAGACATCGGTCCCAAATTGAAGGATGAATGAAGCAGCGACTATCCCAGCCAAATGTATACGAACCGCCAGGGGAACTTGGATGTGGACCTGAGGTGTTGTATGGTGGAGTACATCACAAGTACAGCCAGACTTTGATGAATACGGAGGAACAGCTCGTACCACAGGCGGCGGAAGATAGGTACCGAGAGGAAGAGGAGGGAGTATAAGGCTGAGCCAGAGTGGCTATTAGCCATTTGCATTGTGACTTGTCAGGGGATAGGAAACATTACAATCAGTCCCTGGAGGTTCTCTGGCACGCTCGAAAAAAAAGCCCCCAGCACCACGAAAAACCCACGACGAGAACGTGAAAGAGCACAAGAGGCAACGACATCATGCCGGCCGAGCGGTGAATCATCCAGAACGTCTTCAGGGAGACAGCAAATCGATCTGGGAGAAAGCTAAGATGCGTCCCAAGGAGGAGCGGCATCCTTGCACTGCCGACAAGCAACAAAACCACAATCAGCACATTTAAATAAATGCTTCCCAAACTTAATCTCGCAAATACCACATTGACCTTTCCTTTTCTATTTTAGCAACCCCAAGGCTGCATGGGAGCATGGCTGCCGTGTTGCCTCATGTGGATTTTGCCTCCGTTCTTCTGCTTCTGCCTTCAACTTGCCCCAACTTTCTCGGGTCGCGTCTTGCTTCTTCTGGTATGTAGTACCAGCAGGCTTCAACTCACCAGTACTGGTCTGTTGCTTTCTGGTTTCTTCCGCTTCTCTGCGCAATCGTTCGTTGTCCGCTACCATCCTTGCCTTGGCCCAGAATTCCTGAATTGCGCGGCCATTCTCATTCGAGATATCAGCAAACGTCTTCTTCTCCGTTCGAATCTGGTCTTCTGCAGACTCTTTTGCTTTTCTTAATAGTTGTTCTTTCGCTTTCTGATCAGCCTCCCGTACCTTTAGCTTTCTAGCACTTTCGACTGCGAGTTCGTGGAGTGCACGGATCCTCTCCTTCTCTCTCTCTCTCTTCCTCCATCGCTGTTGTTGTATGGCTCGGTCAAGCAAAATGGCGTCGTTGAGCGTGGTACTGGTTATGTCCTGATGGAGGAGGAGCTCGACAATCGAGTTCGGATTTCGTTTCGCAAAGTCCTTGGGGCGTTGACCTGATTTATCCCAAGAATCCTTGACAGCTTTCTTCTCCAATAAGAAATTTACAGTTGTTATGTTCCCATGCCAGATCTTATTCTTCTCATCGAACTTCACCGCGTAGTGTAAAGGTGTCTGAAGGTTCCCGTCCTTGACTTGAATACCTATTCCTTTGTCAAGTAGTAGTTGTACGATGTCGGTAAATCCGAAGTGACTTGCGACGTGAAGGACAGTCGGCCGATTTCGTGTCGGAAGGGGCTTCATAAAGTCTGCGCCACACTGAAGCAAAACTCGCGTGACGTGCTCATGTCCAGCTATAACTGCTCTATGAAGAGGAGTGACACCTTGCGATGTTTGCACATTGATTACAGCACCACTTGGGATCAATGCCTCCACGACTAAAAGGTGGCCTTTTTCTGAGGCCAAGTGAAGCGCCGTTACACGTCTATCATTTTCCAATGTTGCCTGAACATTTGCGCCCAATTCAAGGAACTTGAGAACGGTATTAGTGAGTCCATGACGGGCAGCCCAGAGCAGGGCTGAAGGGTGGTTTATTCGTATATGATATTGGTATAAATATACGTTGAGCAAACAATAGAGCTGGCGATTCGTACGAGCAAAAACATTGATGCCACTTTCGCATCTCAAATTGTCTGCTATAGACGGGAGCAACTCGTTTGGAAGGTCCAGTAGAGACATTCTGGCAAAAGAAGGTGGTAGAAATTTTGCCTAACGCCGATATTGGCAGTGTCAGCCGGTATGCTTTGGAAGTGCAGCTGTTCAGTGAACCAACGTACAAAATGGCGACACCATCAAGGAGCCAGAATCTGCCTCCACATGCTTCGTTGTCAGCATGTGGGCACGTGCCGTTAGTAAGGTTACTTCAGCTCTCAATTATTAGGCAAAAATTCAATCAGCATCCGCCGACATCGGCAAATTACAAGCAGCTTTCTTATAAATAACTCCATTTAAGGATGATCTTTTCTTCCCATACTGAACAAGTCACTCAGACTTTCCAGGTGTTTATCAACTTGCTTGCTGCCAATCGATCTCCAGCTTTTGGCATCGTTTCGTCAGGCCGATAAGGCTTACGGCGTGGTTGCCATGGCCACTGGCACCTACGAGTGTTCGCGCGAAAAATGGCTGAGGTGGTCTGTGCTCATATTGTTTTTAAGCGAGACGACGCGAAGCCGATTTTGCAAGCTGCTGTAATGGAGGAAAAACAGTAGACGGACAGGAGGGGCGGTACACGTTCGTCCTCGCCAAGATGCGCATCACACCACCACCTTACCCCGCAATCTTGCTACTTTATCTTTAGTCGGCAGCTTCACCATTTTGTCCATTTTACCTTGTTTCCATCACTTCTCAGGAGACACTCGGCACATGTCGTATCCTCACACCATTTACCACAATGACTTCTCCAATCCAACACCAAAAATCTGTTGAGCACTGTCCCTGTGCCAACTGCGTTCGCTTGGATAGCTACATAATGCTGCTCGAAGCCCAGCTACCGCCTCTCGCCTGCCCCGAATGCAAACTAGACTATTTCCACAAAGCATCTCTTGAAGCTCACCAGCTCGAGGAACTGCATGCCTCCTGCTACAACTGTAGGGTTGCCTTTCCTACAAGAGAGCTATATGCATCACACATGCAATTACACAGTACCGCCTTAGTCCAACCGCCATCGCTCGCGACACAATTCCGGTGCTGCGACTGCGAGCGCGACTTCAAAAGTGAAGGCGCACTCACGGATCATCTCCGTTTTAGCCGCGTCCATAAACCCGGAAAGGGAGGGAAGAATAAGAAGAATAAGAAGAAGCAACACGGGCAACAGGAGCAGAGTACTCCGCAAATGACGTGCGAGAAGTGCAGCAGAACTTTCACGAAACGAGATGCGCTGAGTTCACATTTATCGTCGGTGCGACATCATCCACTGAGCGACATCAAGTGTCTAGCAGACACGAAATGTGAGAAGCGGTTTAATTGCCCATCAGGGCAGTTGCAACATCTAGAGAGCGGGAAATGTACGTCAAGGATGACGAAGACAAAGCTTTTTGGTGCTATTGCGACAAAGGATACCAGACGGATTATTACGTCGAGAGGATTTGAGGTGCAGACCTTGCTAGAAGACAACCTGTCTGCGTCTGCGAGTTCGACGTCACAGACCCTGAGTCCCGTACTGACCCCAACATCGACCGAATTTCTCGGTTCCTATCCGCCCTCGCCGCCGTCCCTACCTGAATCCACTTTGTCACTCAGCGCAAACTTTCACTATATACTCCCCCATCGGCTCCACACTCAAAGTGGCTTCCAGGTATGCCACCTTTGCCCTCCGTCCCGTACTCGTACATTCAAAGGCAAGGCGGCACTTCAGCAACATCTGTCATCAAGTGTCCATGCTCAAGTATCTACGTCCTTGCCAGTACTCGACGATATATCATTCCATTGCCCCCGCACTTTATTGGGTGACGGAAGTCAGACGAGGCCTTCGAAGCAATTCTCGACTGTGAGTGGGCTAGTACAGCACCTTGAGAGCGGTGCTTGTAATGGGGGAAAAGGAACTTTGCGGCGTGTGATAGAGTACGTAGAGGATGAGATGAAGGGTATGGGATTTCGCGGTCTAAAGCTGCTAAGCTAGAAACAAGTTAGGTCCTACAAGCCTGAGCTTCTCTTACTTTGACTGATAGGCACAGGAATGTTTCCCTATAGCCTGTGTTGCGTGTAACGGCAACTTGAGGATGTCTCTGCCTTGCGCTCACGTACATCACAGTGATAGTTATCGGCGTATGTGCTTTACTAAGCTTGCTAAATTCCAATTCACTGATACCAAGTTCGACTTGCCCGTATCGTTTTCCGTCTTTCTTATCGAGTGTTCCTACGGTCATCACACTGCGATTCTACGATAGGAAGTCTACAATCGCTTGCAAAGCTGGCTTCCCCTCTGTCAAAGCAGCTCCAAACTCTCAGTCTCGCTTATGCTGGTCCATATAATTGAGTCTAGCCCTATGTAGACTAGCGTCGAAGGGTCACTGGCCCATAGTTAAAGACCTGCTCAAGCTCGTCAGAACCTATCCTTTATCGTAATTGAAATCAGATTAGACTGTGATGAAGAAATGGCACCCAAACCTCGCTTCTTCAAAGCACGACCTCATCCAAGACATGATACTCGATAAGAGGCTGAAGACTAATGAAATAGCAGAGGCTGCTGAGTGTAGTGAACATTCGGTCAAAGGAATACGTCCGAACATTCGTCATTACGGGACCACGAAAGCCCCGCGGAATGGTGGTGGGAGACCTCGATCAATCACACCTCTGATGATTGATGCCTCATGTGAACACCTTTTGGAGAGGCCTGAGCTATACCTAGAGGAAATGGCAACATTCCTGTGGGACGAATCTGATGTTCTCGTGTCGACATCTTGCACTAGTAGGGCTCTGAAGGCAAGAAAGTGGTCAAAAAAGACTGCTCGTCGAGTGGCGAGAGAACAAAGTCCAGACCTTCGAGATTTTTATCTACGGAACTTATCAGCTTTTCGATCGCAGCGTGAGAAATGAGTTGAGTTGAGTTGAGTAGCAGGGTCTACTCAACTCAACTCAAAGTAATATTTGACCTAATCAACTCAACTCATACCTACTCAGAGTATACTCTGAGTCTAATTGAATAGAAAATAGTCGGTTCGTTATACCTAATTCGGAACTAGCTTAAGGGTAGCCGAGGTTTCTACTTAAGCGAGCTACGTCGAATTAGCTAAGATAAAATAAATCTCTACTTTCTACGTTAACAAATTAATTAATATTAATTTCTCCTTTACTAACTTATTTATTTGCTTTACTTATTTAATTTAGAAGCTGTTAAAAGCTTAATTCCTTACTAGTTTTAAAATGTATATTTATCACGTGTCTACTTAGAGTATACTCAGAGTATAAATAAACTCAACTCAACTCAAGGTCGAAAAAAATCCACTCAACTCAATTCAACTCAACTCAAAGCTACTCTGATTCTATTTAATTAGTTTGAGTTTTCTTGTTATGTTGTTCGATCGTATCATCTCGTTTATAGGCTCTACAGATGGTGACGTCTTTGAAGATTTCCTTGAGCAGCTTCTTCCCCATTGTGGTAGATAGCCGGAACCGAAATCTGTCCTTATTATGGATAATGCTTCCTTCCACCGCACAGAGCGAGTTAAGCAGATGTGCAATGCTGTAGGTGTTAAGCTTGTCTATCTGCCACCGTATTCTCCCGATCTAAATTCTATTGAGGAGTTCTTTGTTGAGCTGAAGGTTTTTATTTTACTTATTGAGTAAACGAAAGTTAAAAGATAAGATATTTATAATAATACTTTAAGAAATTAATGCTTTAATAAATTAAAAAAGTTAAGAATAAAAGAAAACTACTACTATTATAACTTTAATTAAGTATAAAATTTGCAATTTTTATTTAAGAATTAAACGCTAAATTAACGATTCCTTCGGAATACGCTAATTAAACATACGTATTTTTTAAAATAAAAAGTAATATTCTTTCCTCTTATTACTTTTACGATTATAAAATTAAACTAAAAGAAAAGGGTAAAAAATCACTTAAGTATTTGCTATTATATAAGATATCGATTAAAAAGCTTAAAGCTATTAAAAGATATATTACAAATAACTTAAAAAAAGGATTTATTAAGTCGTCTTAAGTATTTTTCGTTACTTTTATTCTTTTTATTAAGAAACCAAATAAATCATACGATTATGTATTAACTTTCGGGTATTAAATTCCCTTACTTAAAAAGACTAATATCTCTTACTCTTAATTAATAAAACCTTGGTTTGTATAGTTAATACTTGTATTTTTTATTAAATTAGATATTCGTTGAGTTTTTTATTAAATCTAAATAAATCTAATATTAAAGAAGTACATAACTTTTTGTACTAGATATAACGTATATAAGTGTAAAGTTGTTTTATTTGATTTAACTAATAGCCTTGCTATTTACTAGCGCTATATAAATAATATTCTTTTTGATTTCTTTGATAACTTTAATATAACGTACTTAAATAATATCCTTATTTACTTTAAAAGACCTCTTAAGCATTATACTTATATTAAAGAAATTCTCTAACACTTTAATAATACTAGCTTATAAGTAAATCTTAAGAAGTATAAGTTTAAAATCGTAAGTATTAAGTATTTAGGATTTATTATATTAATTTTTAATTTAAAAGTTAATTTCGAGAAAAGTTTTATTATTTGTAAATAAATTTACCTTAGCTTTATTAAAGGTATATAATCTTTTCTTAGTTTTTACAACTTTTATTAAAGATTTATTCGCGATTACGATATTATAATAAAACCTCTTATTTTACTTATTAAAAATAATATTCCCTTTCGATTTATTATCAAATGCAAGGATACCTTTAATCTCTTAAAATATACTTTCACGTCCGCATCTCTTTTAAAATATTATAAATAAGATTTGCTTTCTTAAAAACGAATACTAATAGTAATATTATAATAAGAAATTTGTCACGCAATAGCGCAGTTCCTTAGTCTAGTGCATACTTGCGTAAGCATTTCAGGTATATAAACTTAGTCTTTAGCTCCTCTCTTTCAGAAGATAACGCTTAATTCAATTAATTTTTAAACACACTTTTTAGAACCTCATCTAATCGTAGAATCTATTAACCCCTTAAACCTCTGCTCTTCTTCTACACGACAAAATTTTTCTTAATAATATAATAGAAATTAGTTTCTTATTACTTAATTCTTTAAAAAAAAAACCCCCCATATTACTTACTAAGCTTAATTATACTATGTATAATAAAAATATATTAGTAAATTAAATTAATAAAAACCCCTTACTAAGTTCGTGTCGCGCATTAGCGCAGTTCTTTAGTCTAGTGTATACTTGCGTAAGCATTCCAGGTATATAAACCTAGTCTTCAGCTCCTCTCTTAAGGAGGATAATACTTAATTTAATTAATTTTTAAATATACTTTCTAAAACCTCATTGAATCGTAGAATCTTTTAACCCCCTAAACTTTTACTCTTCTTTTATACAATAATTAAGAGTTATACTTGTCTTATTTAAGTTACACAGCATATTCGTAGAAGAACTTTTAGTTAATAAGTTCTACGATTATTTAACTTCTACTTTTAATTTTATAAATATATATTGATTATTCGATATGTCTTCTATAAGTATTAACGAACTTACTAGGCTCTTATTATTTAAGATCTTATATAATAAACTAGAAGATTAGTTAGTATAGCTTATATACTTTACGCTTATAATAAATATACTTAGACTTTAGTTATATATCGACTTTAATAAAAAAGATACTACGTCTTTATCTGAAATCTTTAATACTACTCCTTTAATTACTAAAGAGCTCGCGGAGGAAGCTAATACTAAAAACAATATAGACTACTAGTTCTTTATATATATATATATATAAAGAATAACTTAAGACTTAAGTAATTAATAATTAAGTAGTAATTCTAGGAAACGCTAAGAGAGCTCTTAGTTCCTCGAGTACTATAGTAGGCAGTATAGCTATCGTTAACTTAAACTCTAAGGGCAGAAGTAATTAAACTTTTACGCCTTTAACCCTTAATATAAGGGGTAACTCTAGAATATATAAACTACTCTTAACGTTACTAATAAGGCCTGACCTTATAACCCCTAAGTTACTTTAAGAGTAGTAGAGGCTAAGACTAAAGAGCACGTCCTTTAAAGTATAATTTAGTAGTCTTAAGCTTCTAATTACCTCAAACTTTATAACTAAATCGAGAGAAGTATAACTAAGTAATTCTTTAGTATTATAGTAACTTAAGTAGTGTAAGAAAAGCGTATAAATATTTAAGTGATTCTTCGCTCCCTTAAGGAAGTATTTTACTAAACGGAAATGTTGATTTAAACTTAAATATAAAACGACTACCGGGAATCCCTTAAGACTAAGGGGAAGAGTAACCCTTATATATAAATTATATTTCACTAGGAGCTAATTTAGAAAGCTTAGTTATATAAGGTATTAGACGTAAAAGGAACGATTAATATAATTAACATCTTAGTTATAGTAAGGAACTTTAATCACTTATAAGTAAAGTGCTAAAGTGAGAAAATTTAGGAGTATAAGACCCCTAGTCTTCTTTTTTTAATACTATTAATTAGTTAGCTTATTTCTTTTACACTAATAAATTAAGTCCTTAGTACTAAGCTCTTTTATTAGGCTATAGAACTTAAAGTCATAAATACTTTACTACTCTTAGTGAACGATTGTTTAATAATAGAGTAATATTAGAAGGTAATAAGGACACTCGTAAATCTTTAAAAGGGAAATCCCCTAAAAAGTTATACCCTTATTAGAATAATCGGACTTATAAATAGAGCCCTTAAATTATACTCGACTTTAGCTTGTTATTTATAAGAAGGTCTATATAAAAGACCTTAATAGAAATGTTAGACTAAATCCTCTAATAAACGACGTTATAATAAAGTAAATCTAATAGTACTTTATTAGTAATAAATAAAAGGGACTACAAGACTAAATTAGATTAGACAAGTTAATACTTTAAGTTACTAAGGACACTATTAAGAGCGCCAGTGATAAGGGTAAAAGTAAGTTTACGTTCCTTAAAAACATCTTAAATAAAGGGGCAAAGAGCGGCACGTAAGTATAAGTAATAATCCTTTTAAGCCTCGTAAAAGATTACTAACTTAGTATCTATTTTATATAAGACTTAGTCTACCCCTTGTCGTCGAGCACTCTTCTTAACAACTATAATATAACTAATCTTATTAACGATTATTCGCTCTTAGAACTAGGATTATTTATTAAGTCTAAACTAAAAGATATTATAAAGTATAAAAGTTCTTAACTTCTAATTATAAGACGCGGAATTCGCGTTATAAAAGAGTCTCTTGAGAACTTAAATAAGGAGTTATTTAATTTAACCCTTTACAACGTTATTATTATAAAAGGATTTTATATTAATATTATCTCTAAAGCTCGTCTTTATAATAGTAGGCTTTAGTATTATAAAATAAACTATACTTTACACTAGAAGGAGGAAAACGATCTTATAAGGAACTATTTAATTATATAATAATTAGTTCGCAAGTAAAACCTTATATTCTTTGAATTTAACGAGCCTTTTAATTATTTATTAAACTCTTATAAGATCCCATTTAGTACTATAAGTACTATAATATTTCTAATACTTAAACGAAGTATTAATAAACTCTATAGACTATTATAAGAGTATAAGAGACTAAAAACAAATACAAAAATATATTAGTATTTACACTTTAGACACTTAAGGCTAAATACCTTAAGAAAGCTAACAAGCTTAACTAAGAATATTAAGATTACTAAAGTAATAGGGAGAATTAAGTGTAAGTATTACACTCTTACTCACGTATCTTAAGTAATCTCTAGACGCCTAATTAAGAGACAATCACTTAGACTATTTTAGAGAGTTACTTAGGATCTCTTCGATTATTTAATTAGATTTAGGAATAACTCTTAACTCCTTTTACTTAAAGATAAGTATAGTAGACTACTCGTGGGTTATACTCTTTAAAATAAGGAGTATAATATAGTCTTCAAATATATTAAGAGCTTTAAATACTAGGTTCGTAAGTAATTCGGACTCTCGATATATAGACTAAAACACGATTAGGAAAAGGTAGTTATTATTATCTGTGGGTTCACGAGATATAAGAACTAGGCTAAGAAGCTCGGAATTAAACTCGAGCTTTTACTTACTTTAACTTATAAGCTAAATAGTAGTGCCGAAAGGGCTAGCTAAGAAGTAATTAATAGGGGAATTAAAATAAGGCTCTTAGTAAATTTCCCCGCGGAACTAGTTATTAAATACGTACTAAGAGGCATCTACTTATATAATAGGAGCCTTAGGCGCGTAAATAATTAATAGTTATTACTAGAAATACTAAATCAGTGGTTTTATAACTACTTTCGATAGTATAATCCGGCGCTCGTTGTGAAGCTTATTATAGATCTTAAACTAAATTAAAATAAGATTTACGTCTTTAAGTATAAAGTATATCTATTAATAATAGAATAAGCGAAAGGGTAAGAAAAAAGAGAGTTTAAAGTAAATATAGGTATATATATTAAATACTTAGTAAGTTTTTATACTTCTAATATTTACTAGATTTAAGTGTTACGTCTTGATCGAATTATTATTACGCGTAACGTACGCTTTAATAAAGACGTGTTTTATACGTTAAGTTAAAAAAAAAGTAATAATTATAGTTGAGGAGGCTTAGTCGATTTGTGATCTTATTAAAGAAGATAAATTAGTCGTAAACTAGGCCGGAATCCTAGAGAATATTACAAGTGATAGGACTATTAAGGAAGTAATAGTTATAATTAAAAGCGCTCTAATATTACTTTTTAAGCTTATTAAAGGACTAACTACTACTTTAGAGAGTTAAAACTCAGGGGTGAAAGATATTAGAGAACCGAGTATTATAACGGGACTTCTAACTCTTAAAGTTACTTTTATATTAAATAATACGCTAGTTAAAGTACTAATAAAGGGCAGGGAGTAAAGGTCGAGTACGTATAACTTAGGGCTTACGCTAAGTATAAAATAAGACTTAGAGGGATCGCGTCTAAGTAAGAATATATAACTCACAGATCAAGCGTCGAACGTACTACAAGACTAAGCTAAAGGTCTGTCTCGAGCTTCTAAACTCGAGATTTAAATACTATTATTCACTCTAAAAGCAAATTACTTACGAGTAAAGTCACTACTACTAAAAGAAGTATTAGAAGAACTAACTAAAAACTCTAATTAAGTAACTTAAGAAGTTATAAATAAAAGTCTAAAGTAATTAACTTCTTAAGAGTAAGCTTTTAAAACCTTAGATTTATTATTAAAAGTAATAACACACTCTCGGACTAAAGCGTTAAGAGCTTAATTAAACGTACGAGGATAAACGAGAGTAATAACACGCTCTTAAATAAAGGTTAAGGCCGCCACGGCTTAATTTAAAGCCTTAAGTGCTCGAGAAAAGCTAATAAAGAGTACGAAAAGAAGAGGGAGACTACGTAGAGGAAGTAAAAGTAGTAAAGTATTTATAACGCTCACTATTATCCTCAAAGAAACGCGCTCTTAAAAGGGTAACCTTAATCTTAGGGGTAACTTAAACCTTAAGGGTATAGACTTTAACGAGTACACCTTAATTAAGTATAATAATCTTTAATCCGAAATTAATTAGCTTCTTTATAGGCTTATACTTAATTAATATATATCTTAAGAAGAATAAGACGATTTTAGGGAATTAACTAAGACAGTATATTTAGTAATCGTAATAGTAATATAAGTAAATCGCCTAGTACTAAAAGGGAAGCTCTTACTTCTTAAAATTAAAGTTTAAGATCTTTTACTAAAACTAAAGAGGTAAAACAATCTTAAGAACTACTTAATAAGAAGGTAGTTTTTAAAAGATTATAAGTTAGAAATAGGGAATATAAATAAATATAAATACTAGTCCTTATAGAAGTACGATTCGAGTACTATAAACACACTTGTCCCGCTTATGTAGGGTTTTAAGTATAAGTTAGATAAGACGGATATATTTTAAGATGTCGCTTATAAATAGTAGTTCAGGGTAATCTCTAAAGTAAAGTAATAATTATATTAATATACGCTAGTACGCTCTTTATAAAGTCTTTTAAAATCGCTATAGCGCTCGTAGCCTATTTTAATTTAGAAGTCAAGTACTTTAACGTGATTAATGCCTTTATTAATACCTTAAGAGATATAAATAATAAAATAGTGTATTATTAATTTCCACTCGGTTTCTAACAGCTTAACTAAGTATTACGAGTTAATCGCGTACTTTATAGAATACGTAATTCCCCTTACCTCTAATATAAGTATATAAGTAAGACTTTAACTAATTTAGGGCTCTCTCCTTATTTAAAGGAGCCTTATATATTTACAGATCCTAAATACAAAATCTTAGTCCTCTTTTATATAGACGACATCTAAGTACTCTATCACTGAGATAATTAGAAGCTTAGACAAGATTTTATTAAGCGTTTAAACTAGGTATTGTGGTGGGGAAGGCTCTCGGTAGTCTCTTTGTCACCTGACTGGATAAGCTCTTTTTATATAAAAGAGCTTAACACTTAAAAACAACTTAATAACTAAGAACGTTTATAAATATTTATTAAATATACTTTTTTCTCTTTCACTCCCTTAAGATTTTATACTCTTTAAATATATATTATTTCTAGATTTAATTAATCCGCGATTTCTTACACCTAGAATCTCTCCTGTACTTTACTATATATTACCTCTCTTATTATATAGTTTATTAGGCTTTTTCCCTTTTATATATTTTTAGTGACTAACGTAAGGAGTGAGTTTAGTACAAGGAAATAAAACTAAGTAAGTTATATAGAAAGGGCCCTTTATATTAATTACAAGCGTTTAAGGAGAATTAAGAAACGATAACTACTTAAACTAAGGGACTTATTTAGTTAGTAACTCCTTAGCCTTCGAAAGCAAAAACAGTAGATATAGAGGCACGAGTATACAATAGAGAGAGTAAAGAGACACAAAGGAAGCAAGTGAACTTTTATAATACGTGAGGACACTTAAAGTACTAGAAAATCTCTTCTCTCTTAGCTCGAGGCTCTATACCCGCTATTCCGAAGACTTGTGTGCTATTATCTCACGATACTTTCTATAGTAATACGAGGCCCTATAATATTAGACTATTAGGGTCTAATAATATGAAGTGCCGAGATTACTATATAAGAAGTTAGTTAAGTATTATAGGCCTTACTTTTTAGTTTATTAGCTAAAGGCCGAAGTCTTACTTAAAGATTCGGCGAAAGTGTGTTCTAGGTTAGTCTAAAACTAGGCCTTAGTTATCTTTTTAGCGTTATTTAATTTCTATTTACCCCCTGTTTATTAATTTAAACCCTCTGTAATTTCGGTGTATAAGGGCTAAGGCACAGGCTAAGACCTCGCTAAGAGAGCCTATTATTTAGTCCTTTACTTAAGGAGGCGAGGCCCTAAATACTTATTTCTAGGGGGACGTTTTTTTACTTTCTTTATATAATAATATAATACTTATACTAAATCTTTTATTACTTTTATTGTTTTCGATTAAACAACTACATATATTCTTTTATAAACCTCGAATTATATTTAACTTACTAACAATATCTAATTATTGTAAAATAAATAACGCTAATAATTAGAAGGGGGCTCCCTTTACTAACACCCTGGGACTTGTCACTAGAAGTAACTTTAGGACGATTATAAGCGTTAGGCCTAGCGCTTTTTATAATTTAAGGACCTCTAATAGAGGTTTTACCCCTTATAATAATAACACTTTCTAGAGCTTATTAAATAGTAAGAAAAGGAAAAGGAAAGGCAAAGGGAAGGGGTCTAGTAATGCCGGACTTAGTAACTCAGCTCCCTTTATTAATACTATTAAACCTGCCGCCCTTAACTTGACCCCGGCTATTACCGCGAATAATCTTAAGAATATTAAGGTTTACGTTAATTAATTAATACTAATCCTTAAATCCCTAAATACTCTTATTTTTAACGGTATTAACGTTAGCACTTACTTTTAGACCCTTAATAAATACTTCGTAAGTTATATAGTTACTAATAACTAAGAGAAGAAAGAATAAGTAGTCGACTATATAACCCCTTCTTAAACGTGAAATATTTAAAAGCTCCTTAACTTTAAAACCGGAATATATGTTAGCCTTAAGAGGGAAGTAAAGTAAGACTATTAGGCCGACGACAGTAAGTATTATTTATATACAAATACTTACTTAGACTTACTAAAGCAAGATTTTAAAGATATTTAAATTAACGGCTAACCTTCCTTAAACTAATACCGGAAGTTCTTTAGAGCCTTTAGAGAGGTAGCCCTAAACTACGTCGACTAAGGCAATCTCACTAAGAAGTAAGCGTCGACTTAATTTATACTTATACTCCCCCGAAGCCTTTAGAATAAGGCTATATAAACTGCCTCTAAGAATAAAGAGTCGTTAAAAGACCTCAAGATAAATACGTTTAACGACATTTATAGTATTATTAAGGCCTAACTTAATTCAGAACGAGACTTATATATTATTATAAAGGAGTAAGGCATTATAAACCACCAATAGATATAAGTAAGTCGGCCTAATATCTTTACTAAGACGTCTAATTACTAGGAGGAGAGGGTTTAGCCTACGTCTATAGCTACATAGGGCTAGTCGACCCGAGTACTACTATTATAATACCTGAACTTCTTAGGCTATAAAGATAACGCCTTAAGTAAAGAGATTCGCAAGGCCTTTAAGAGACAAGACAGAGAAGTTATAATTAACTTAGACCTTATATTTCTTTTAATTTTATAAAAGATTACTAGAGACCCCGAGAGTACTATAAATAAAGACCTAAAGAACGTTTATAATAGTCTAAGGTATATAAAGATCTTTATAGTAATAGTTAAGAGAGCCACAAACGCTAAATACACGGCCGAGATAAACATCTTACGATTTACTAAAGAGGCTCAAGAGGTAACTAGCGTTAATTATAAGACTAACTATCTTAACTTTATTACTTATAATAAGAAGGTAAGAAATAATTATAAGTGCCAGTAATATATAAATCGTTAAGAGCCCGGGATAAGACCTTAAGTACGACATAAGTTTATAAATTAATGTTTTAATTATAAG
The DNA here is from genome assembly GCA_021432625.1 of Leptodontidium sp. 2 PMI_412. Lineage (NCBI taxonomy): Eukaryota > Fungi > Ascomycota > Leotiomycetes > Helotiales > Leptodontidiaceae > Leptodontidium > Leptodontidium sp. 2 PMI_412. The sequence goes on along the minus strand of MU270367.1, from coordinate 398,121 downwards.
AAATTTATAAGTCTTAGAGTAATTTATAAGGCAGAGGATAATAGCTACATTTATATAAGACCTTAAGAAGAAGGGAAAAAGTCGTACCCTATATAGTTTCTTACTAATAAGAAACTTAGGCGAGAGTATATCCTTTCTTGTGTATTAAATAACTAATACTCTCCTGATCTTAAACGTAAAGTATAGGCGGTCAAAGAGTTATTAATATTATAGTTAGAAGCGGCGCTTGTAAGGGAGAAGGGAGTAACCTCTATAGTCAACTGTATCGAATTTATCAATGAGCCTATTAACGCCAGTAAGTTTATTATCTTACAGTAATAAGACTGTTTTAAAGAGTAAATTGTCTAAGTCTAAGCTCTCTTGTCTAATATAAAGGACAGCTCGGATTCTAAGGCAATAGTGGCCCCTATTAAGACTAGAACCTAAAAGAAGGCCCTAGTATTTGAGTTATACAAGGGATCTAACAAGTTATAAGATAAAATTAAGGCTTAAGCCTTATATAACAAACCGAAGGTCCCTCTAAATATTAGAGACGTTATATAGTTTACTAAAGTCATAAATATAAATAGTCCTAAAAAAGTAAGGAAGACCCCTTAATAGATCTTAACTAAGAATAAGTCTAAGATCTCTAATATAGTCTCTAAACCTATTATATTAACTGTATCTAGGGCATTAACTCGGAATACTACAACTAGCTCTTCGGCAAAAAGGCGTACCGCGAAGCCTAAACTAACTATAGTCCCCTTTAGAATCCCTAGACTTATTACGCGATTAACGTCTTCTTGGAACCCTTATATATAAGAAGTACTAGACCGGAACGGCTATAGGCTCGACAAGGTCCTTAATAAGCTACTATCTTTACAAGAATTACTTAATAACCTTACGTTAAGGGAGATAATAATACTTATTAACTCTCCTAAAGCTTCTTGAACGCCTGGCGGTGTAATTAATTAATAAATATAAAGGAAGTATATTACTAACGTTAAAGCTATTGCTTTTAAAGACAATTATAGCCTTAATAAAGAAGAGGTTATTATATTATAGAGACTATTACTTAATTTTTTATATACTTTCCTAAAGCTTACGCTATACGCGAATTAATTAAGCGAGTACCCCTTAATAAAGCGAGATAGTATTAGAACAAAGAAGGTCCCTAGTTAGCTCCTAAAGAAAACAAAATAGAGAAGAAGGGTCTAAGTACACCTTAAGATTTCTAGAAATCTCCTTATTTTGAAATTTTAGGCCTATTAGTAATAGTTCCGGAATAATGTCACTATAACATAAGAATTAATAATTAAGAAGTCAGTGATATAACTATTACTTAGCGTTATTTTACTATTTAGGCCGGTCCTAGTACTTTTCCTTAATATATTATTAGTATATAAAGACTTAGTACTAGAACTTCTTCGCTTAGTACCTTTTACGTCACTTAGAACAATGTGACGAAGTACTTAACTAACAAGAAACACTAACTTTTATATTAAGATAAAGGCTATAAGTAACTCCACAGAAATAAGTAATTTGTTTTACTCGCTAGCGTCGAAAGTAGTGGTCATAATACCTGGCCGCTTTAAAGTCAGCGATATTAGGGCTACACTCGACATAGGGGCTAAAGTCAATTATATAACCCTTAAAATAATTAACCTCTTAGAGCTACTAATAACGTAAAGTTAAATAATAGCCTTAAAGACAATTACTAGTATTAAGTCTCGTTTCGTTAGATTTATTAATAACGTTACTGTTATTATAAGCAATTATATAATTAATAATCGGTTTTATATTATAAACAGCCTTAGAGTTAAGGTCATCCTTAGTTTTCTATTCTTTCGTAAAACTAGAGTTACTTTCTATTACTTAAGAGATTACGACAAAGGCATTATACTCGCTTCTTTGTAAAATCAGCGCTCTAGTCTTATTATTACAGTTAAAACTAATAATACTACTAAGGAAATGAAGGACGCTAAAGTACTACGTAAAAAGAATAAAGTAAGGCTAATTTATCTTAAAGATTTAGAATCTGAGATTAATTATAAAGAAGAAGACTTCTTAAGAAACGATTAACTGACTATTACTCGAGCGCTATAGTTAGTACACTCGAATACTTAGATATCTCGACATTAATAGAACTAGAAAAAGAAGTTTTTAAAGGAGAAAACAATTAACCTTATTGTCCTCGTCTCTTATTACGAGACCGGAAACTAGTAAACCTTAAAGGAATAGCGTATATTAAGTATATAAAGAGAGAATTTTATATATTAAAATCAGTAATTAGAGATTTCTTACTTAGGGCACTCCTTGACTTATACTAAGAGGAACCCCTAGTCTTTAAGCCCTTATTTAAGGGAGTATTTAACGACGATTCCTTGTCTTTAGCCAGCTTAACGTTCGAATAAACTACTAACTACGACGAGCTTCCGATTAAGTTACTGTTTAAAGAAACGTAAAATATAATAGCGCGAGTAAGAATTATATATAAGTTAAAGGCCAAGAAAGTCTTGCTTATTAATTTAGTTGACCTAAAAGGTGACCCCCTTAATAAGAGAGAGGACTAATACAAGCGTATACGAAAACAAGGAACTCTCTAAGATTATATTAGAAAATATTAAGAACACTTATTACTACGCTTCGTTAATATACCCCGAAACTTAAGACTTACCCTAGAAAGGCTGGCTAAATTAGACGTAAGTAGCCTATTATAGCCGGAAGAGAGAGCCTTATTTAACAAAATAATAGTTAATTAAAAAGGAATTATAACTTTTGACTAGTCTAAGTGTAGTAAATTTTATAAAGATGTTTCCCCTCTTATTATTATTAAGACTATTAAATATATAGCTTAGTAAGCTCCCAACTTTCCTTTACTACGGGCACTTATTCTAGAGGTTACTAAGATAGTATAAAAAAGACTTAACAAAAGAGTCTTAGAGTACTCTAAGGGACCTTACTATAATACTTAGTTCTTAGTTTAAAAAAAAGAGTCAGGGAAATACAAGTTAATTAACTCGGCTATTATATTAAATACTATTACTTATAAGGATACGAACCTCCCCTTATTTATTAATAAGTTTTCTAAAGAGTTTGTTAGTTATTATATTATGAGTCTCGTTGACTTATATTTTAAGTATAATTAATAAGTGCTTTATTAGTCTAGTAAGGATATAACTGCCTTTTATATTCCTTATATTAGACTAGTCCGAAATACGACACTTCTATAAAGCGCTATTAATTTTATTACATAATTTGTCTGAATAATTACACGTATCTTAAAGAAGCTAGTCCTAGTAGTTGCGATATTATTCTTAGATAATATTAGTGTTAAAGGCCTATATATAGACTACGACTAAGTTAAAGCCTTACTAGGGATTAGAAAGTTTGTCTTAGAGTATATTAAGAACCTCGACATAACTCTCGAACGCTTAAAACGTGTTAGAGCTACGATTAGGCCTAAGTTATAGTTTTATCTTAATAGTATAAATATTATAAGGTACGCCTATAACTTTAAAAGGAGAAAACTATTTACAAGGCACCTCGTTAAAGTTAAAAACTAGCGGGAACTAATAAATCTCACTAAAGTTAAGGTATTCTTAGGACTTATTATTTACTTTTGAATTTAAATTAAGAACTTTCACTTAATTATTAAACCCTTATACGTATTCTTATAAAAGGGAGTTAAGTTTTACTAAGAACTCGATTTATAAAGTAAGGCTATAGCTAAATTATAAGACGCTTTATACTTATCCTTAGTCTTATGTCGAATAAACTACGGGGAGGGAGCTAGTGAAATTATAATTGGAGTTGACTCTAGTAGAACTAGCTAGGGCGGCTTCCTTGGCTAGAGAGAGCTGACTTTAAACAAAATACGCTTAATAAAGTACGAGAGTAAGTTTTAGAGTAAGACTAAAGCTAAATATAATGCTACTAAGAGAGAGTATAAGGGTATACTTTATATCTTAAAGAAATTAAAGATTTAGCTCGTTAGAATATACTTTATTATAGAGATAAATACTAATATACTTATTATATAACTAAACAAAGTAGTTTATAATTATCTTAACGTTATATTAACTAGATGGCTCGCTTAAATACGGCTCTTTGACTTTAAGATTCGACACGTCCAAGAAATAATATATATAGTAGTAGACTAGTTATCCTAGAGACTTAAATACCCCAAAGATTCCCTAGAAGAAAGTAATGTCGACGAAGACTAGATTCTCTTTAAGCTTAGAGCTTATGAGATTTGTCTTATTAGTGTTATAAGCGAAGAGGAGACTAGTAGTTTAGAATTAGACGGCGTATTAATAAACCTAGAATTTCAAAGACAGAATAGAATCCTTTAAAACATAAAATCTATAGTCTAGAGATTTCGCGATAAGGGGGAACTTATTTCTTCTAGCGGTTCTAAGTCCTTTTCTAACGAAAGAGGCCTACTTATTATAATAAGCAAGTACAGAGAATAGTACTAGGAAATAGCTCGATACTTAATAACACTTAAGACTCTAAAGTTAATAGGTCAAAACAGTTCTGAGTATTCAAGTATAAGGCACTAAATTACGGCGTATACAGTCGTAAGATTTAGAGGTTATTATTAAAAGGAGCTCTAGTTAAGCTCGTTATTAACATAGTAAGAGAGAAAGAGGCGATACTTAAGAGTTACTATAATAACTCTAGTTATAAAAGACGGGAAAATATATACTACTGAATCTTCACTCGATACTTCTAAAAAGGCCTATATATAGACTATATAAATTATGTTTAGATATACTAAGATTATTAACTCTAATTATTTAAACGCTAGGAGGAGCCCTTTTACTTAATAGTATCGAATAGCTTAATAGAGAAATAGGCGCTTAATATTGTATTTATACTAATAAAACGCAGAAAAAAGTACTTAGTAATTACTAGGGACGACATAAGCGGTTAAGTTAAAGTAAGAGCCCTTACTAGTAAAGAGGCTAAAGGAGTAGTTGACTTTATTTAGTAAGATATTATTTACTAGCACAAATTATTTTAAAGGCTTATTATTAATAATAGAACTAAGAATATAAGAGAAGTTATAGACTTAATAAAATAAAAGTCAACCGAATCTAAATCTCAGTATATAACACTAAAGTAAACAAGATAATTAAGAGGGGATATAGCCTAATTGAGAATACACTTTCTAAAATAAGCGGACGCTAGCTTAATAACCTTCTAGTAATATTATTTATAGACCATACTATAATATATTACCTAACAGGGTATACTCCTTTTTATATAGTTTACGAGAGAGAAGTTATCTTGCTTATTAAGACAATAAACCTGACCTAAAGATTATTATTTACTAAAAAGATTAGAGACTACTCTAAGCTCTTAGAACTCCGCGCTCTCTAGTTTTAAATATAATAAAAACACATCAACGAAGTTATATTTATAAAGACCTATTACTATTAAGAAGGTAAAGAAGTATTTAATCTAAAACATAATATCCGTAAACGGCTATTTGTTAAAGGAGACTTAGTCTTATATTAAGACTTTATTAGAGAGAGGGATATGTCTACTAATTATGCTTTCGATTTTAGATGGCTTAGACCTTATAAGATTTATAAAGCTTATATAAAGAAAGGGTATTACAAACTCAAAGAGTTAGGCCTAAATAGCCCCGGACTTCGCCAGACTTTTACTAGGAATAAGCTTAAGCTCTTTTATAAGAGGCACGACTTTATTTATAACGACAGCGACAATAATAAATAACTTAATAAAGAATTAGACGATAACTTTATACTTAATTATAAACTTAATATCAATATATACGACCTTAGCAACCTCGAGTTCCTAGAGAACCCTAAGATTCTAACGCTATAGCGTGTTCGAAATAATAAGATAGTAATTAAAGTCCCTGAGTTATTTTAATAATAACGTAATAAGTACTAAGTAATGTCTGACTCGGAATAAATATGCCTTAGTATTAGGGATTAGTGCGAGGACGTACTTCCGGTGTTTAAAGATAAAGAGGGGGACAATATATTGCCGTACACTAAAATAATCGCTAAACTAATTTTATACTATCAAGAACTATAATTTAGGACACCTCAGCACTACAATACACACGAAAAAGAGCTTATGTAGCCCTGAGTAGGTTAGAGAGAATATTAGCCCTACGTTATAAGAACATTAATCTCTTAAAGTAAAGCTTAATAAGAAACTAGCGCTCTTATAAACTACTTGTTATATACGAATATATAATAGGTTTAAAACGAGACTACTATTATTAAGCCGGCAATATTCTAGGGGGCAAAAAGTAACTTCGTTTAAATAGGCCAGTTATTAGGCTTAATCCGCAGGACTAGATTCTAAAACGGTAGGTTAAACTTGTGGCCTAGGCTAGAAATTCGAGTCTAACGTGTTAAATACCTTAAAGAATATAGACGCAATATACTTAAGCGTTAACTCTTAGTAATTAATAAAAAGAGAGGAAACAATAAAGTAAGTCTATTATTCTTAAGGACAAAATTAATACTTATAAAGCTATTAACTTAATTATAGTGTACAGTAATTTATAAAGGACGACACTAAGAGCACTATTAATAAACTAGCCTTAAATTAGTAAGTAGATCACACGATTTATATAAAGTAGGTAAAAGTCTAGGAAATCTCTTAGTAAAGAGCTAATAACACACTCGGAATTAGAGCCGTGTTCTCTAAAACCTTAAGTTAATAACTATAATATAGCTAATACTAACCTTACTCTACGTACTAAAGATCTGAGTATATTATCGACCGACGACCCTTAGCTAGTAAACCTTTTAAGGATCGAGTATTAGTTAACTACCCCTAATTAGCTCTGTCTAAAGTCTTTCGCTTACTAAGTTAAGGCCCCTTCTGTATATACGTTAATACCTTTTAGGCCCTTCTCGTCGGAAAGTCTGAAAAAATAAAGACTTCTCTTATTGTTTATTAGTACTAATAAATAAGAGGTAATATACTTCGTACTTAAAGTACTAGTAAGAGACTATAAGTTATAGACAACTTTTAAATATAATATAATAGTTCTAAGACTATAATAAACCTATAAGTAAGAGTACTATTATTTTAGGCTTGTATTAATATTACTAAAGTAATAAAGACTTTATACCCTCGACCTCTAACTAGGTTTAATAATAAGTACTAGTAATTAATTAAGGCTAAGGGTACGACTTTAGGTATTCTTATAGATGTTTCGTTACTGCCTATTATTTTATTTTAAGAGGTGTCGTTAGGTAAAATAGACAAGGATAAAGCTAATAACTTATAAAGTAACCGGCTAAGAGTTAAGTTTAACTTCGACCTCGAGATTAATAATAAGTTCTTTAACCCCTATTAAAAAACTGAAGTAATTAAGAGACCTCAACTAAGACTGAACTACTATTCCGAGAAGATCTCTAGCTAATAAGACCCTATAGTATGTTATCTTATACTTAGTTATTACTAGCTTAATAGTACTTGAGTTAACTAAACTCTTTTATACCTAAAAAGCTTAACTGTTTTAAAGACCCTCTATTAGCTTTAACAATAAAAGGTGACTTACTTGTTAAGGGGAGAAGGGGCTATTTCTATTACACTAAGAACTAAAAACCTATTATAGCCTCTTAACCTTACTTGACGTATTACGACTGTTAGTTTTCTTACTCCTCCCGGCTTTCTACTATAAACCTTCGAAGTTAGCGGATCTAGCCTTTACCCTATTTAACTAACTAATTAATAAGAGACTGGCGGAATAATATTACTTATCTTTAGTAGTGTGACTTACGTAAGTATAATAAGAGTATATTTATAGAGGGACTCGAAAGTTACTTAGTGACTTATTACTAAGGGAAGATTAATACGACGTGACACACACGTTTTTAACTTAAGGGGTGGAGTTTAATATAAGTAGTCGCACGAGGTGGCCTTGATTCTTATTAGTTTACAAACTTAAAGAAGACAGATAGTATTGTTTCCTTGACTTGTAGAGAGAATATAAGTACTAGTGTTACAAAGAAGTTAAATAGTTTAATACTTAATTAGATAACATTAAAGTGAAGTCCTAGAGTTTACTTTAGTTACTTCTTAAAACACGAGTTAAGGATTAATAACTATAACGGTACCTTAAATCGCTATAGGAAAGGTATTAGTACGATTTGTGAATGGCTAGTTAAATATAAGAGGAAGAGGTAAGAGTATAATTCACGAAGTTGAGACGCGTTAAGACCTCTATAGTGTTAACTTTTAGTACTAAAGCTGAGAGCGCTTAGGCTGAGATAGAGCGAACTGATCTTGGTGGCACTTCTAAGGTAGCTGACAACGAAGGACTCTCCTTGAAAATCTACGACGATTTAATAGAGCTTAAATAGTGCTATAGAAGGTCAACTTATTATATTAAGGCGACTTGACTTTATATTAAAGTTGTTGTTTAGAGATCGAGGTGCGGAAAGCTGAGGAGAGACTATGTATATATCAACGCAGGTGTTGTGTTGAAGTTGTTGCTCGGCAGGAAGAAAGTAAGCAAGGAAAGCTCTCTGCTATGTCACCTCTACGACTAGGCAACAGTAAAGTTAGAGGTGTCGAGCTCCAATAACGCGTTGAAGTTAATGGTGAAGACTAAGGTTATCGCCCTGAAGGTACCGAATGGCGAAAAGTCGGCGGCAAAAAGACTTCTGAGGATACTGGAGTCATGGTAGCTGAAGTTATCTTTGTATAGAAGGAGATCTTGCCTTAGTAGTGTGGGAAATGTAATAGTAAAGTCGATCTTGACATGAGTTTAGCGGGGAAGTTTGTTTTCTTTGGAAAATTAAAGTAAAAGAAGGTATAAGAGGTATTATTTAATTAGTAAGAGAAGGAATAAAGAAGTTAAAGTATATTGAGGTGTTCTATAAAAGGAATAATATTAAAGAGAGGCTATTATATTTAGAGAGTTAAAGTTAGAAAGTTAGTAAGGGAGAGTCAACCTTATAAAGGTAAGCTGGCGGCGTTAAGCGAGGCGATTATTTACTTCTAAAAGTAACAGGTTAATTATTACAGGACTTCTTCTTTATTAGGCTTCTTGTTAATAACGTTAATTTATAGAGCTTTTAATTAGTAAAGTGTTTCTTTTATATAGAGTCGCTCGAGGGCGAGTATAATTTTAAAGAGAGGGACGAATGTGGTGGGGAAGGCTCTTAGTAGTCTCTTTGTCACTTGACTAAATAAGCTCTTTTTATATAAAAGAGCTTAACACTTAAAAACAACTTAATAACTAAGAACGTTTATAGATATTTATTAAATACACTTTTTTCTCCTCTACTCCCTTAAGATTTCATACTCTTTAAATATATATTATCTCTAGATTTAATCGATCCGCGATTTCTTACACTTAAAATCTCTCCCGTACCTCACTATATACTACCTCTCTTATTATGTGGTTTATTGGGCTTTTTCCCTTCCACAGTATACAATATATATAATCTTAGAGATATTAAATAATTCCTAGGGATTAAAGTATTACGTGATCGAAAGCGCAAAACGATCTCCTTAATTTATAACTAATACCTTGAGAAGATCGCTTGTAAATTTGAGTAAGTAGATAGTAATTGTCTAATGACACTACTGCCGCAAATCGATCTTATCAAGTATATAAGACAAGCTTCTAAGAAACACATTAAAGTATACTAAGAGAAAGTAAGCTTCGTCTTATACGCAGTAATTATTATAAGATTAAATATTATATATATAATTGCCTTGCTCTTATAATTCGTAATAAACCTTAGGCCTAAACACTTTACTATAATATATTGGCTTATTTACTACTTATTTAGTACGCGCTTTTTAAGTATTATTTATAATAAGTACTATAGTAAAGTAATTATTATTACCTCCGACGCCTCTTTCGCTAATAATATAGAGGCACGACAATTATCTTAAGGTTACGTGATTTTTCTATTTAGTAGGCCAGTAATCTAGAAAGTATTAAGACAAGTAATAATCACTACTTTAATAACTGAAGTAGAACTACTTATACTAAAGTATATAAGTAAAGAAACTATGGCTCTTTAGTACTTCTTTAAAAATCTAACTCTTAATTTAAGTGAAATATAAGAGATTTTATATAATAATTAATAAATTATTAAGCTCGTTATAAATAATACTAAAAGAATCGCGATAAAGCTACGCTATGTTAATATTTATAATATATAGTTAAAGTAAGAGTATACTCGCGGATTCTTTAAAGTAATATATCTTCTAATTACTAATATACTTATTAATAGTCTTATAAAGAATTTGTCTCGCTAGAAATTTGAGCTTTTTAGAGCTTTCTTAAACTTTAGTGATTATAAATCTTAAGTTAAAGAGCTTTAAATATATTTATTAAAAGTATATCGAGGAATTCTATATTATTTTTATTTATAAAAACTTTTTTACTAAATAAATTAAGTATCTCTATAGCTAAAACACTAGAAATCCACCTAATTCCGCTCAAATCTTATAGTAAATCCGGCTAAACCTAGCTAAAGATCTTACAAATCTACAAAAAAAAACCCCCCCTAACTGAAACTCCACGTAAAAATCCCCGCAAGTCTAATTAAATCCCACTTAAACCTAAAGCTCTTTAAACTGAAGTATATTAGTTATATTTTTAAATATATTTATTATACTCACAGACTTTCTACGCTTTCTTATAACTTTACTAGCTTTAGTTCTAGCCTTATTATTTAAGTCATCCTTCTTATTATACTTAAGAGGAGAGCGGCGTAAAGAAGAGGGAACGATCTTATTAGTCTCCTCTTTAGAGCTCGAAGACTTGCCTAAATGCTCGAGGAGGGTCTTAATAGTAATATAATACTTCTTAATAGACTTAGAACAATTAGCTCAATGATCGTTAATAAGTTATCAAAAAGAATTTATATGCCTTTTAATTATTAGCATTAATAATACGGACTAATCTCTTATTATGCTTTAAAAGATCGTTAGTAGCAAGATAGTATAAGTAGCTACTAGTATAGTTAAAGTAGTATTTATATAGTAGTAACTCGGATATATAATAAATAAGGATTAATAAATTCGTGGCCTAAGTATTATTAGTGTATACTTTAATACTTAATTAATGAAAGTAAGATATAACTAAATAAAAAGAAATATATATTACGAGTTCTTTTTATTAACGAAGATCCCTTAGAACTCTTATAAGACTAACGAGGAGAAGTAGAAATACTAGTGCGTTTGCGAGGTTAGAAATTAAGAACTTTATTTAATACTCTCTTAAGAGTCTTTAGAGTACTAAAAAAACTTAAATAGTTATCTTAGTATATAAATAATGTAAATAAGAAGTAAAGACTTTAATAAGAAGAAGTAAATAAAAACACGACGAGAGCGGCAAGGGACAAGCAAGATGTCATTATTAGAGTCAGATACGTCTATAAAATAGAGGGGATCGCCTAAGGAAATAACAAAACGAGAAGGTATAAAAGGAGTAAAGGAGGCACCGCCGGCAAGCTTATCTTTATTATTATCGACTAGGAAAAAGATATCCTTAAGCTTATTATTATCTTAGATAAGAAATAGTAAGGCGGATACTTTTATAATAATTATCTATTACTTAAAAAGTTAATTTAATACTCGAAAGTAAGGAGGTAAGAGATAAGGGTATAGAAATAAATAATCGAAGATAAGGAAATAAATACTTATAACTTAAAGTCTTTAGTAACGTTATTCTTATATAACTTCGCGCTTTATATGAAAGCCACCCTTCTTATGGGCAATCTAGCGATTTATTTAATTAGTAAGAGCCCTAGAATGTTCTTGTAGACTTTTAGTAGTCTTAGAAGGAGTAGATTTATTAAGCATCTTAGAATACTCGATAATAAATTTAATAATATAAACGAAGAGAAAGGGACAAAGGGGCAAATATAAAGGTGTTTATTAGCGTTAGTAATACTAAAAAAGGGTTATTATTAATAAGAAAGGAGGGTAGTATTTATAGTTATAGGCGGAAGGCTCGCGATTACTAATTACGCGCACAGTCTACTAATTAATACTATTTACTAAGTAAGTAGAAACCTCTATACTAACCCGACGTGGCTTAGTTAATCAGAGTATTAAGCGCTACTTCTTAACTTAGACGTAATTACTAGCGACGTCTAATTAACTAATTAATACCTTAATCATACCTGTTTTATTATAGACTAGGCTATTTGTCTTATAATAAGATCTCAGCCTTATAATCTATAAATCGTACTCTTTTTTAGGAAACTTTATCTTATATTTTTATATATATAATTGAAGATAGATATATAAATACTCTTGTGTTTATAGTATGCTTTATTTACGTACTTTTATTTAATGTTTAAGATCTTAACGCGGCGACCCGTGTTATTATTTACTTTTTAGGAGGTACGTGTTTATTAGTAAACGAGCTCCCGATTACGCGCTTAATTGCGTATTATACTTTCTTTTATTATAACTCACTTAACGACTATATAATAGTCTTAGTTAGTCTTTCCTAGAGCCTTGTTTATTTGCCTAGAGTACGTATAGGGCATCTCTTAATCTCCTTAGTGTTACGGCTGGCAATAAGTTGATACAGCGAGTTAACTCAAGCTTTGTATTTAGGCCTAATACTACACTCAGAATCGAGAAGAAAAGACAAAGAGGAAAGGAGAGCTCTCTATAAGGGGGAGCTCGAGTATAAATACATAAAGGAGCCTCCTAATAGGGCCTAGCGTAGTCGGGGGCTATTTACATTTATATGTCATATACTCGCTATTAAGTCTTCCTTATTAGGCTTAGCGCCATCGCATAGCCAGCGATGCTACGAGCCCGTGTCGGTTAGAATACGAGGCGCATCGTAGGTCGTAACACTTAGTGCGCCTTTTTAATACTAAGCTTAACGTCCTTATGACTATAGCTTACTATAGGGGTGTGTCGCGCACTAGCGCAGTTCTTTGGTTTAGTGTATACTTACGTAAGTATTCTAAGTATATAAACTTAGTCTTTAGCTCCTTTCTTAGGGAGGATAACGCTTAATTTAATTAATCTTTGAATACACTTTCTAGAACCTCATCTGATCGTAGAATCTTTTAACCCCCTGAACCTCTGTGTTACGACCTACGATGCGCCTCGCATTCTAACCGACACGGGCTCGTAGCATCGCTGGCTATACGACGGCGCTAAGCCTAATAGGGAAGACTTAGTGGCGAGCCTGCGACATGTGAATGAATGGCCCCCGACTACGCTAGGCCCTATTAGGAGGCTCCTTTATGTATTTATACTCGAGCTCCCCCTTATAGAGAGCTCTCCTTTCCTCTTTGTCTTTTCTTCTCGATTCTGAGTGTAGTATTAGGCCTAAATATAAAGCTAGAGTCTACTCGCCGTATTAACCTCTTATTAGCCGTAATATAAGAAAAGACTAATACCCCTTTATTATAAAGTATTATATCTTACTTAGTCTTACGCCTTGTTAACCTGCCCTTATAATAAGTTAATAACAAGCCTTAACACCTTAGCCTATTTAATAGATAAGTACTTCTTTGCCCTAGTAATAGACTGTCCTAGAAAAAGCTAGATATTCTCTCGCGATTAACTTGCCTTATTATAACTTAACGCGCGCCGTTATTTTAAAACGTATATTTAATTAATAAATTAATTAATAACCTTAAACACCTCTTTACCCTCCCCTACTATTACTACCGACCTCTCCCCCTCGTTAGCGAAGCTCTAGAGAAAGGAGCGCCCTTATACGGCTAGGCTTTACCGACACCCCTATCCCTTTAGTCGAGACTCTCTTAGAGGAGCCGGAAAGCTTTAACGAATTCGACTCAGACTCAGAGGACAAACCCCAACGTTTCTTTGACGCGTCGCTAGAGCCTACTAATATAAAGGGCTTTACCCCCGCTTAATAAGCTAAAGTGAATTAGCTAATTAAGGACTCTATTAGCTCTATTATCGCCGCCGCCGTTACATAAGCCCTCACTTAATATACTATTAATAACCCTTACTAAGAGACTAGTACTCCCTCTCTTTCTAACTAATTAGTGCGAGTTCTTACGGCGGACCTTTAGTTTACCGCCGACTATTACCTCCCTAAGCTAAACCCCGCTATCCTTGCCGTCGAGCCTAATAAAGTCAAGTACCCCCGTACCCCCTTTAGCGATTATAAGGGCGAAATTAAATACGACGCTTAAAAGATAAATATAAAGCTCTTTATTTAGAAATACTCAAGGAACTTCTTTACTAACGAATCGTAAGTCTACACTTACTTTAAGTATATAAAAGGAGAGGCTAAGACTATTATTCTTTAACGAATAGACCCCGACTTCACTAGAGATTTTAATAGAGCCGCCGATGTCTTAAAGGCTTTAGACTAGCGTTTCTTTAATTATAATCGAGTATAGGCTATTAAGCTTAAGTATAACTAATTATAAATAAGTAATATAACTTATAACGAGTTTTATATAAAGTTTATAATATACGCGGCTACTAGAAAAATCTCACTTAATTAATAATTCGACGACGTATATAAGAAAGTCTCGGATAAACTTAAGTACGACATCTGAACTAAGAAGTATAAATTCGCCGGAGATTATACGGCTCTTGACGAGTTCTTAGCCGTCTCGAATCGCGAGCTGCGGAATATTATTACTAAATAAGTTAATAGACGTGCTATTATTACTATCCGCGAAGCCCCTTAAGTCTCCTTTAATAATACTAGTACTAGCGACTCGCGTGATATCTTAAAGAAGGACAGCTAGTGTTCGACTTCACTTACTCTTATTACTTACGTATAGAGACTACTAACTCTATAATAGTCGTCAGATACCCGCTAGCGTACGCCTTCTCTTTCGCCTGTCTTACGCCGACTTAAGTCCCTTGTACCTCCTCCTGTACTTAGGGACGTCTCTTCTAATACTTGTCTCTACTATAGTAAGACCGACTATTAGGCTAGCGATTACCTTAAACGCCGTAAAGACTAAGCTCTCAATAAATCGATTTCCTAACTAGTCGTTAGTAAGGAACTAGAGACTAACGAGCTCTCAAAAAACTCTTAGGCTATAATAAAGACTCACACCTCGGCATAAGCTATAATTTATAAAAGGACTTAGTATTTAATTTCCGTGCTTTTATTAGAGGACAATAATTCTTAATTAATATTAAACTAAAAAGGAATAGATTCTTTACTAAGACTCTTATATATATTAATAATAGAGCTAATATTTTTAATATTATTAAAACCTCTTTTGTATACTAACTCGTTAAGTAATTTAATATCTCTTTTATATCCCTCCCTTAACTAATTATCTTAACTAGTTATAATAATAAGAAAGGCAAGCTAATTAATACGGCTGTCTTACTTACCCTAACGATTGACCACTAACGAATTAACTTCCCCTTTCTAGTAATTAACTTAAGAAACACTAACGTCTTAATTAATTAGAAGTTCCTCGAGTATTACAACTTAAAGTAGTTATATATAAAGAACCGTAATTAACTAAAATAACTATTAAATATACCCGTTTAGCCGTACTTTAACTAGCGAGTTTTCGTCGATATTAACTGTTCTAATAAGCTAATTATTAAGTCTTATTAACTTAACACAAAACGAAGGGATACCCTTATAAATATAAATGACTATCGCCGGAGATAAGCTAAGCTTACGGCGCTTGACGATTCTCTTAAGACAAAGGCCCCCGTTTGACTTATCGCTAGCGTCTCGTTAACTCGACCCTTAAGCTTTATTAAAGAAGTTAAAGAGCGCCTACGAGTTATAAAAGAGTAATTAAACCCTTTAATATCTTGTGATTTAAGATTATTACTTAAAGATAAGAGAACTCGTAGAGCCTCTCTAGCGAATTATTAAATAAAAGTACTTATTACGAAAATCTTCTTTATATTAGTAATAGTAATATTTACGACGTACCTCTAACTTAAGAGGGCTAAAAAGAATAAAGTGTAAACCTTCGTGATATTAGTACTTAAGATCGACTAAGAACTAACTCGTCGCCGGCGAGAGGCCCTAGACTAATTAAGCGTCGAACTCGTATTAATAAATAAAGACTTAACCCTAGAGGAGGCCTTAGAGGCTAAGTACGCGTAAGATAATAAGCTAGTAAGTAAGAAGCTCCTAGTAGAGTACTAAGAGTATACTCCTCTCTTCTCCCGGCGAGCCTCCGACGAGCTACTAGCGTATTACTAAGGTGTAAACTACTAAATCGAGCTTACTAAGGAAAACAACTTATCCTTTGAACTTCTCTGGCGTATAATTAAAGAACAGCTATTAAAGACTAAATAGTATATTATTAACAATCTATATAAGGGATTTATTAAGCCCTCTAGTATATTATATATAGCCTTTATTCTCTTTACTAAGAAAGCCGACGGCAGTCTCCGGCCATACGTCGACTATTAGAAGCTAAATGCCCTATTAAAGAAGAACTTGTACTTGATCCTTTTAATTAACGAAATAATAACACGTATTTATAAGGCAAAGGTCTTTATAAAGCTTAATATTTAATAGGCTTTCTATTATATTTATATGTCCCCTAAGAGCGAAGACTATACGACCTTCCGTACTTAATATAACACGTATAAGTATAAGGTCCTTCCCTTTAACCTTATTAATAGTCCGGCGACTTTCCAGCGATTCGTTAATAATATCTTTATAAAACACCTCGACGACTTCTACGCGGCTTATATAAACAATATCTTTATATATTCGTCTACTCTAAAGGAATATAAGGTCCACGTTAAGAAAGTCATAGTAATATTATAAGTACATAGACTTTAGGCTAATATTAAGAAGTCTAAGTTTAGCGTGCAAAAGACTAAGTTCTTGGGATTCGTTATTAGAGTTAATAGCGTAGAAGTAAACTTAGAGAAGATTAGTATAATTAAGGACTAACGATACACTAATAACGTATAAGGTATATAAAGTTACTTTAGCTTCTATAACTTCTACCGCCGGTTTATTAAAAACTATAGTCGCATTATACGTCCTCTCACGATACTCACTAGAAAGGACGTTCCTTTCGTCTTCGACAACGCTTATAAAAACGTATAAGAGACTCTTTAGGAAGCCCTCTAATTTACGCTAGTTCTTTACTACTACGACCTTACTAAGTAAACACGGCTAGAGACTGATTCCTTAAATAAAGTCGTCGCTAGGATTTTATCTTAACTACAAGAGGATAACACCTTTTACCCTATAAGATACTTCTTTAAGACTATAACAGACCCTAAGCTTAACTACCCGATTTACGACAAAGAAATACTAGTGATTTTCTAATCGTTTAAGTAATATCGCTTAGAGCTCTTAGGTGTCTAAAAGAACGTCCTTGTCTATATAGACTATCGGGCCTTAAAGTACTTTATAACTACTAAAGACCTTACGGCTAAGTAAGCTTAATAAGCTAAGTTCTTTGTGGATTTCTATTTTACGATTATATATTATACTGGGACGACTAATACGTTAGCTAATACCTTGTCTCGACGGGATTAAGACCTCACGGCGACAGAGGCACGTAAGCGGGCTATTCGTAGTTAATAGTTAATTCCGACTAATAAAATTAACTCGCGAGTCGCTAGCGACCTTTAGCTCTCCGCCGTCGACTCTATAGACGCTTATATTAATGTCGTAGAGACGGTACCCCTAGTACTTATAGAGGCTATAATCCCGGACCACGATATTAAGACACGTGACAAGCCAGAGCTAAAGCCGGAACCTAAGCCTAATATAGAAGTGTTAGTCGACCTAGAGACCCTTATACTAGAAGAGCTAGACCTTAACTCTATAGTAGCCTATAACGTCGCGGAATATAATATTATTAATTAAGTACTTATAGTTAATAAGTCTTTACCTTTATTAGAGCCTCTTTAATAAAAAGCCAAGGAATAGTTATTAAATTATAAGCTAGTAAACGACAAGTTACTTTTCTAAGGACGCCTAAAAGTGCCCTTAGAGCCGCTAAAGCTTCGCACGACACTTATCTATTATATATACTCCTAGCCATTAGTAATACACGCAGGGATCGGGAAGATAAAGGCATTACTAAGCCGTAAATACTATTAGAATAGCCTCTCTATAGACGTAACTCGATACGTAGTGAATTACAGTTACTCTTAGTAAAAGGCTAAAAGAGATAAGACTCCTAGTTTCTTATACCCCTTATTAATCCCTGCTCGGCCGTACTAATACCTCACAATAGATTTCACGAAGCTACTATTAGACAAGCACGGTTATAACTTCGCTATAGTTATCGTTGACCGCTTGTCTAAGAAACTAGTCTTAATACCTTATAATAATACAATTACAGCAAAAAGTATAATTACTCTCTTCCTCGTCTATTAGACTCGACACTTTAATATACTAAACTCTATTGTCTTAGACTACGGACCTCAGTTCGTTTCCTCCTTTTAGAAAGAGTATTATTATATCCTTAAGACTAAAGTAAAATTAACGACGGCGTATAACTTAAACGTTAACAGTTAAATAGAAATAATAAACTAATATATTAAGTAGCAGCTTTATCCCTTTTACTACTATTACTAAGACAATTAAAGCGACCTCTTACTAATTATAGATATCGCTTAATTAACGTTATTATACGAGTCTTTAGGCCGCCTGTCTCCTTTTTAGCTACTTAACGGCGCTAAGCCAAGGACTTCTTAAGACTTAGTTAACTTAGAGCCGCCGGCTATAATAATAGAGAGACTTAACCGCGAGGAGGCTTTATAAGTAGCCTTACGAATAAAGGAGGTTATAGAAGTCGTATAGTCGTCCTTAAAGGACTAGTAAGAGAAAATGGAACGACTAACGAATCGTAGACGACGCGCTATTAATTAAGACGTTAGCGACTTAGTATTAATTGACACTTAGAACTAGAACGTTAACTGACCTTTAAGGAAGTTATTTAATAAGTAGTACGGCCTTATTAAGGTAATCGCTAGAGAAGGAGAGAGCTAGAGAGTTAAGTTACTAAAGGACTAGTCAATTCACCCCGTTTTCCACTCGCACTCGCTCTGCAAGTACGTCGACAACCCCTTATTAAGACAAGTTAAAGCTACGCCAGCACTTATTTAGCTACTGCCTAAGTAAGATAAGTGGGAAATTAAAGGTATCCTTAGCTTTAAGGTTATACGAAATAAGCTATTTTATTATATTAAGTAACTAGGCGCTAATAAAGACTTAAAATAATACTTATACTTAGATACTATAACGGCTCTATATATAGTTAAACAGTTCTACCTCGAGTATCCTAACGCTAAGGGCCCCCCGAGAGCTCTCCCTAAGTAGCTAAAGGCTTATAACGTAAGTATCGACGACTATAACGACCTCGAGGACGACACGGTTATAGCTATAACTGCGCGGACGTAGTTTTTTAGGAGGGGGGGGTAATATTACGACTTATAATACGCCTCACATTCTAACCGACACGGGCTCGTAACATCGCTGGCTGTACGACGGCGCTAAGCCTAATAGGGAAGACTTAGTAGCGAGCCTGCGACATGTGGATGAATAGCCCCCGACTACGCTAGGCCCTATTAGGAGGCTCCTTTATATATTTATACTCGAGCTCCCCCTTACAGAGAACTCTCCTTTCCTCCTTATCTTTTCTTCTCGATTCTGAGCGTAGTATTAGGCCTAAATACAAAGCTAGAGTCTACTCGCCGTATCAACCTCTTGCCAGCCGTAACACTCTGCTCTTCTTCTACACGACAGTTCGTATTATAATAAATCATAAGGCTTTAAAATACTTTATAACTTTTAAGTAACTAAATACTTAATAAGTAAGATAAGTAAAGCTTTTAGCGAATTATAATTTTATAATTACGTATCGCTTTAAAATTTATAATCTCTTAATAAATGCATTTTCTCGTAAGTTAAATAAGTTAAATTAGTAAAACTTTATAAAAAAGACTTAACGTCTTTAATAATTCTTACGCTAAGACTAAGTTAATTCTTACTTATTATTTATAAAGTTATAATCGCTAAATAATATTAATGCGTAAATAATAAATATTAAGCTTATTTATTCTTATATTAATATTCTTCGTTATATAATAAGTATTAAAAGCTAATTATATTACCTTTTTCTTATACGCTTTATTAAATCCCATTAGGAAATTTAGTATAAAAGGCGATCTTTTACTTTACAATATCGGCCTTTTAGTTTTTAATATTAATTACCTTCGTACCCTTTTTATTAAGATATTCATAATCGAGTTATTATCGCATACCTTAATACTAAGAAAACGATTTAAATTCTTTTCTCTTAGTACTAATAATACGAAATTACATTAAGCGTTTAATAATATTATTATAATTATTATACTTATTAATAAATTTAAGTCTTTAAAGATAAAAAGCTTAGATTTCTTTCTCTTGTTCTTATATCGTTTCAACCTTAAGAATATATTATAATAAACTACTACGCCTTTATTAAAAATAAGTATAAATTAATAATATTCTTATCTTTATTAATAAATTTAGAAAATAAGTTATTAATATCCCCTACTAAAAGACGACAAATACTTAGAAGCTAATTATTATATATATTTATTATATATATTATTACTTTAGAGCTTCTTCAACTATTACTTTTAATAAATTTTCTTAGTTTATTTTTAAGTTTTAAACTGCCCTTATATAAGGTGTTAAGTGTCACGGTAGGCAAAGCTTGTAAAATTGCGGTTCAGAAATGTATTCAGAACTAATCTCTGGCCTTCTAAGAAGTCCAGAGGGAAGTATATATATAGAGGGGGTGTCCCGTGCAGCGCACTAAAGCACCGGCGTGCGAGGACATACGTAGTCGAGATATGTCCTACTATTATTAAGACAAATAGAGTTCATTACACCCCCGCATCAGCATCGGTCCTTAGGCTCCTTGGCTCAGAGGAAACAAGTGCGTGTACATATGACACCTTAGTAAAATCCTCGAAACTAAAAAATAATTATTTACTATTAATTACTTATAAATAACTAAACTAAGGTTTATAATTAATACTTGTAAAAACGACTTAAATCATTTGTTACGTATTATTAAGACAATTAATTAAAATATCTCCTTATTATAGATTATACTTAAATATTTCTCTTATACGATTCTCTAAGGGAACTTTCTATATTTAAGGTAGTTTATAAATATATATTACGCACGAATTAGAATTAGAATATTAACTAATTAAACTTAATTACCTCCGTTAATAAATTAAATACTTAATAAGCTATTAAATATACTTAATATTATAAGAAAGTATAGGATATAACTTAATTAAACCTTATTATAACTTAAGTAGAGATAACTTAGTCTTATAACGCTTTTTATTACGATATTAACTTTAATAAAGATAACCTAATTTGGCTTAATATACGTTATTTTAAGATACTTCGTTTATTTAAGAAGTTAAATATATTAATTAATAAATTATTTAAAGTAATCGAAAAAATTAGAAACTTATACTTAATTATAATTTTTTAGGAACTTTTATTATTTTTATATATCGTGTATTAATATGTGAAGCCGTTATTACACGTGATTACCGTCTTTACAAAGCAAGCGTCACACGCTTAATAAGTTCTTACTTAGGCGAAGGTTAAAAAGGAAAATCTTACCTAAAATAAAGCTACTTTGGGGAAAAGCATTAAACGGGAGGGAATTAATACTTAACCTAACGATTTAAAGAAAAGCTTAATGCTTATTAAAAATATCATTCTTACTTCTAAGATAAATGATTTTATCCCGGCGCTTAAATAATTAGTAATATATTTAATTTAATAAAAGTTAATAATATAAAAAAAAGAGGCTTAAGACGTAAATTAACTTAAAGGTTTAAAAAAAATTTTAATTCTTATCAAAGATACTACCCTTATTTCTAAGATAAAGGATTTTATTATGGCGCCTAAAAAGTTAATAATATAAAAGAGGGCGTCTTAAGTTGCGAATAGGGGTAGTGGAGGGCAATAAGAAAAAGAAGGAGAAACGAAAAAAGGAGAAACAAAAGAAGGAGAAACAAAAGAAGGCGAGACATAAGGAGGATTACCTTTGAAACGTCGCGTAAAGGAGGTACTATCTTTAGGTAAAAGGGAATCGAAGAGGAAGAGGGCTAGATAACTCTCAAAACTTTACGAAGGTACAAGCTTAAAGTTTTGTCTCACCGCCCAGTTCTGCCACTTTAAAATACGTGAGCAGAAAAGGCGGTGAGACAAAACTTTGGGCCTGTACCTTCCTATTAACTTCCGAGACTTGCTCCCGAAATACAAAATATACTCCCTAACCGTACAAAACCAGCAAAAATAAACTCCCCAATCGTGCACCACTCCAAGTGGGACTCGAACCCACAGCCTCGAGATTGGACTTCAGAACGGGGATAGAAGTCTCGCGCGCTACCATTGCGCCATTGGAGCCGTTGCCAACCGCTTATGAAAAGTGTGACCTTGCCTCAAATTTTCTTATCTTGTTACAATGCACTAACAGTGACTTAGTGCGCAAAAATGTCGCTTAAAGTGCGCTAAGCGAAACAAATACTCCTGGTCCACCCCACCTCCTTTTTCATCACAGGTTGAGCGACTATAGGAGAGGTTGGGGTTCCTGTAATGATTTCCAAGCTTTTTCCTATCTTGCAAATGCCTCGAGGCAGGGGCTTTCAGTTACACTCAGTTAGCTTTATCATTGCCTGTTTCGATTGTTGCAGGCTGCAACCTCCCTCACCCGCCCTATGCAGGGAATGTCCCCGCCGCCTTTTTTCCTCCCGTAAAGACTAGCTACCCATTCTGCCCTTTTGCACTTCTAATGCAGCTAAACATTGTTGGCTACACACCATGCGATCGAGATTGTCAACTTGCAATTCTGAGATAAAAATTATTGCACGTAGAAGAATTTCGCTCATCCAACCAATCAGATTGCATACCTCTTCAGAGACAGAATCGCAACTCGACCTTCTTCGGCAAAATTAACATCGAGCAGACGACTGTCCCTTGCTGCAGATATGTGCTACCCAGATTCAAAGCGGCGTTGCCGTAGAGGCTTAAATTTCTGTGCTTTCTGTGCGTCGATTATTTGTGAATTTGATGTGGCAAGGCTGGTTCTTCAGCAAGTTAATCTTTACCCCTCACCACCATCTCCGCCATCCTTGCGAGTACCTCCGTTTGAGGCTTCAACCAACACACACATGATCATGATCATGCCACATCCAACGGT
This sequence comes from Leptodontidium sp. 2 PMI_412, assembly GCA_021432625.1. Taxonomy (NCBI): domain Eukaryota; kingdom Fungi; phylum Ascomycota; class Leotiomycetes; order Helotiales; family Leptodontidiaceae; genus Leptodontidium; species Leptodontidium sp. 2 PMI_412. The sequence continues at coordinate 374,965 of MU270367.1, read as the reverse complement.
TTTTAAGCCACACAGCTCCGTACCTGCAGCGAAGATTTTTAAGACTGTTACCTTACTTGGCGTGGACTGGGGGAAAGCCTTAACAGCTCTCTTCTCCAACTCTGCCAAACCGAAGATAAGTGATTGACCTGAGGGGTTTCTAGCGCCGGACGACGTCTTTGCTGCGCTTTCCCTAAACCTAATTATCGTCGATCTCGAGCAACAGCGGGAGCAACTAAAACTGGAGCTTATAGGATTTAGGGAACGGAGTTGGAGGCGGAAGTTCGACGCCTTACTATGAAAATTAATACTACCCAAACTTGAGGACGAAATATTATCTTTAAGGACCGAGCCGATTACTTCCGCCGTTGCTTAATAGAAGATATTGAGAGGTAGAATAGTGGATAATAAAAAGAGGAGTATATTAAGACGGTGGTTAAGCATGAACGGGCGTAGCTCGCCAAACTTACTCGCACTTATATCGCGAGTATTACCCCGCGGGAGATTGTCGCGCGCCGGATCCATTCTGCCGGTCTTATGGTTGCTCTCTGCCGCCGTCGCGAAGTGCCTCGAAGGTACCGACTCCGGGTTGCGTTACCGCAGCCACCGCCCGTTAAGGAGGAATCGCCCGATCTCGAGCCATTCCCAATTAAGCTTGCTAAGGACTAGTGCCCGATTTGCATTAGCGACGAATCGAAGAGCTATGAGGAGCGGATGGGCTCTTTTTGCCGTCCTGCGAAGATAATAGATTATGTTAAACGGATTCACCTTAAAGGAAGAGATCTACACGCTAAGATAAAGTATTATCACTTATTATGTAAGTCTTATAGGCTTATTCTTAAACACGTGAAGCATTTCAAAGGCTATGTAGAGACTATGCATGGCGTTAAGCTTCGCGAACCAAGGTTTATGCGTTTGATAAAATAAACTGCGTTTCGTTTTATATATAAATTTCTTATTCGTGTTTGTTATATCTAAGTTACTCTCGTAGGAGGAGATTACTATAGTAACTAAAAAGGTAAGTAGCGAGATAAATAAGATTTGTGGCAGAAACTCAAAGCTGTTTACATCGCGATCCTTAGGCACTTCACTATACTACTTATATTAAACGCAATCACCTCGAAGAAAGAGATCCGCAAGCCAAGATAAAGTGTTATTGCCTAACATGAAAGTCTTAAGGGCTTGTTCTCAAACACTTGCAGCATTTCAAAAGTCAGGTGCAGATTGTGCACGGCATTAAGCTTCGAGAAGCCAGGGTTTATGCGTTCGTTAAAATAAACTGCGTTCCGTTTTATATATAAAATATTAACGTATCTGCCCTTTCTACTACTATTTCCATTCCCCCTGGCCTTGCTAATGACTTTGTGCCATAGTTGAAGGCAGGGACCTTACTATTGCAATGCAAGTATTATATCTCGACAGCAACGGAGGGAAAAGACAAGGCAGTGGTTGTCGGTTGAGGACACTGGTTTTTCCGCCCTAGAATTGGTGCTCGTGACCACTATTGGAGGCTTAGTTGGGAGAATTAGAAAGTGATTGATGGGAGGGTCAATTCTACTTGGTGGGAGATGGAGCTAGAGACTGTTTTTCCCAGAGACGATTCCGTGACATGTATTTAGTAGAAAATTAGGTAGTGGACGCGGCAAAATCATTAAAATAGCTATTGATCAAGTGCAACATTTTGTACCTAATATAGCTCATAACCTGGCTCATGAACTACGATATGTGGCTAATTGACGCAGAAAAAGTGGCTAGAATTACTCCATAATATAACCATTTCTACTCCATCAATTAGCCACTAGACCGTACCGCAGGGCCGTATGCAGACACTATTCTCTCCGTCATGATGTTCTACTTGCGACCAGTCCTACGAGCTCTTCTCCAATCCAACTTTCGCCGCCAACTCAATGCCCTCAACGACCTTATCCGGAACACTCAAAAAAGGCGAATGCGAAGCCTTAATGCTGAAAGTTGTTAAGCCAGCTCCCATAGACGTAGCCATTTTCTTCTGAGTATCAAGAGTGATAACCTTGTCATCCTCGCAGAAGATGTACGTGCAAGGCATGTGATGCCAAGGCTCGTGTTTTGTCTTGCCGCCGAAGGCGGGAGCGGATGTGTGCGAAAGCTCTGCGATCCATTTCTGTTGCTCAGAGCGGGTCATGTCGTGATAGAAGTACTCTGCTGGTTCACCGGCGAACACGCGATCGCCCTGAAAGAATGTTGTGTGAGCAACTGTTTACATGTAGCAAGTTCGGGGTTTGAAGTTAGATATACCTTGAAGACCATCCATGGTAAAACAGCGTCCCCTAGTACATCTCGAGGGCCAGCCCCCTTTGGCAGAGCAAAAGCAGCCATATACACAAAGTTAATCACACCTCCTTCCTTGCCAACAGCTTTTCTCTGTTCGAAGCCTAGATCTTCTACAGCAGACGACCCAACTATGCCGCCATATGAATGAGTAACGAGCACGACTTTCTTTCCTGCTTCTGCTAGCTTCTCAATTGCTGCCCGAGTATTCGCTGTATCATCCTCCAGAGTCTTGTTTGGTGGTTCGGCTCCAATGGAGGGGTGAGCGACAGCTTCAGTTGGGTATCCCAGAGGCTTGAGAAGCTCCCTGACGGCGTCGAAGCCAGCGGGGAAATGCCATGCTCCGGGCACGAAAAGAATAGTTGGCTGTTCAGTAGGCATTTTTAAAGGATTTCCGTTATCAGTAAAAGGATGTGTTGGTTTCCTCGTACGTGATATCACCAAAAGTAATCGAAGATCAAGTGACTGTCTATATTTGTGTCTACCCAGTATGAGAAGGGGCTATAGCTACTCTATATAGACACCTGTAGATAGATCAAAGCCAAAAGCAGGTTAGAGGGCTGTCATGGATGTGGAGGCACGTGATTGTAACGGCCGTATGTAGGGCACATAGAGGTGGATTGGATTACAAAGTCAAATGTAGCTTTATCAGTATAGAAGTCCACAACGGGAAGAAAGGGTAAATAGGATGCGACCCATCCCGAGAAGAATTTGAATAACAAAGCAGTCCCCGATATTCCCATGAAACAGGGGTTAACGAGACCCGCCTTTATGCGGTATGAAGCATCGATGAGTAGCAGAAGTTCTAGTTCCAGGAAGTTTTAAGGGGGGGTAATTGTGGGACCGAAACGCCAATATTTTCTAGCAGAGCTGCGTCTTCAAGTGGGGTTACGGGATAACCCAATGCTCTCTCTTGCCTTTAGCTGAGGCAACATCTAACCGCTTTACCTCGGGTGATATTTTGTGTGCGCTGTTTCAGTTTCAATTGATTCGTAATCATCAACTAATAAAAGCGGCAGCTGAGAATTGAAATGTTAATCTCTATGTTCTTAGTTTATAGATCAGTAAAACGCAAACTTTAGCATACCAGTCAATGTCAAAGGTCCGATTATTCCAATAAGTACAAAGTACACCTGGGTCATGTCTCCACTTCCCCGTTCCTCGCCTTATCCACAGGCACCGTCGGGAAACACGAAAAGAAGGGGGGAAAGCCTTGTAGGTGAGGCATTACAGTGGGCAGCCCCATTGTAATTCCAGTGGCCTTCGGCGTCTTCGTCGCCACTTTACAAATCAACAAATTTCGCTAGCTCGGAAATTTCTAATGCCATAGGCTGGCACATGACTGGACAATGTGACGAGATTCGGGAAGCGAGTAAATAGTAGGGCTATGAATAGCTTTCGATGAGATAGCGTACACCCCGCCTCTTCACCAATCTAGCCGCCTAAAACGCCTGTTGAACTAGAAGCACCTCCTCTGGTGCAACATCAATCTGGCAACCTGAAAACTGTGAGCTAGGTTTCTTTCTTCTTCTTTTTTCTCTCTCTGTTTTTGGGCAGACTGTAGAAATATATTCCCTCACTTTGATCAAAAAACGACCACCCCCGAAAGAAAGTCTCCCTGTTCCCCTCTTCTGGTGCAATGCGCAACCTTGATATGTGGGTCTCCTCAGACGGGCGGGGTAGAGTTAAATGTCCAAATAAGTAATCAATGAGCTAGCAGCGACGTGCCGTATGATTACATATCCCAGAATACCTCGGCAGATATTGCTAGGACCATTCGAGTTGACCCGTAACAGAGTATACTTCGTCGCCGGGGTAATATTTGTGAATGCAGGGGGGATACTTGGCAATGCCGCTTTATTAAAATCTCTTAGAATTTTGCGTGCCAGCCTTGGGCGTCTATCACAGCTTGGCAATCACCTTTCATACCTGTCTTTGGATCATGAATCAACTCTCTGATCCTCTCATGTGTAACTGATTCCCAAGCCTCTTGTACTACCTCTCTTAGTTGATTATAAGAGCTATGAACCTGAGGGTAGTAGCTGACGCCTTGCCAAAATGTAACTACATATAGGAAGCAATTCCCTTGGCAGCTACGGTCGACGATCCACCTGCCGCCTGGAACTAGAAGAGAGCTAGCTAGCTCCTTCTTCCAATTGAAGCTAGGCCATGGGTTTATAAGGTCATACCTATATAGACTAGGCCGTACGGATAGCGACTTGTGTACGGAGGTACAGCGGTTAAGTGTTGTCATAGCACTAGCAAGGGGGGGTGCAACTTAACCTAGAAGGGTAACATCACGTCAATGCGCTCACCACGCGATTTTGAGTGTACAAATCATCAAGTTGATGATTATTTACAATTAGTATTTTGTGAATCTACCCTCTGCTTTCTCTACAGCTAAACAACGCTCTGGCATACTCTCAATTAGAGTTCTAAACTCCTGTTCACCTACTTTCTCCCACGTATCTTTCACAGCCTCTCGAAGATGATTATAAGACATAATCTCAGGGTAATTATCTTGAAAATAGTTCTTTATGATATGCCAAACTCTCTCGATTGGGTTCAAATCAGGAGAGAAAGGGGGCCAAAAGATAACAATTATTCCACGCTCTCGAAGCTCTGTTTTAGTATCTGCAGCTGCGTGGCCTGGAGCTGAGTCTTGCATGAGAACAAGATGTATTCCTTGACGCCGCATGAGCTCTAAATAGCCGTGGATAACTGGAACCGTGTGTTGACAGTAGCTTTCTTGATTAATCGATCCCTAATCCTTCTCCTAAAAGATACCGGGCCCTTTAGTATGTCCGTGAAAGCATCCTCAAAACATCTAACCTTTCTTCCGTTGGTGTCTTTCGACGATACACGTCTCATCCCACTCTTCTCCGGGTCTACGAGTAACCTAGGTTCGTGTGTGTCTTCCTCCGGTAATCCAAGTTTCGTCGGTCCATAAGATTCGATACTATTGATCCATTGTCCATTCCTTATGCTTGATAGCCCACGCGAGACGGAGTTGTCGATTCTTCTCGGAAATTGGAGGCTTCCGCATTGCAAGGCGACGGTGGAAACCTTCACGAAGAAGGGTAGAACGAATAGCGTCCTTTTTGACACCAAAATCGAGAACTTCAGCGAGTTGAGCAAAAGACATTCGACGGTTCTGCCGTGATGCGCAGACGAATTTGACTAGCTCACGTGGTTGGATCTCGAAGGCCCGCCTCCCCCAGGATTTCCCTCATTGCAACCTGAACTCCTGGCAACTTATGCCGACTTCAAGGAGTCCTTAATCAACCACGGATTGTCTTCATGTACACATGCCTTGCAGCAATCCTTGTGCGATTATTCGGTCTACAACATGTCCTATTCAGAGCAGCAGCCGCATATGCAGAACTGGGCAGTTGTCGTGAAACGATACCATTTGTATCTCAAATACGACCTGCTCTTTGCGATTGGATGTCTAGACCCAAGTACCTGGGGTGGCCCGAAGAGGCGATACTTTTGAACATCCATCTTTCCAAGATTCATCTTCCCCGCTTTGCCGATGTATGACCGGCCTTGTATGACCGGCTTGGCGCTGCCGGGTGGGATGGTGAAACAAAACCGAGGACAGCGAAGCTAGAGCCGGAAACTTGGAGGGATAAGAGCCAAGTAACCAGAAAGTCAAAACCATTGGTCAGCGAAACTTAAAGCCGAAACTTCCGTCTTAATAATGTAAAAACTATTAATAATACATATTTAAACATCTTTAGTTCTTCTCAACATCACATCAGATTCTCATAACCTACCAGGGAAACAAAACCCGGATTCTATCATGGCGCCCATCAGACCATTCAAGATCGATGTCCCAGATGCTTCTCTAGCAGTACTCAAGCAGAAGTTGGAATTGACACGTTTCCCAGAAGGAGAAATCGAAGGAGCAGGCTGGGACTACGGTGTTCCCTTGTACGTCTCCCCATAATCCAGACAGCTCATAAGACATCTGACACCAGTTCAGGAAAGAAGTCAAAGACCTGACTAAATACTGGATCGAAGAATACGATTGGCGAGCAGTTGAAAAGAAGCTCAACGCCATCCCTCAATTCAAGACCGAGATTAAAGTCGAGGGATTCGATCCAATTGATATTCATTTCGTGCATCAGAAAAGCGATGTCAAGGGTGCGATCCCGCTGCTATTCTTGCATGGTTGGCCGGGAAGCTTCTTAGAAGTCACAAAGATCTTGCCTCTTCTGAAGGGGGAGGGTGGGAAGCAAGCGTTCCATGTTGTGGCGCCGAGCTTGCCGAACTATGGCTTTTCGGGTCGAGTCACGAAAGTGGGTGATACTTCCATGAGTTGGGACCTCGCTGATGAGAGTAGAAAGGATTTGGACTTGGTCAATATGCTGAGCTTGCCAACAACCTCATGCTAGCCCTTGGATATGATCAATATGGTAAGTTCCATTCCACAGAACGGCCCCGGAACTTATATTGACAATCTTCCAGTGACCCAAGGAGTATGTTCTCTTGTCAAGGAATTTTGACATCCAACTAACAAGAAGCAGGGCGATTGGGGAGCCACCATAATCCGCGTCATCGGCGCCCGCTTCCCGCAACACAACAAAGCCTCACACCTCAACTTCGCGATGGCAGGCGAGCCAAAATGGGATGCTGACAACCCGAAACCCGAATACACCGAGCGCGAGCTCACGAGTATGAAAATGAGTGAACTATGGCGAGAGAATGGCAATGGATATTTTGCCCTTCAGTCTACTAAGGTATGGACCTGATGTGCCCATAGGGATTGAGTACTCGACTGACTGCTCTCTTAGCCAGCAACACTGGCTTTTTCTCTTGCGGACTCGCCGACTGGTCTGCTGGCTTGGATTTATGAGAAGCTCGTTGCCTGGACTGATGATTATCCATGGACGCCAGATGAGATTCTGACTGTAAGCTCAATCCCAAAACAACCTCCCCAGCTGACCCCATACTGACCCCCGCCCCTCAACCAGTGGATCTCGATCTACTGGCACTCCACTTCCGGCCCCGGCGCCTCAATCTACACCTACTACGAAGTCGCCCACGACGCCAAATTCAACCTCCTTACCATCCGAGAATACGTCGACATCCCGCTCGGTATTGCAGACTTCCCAAAGGAAGTCGCCAATGGGCCGAAGAGCTGGAGGAAAGGGCTGGGTCCCGTGGTCGAGGATGTGGAGTTCGAGAGGGGAGGCCATTTTGGGGCTTGGGAGAGGCCGGAGGATGTGGCGGGGTGTGTGGTCAGGATGTTTGGGAGGGGTGGGGGTGCGGAGGGGGTTGTGAGGTTGTGAGGTTGTGAGTTGGGTTGTCACTCTGTGTGATATCTCTAAGTAGAATTGAACGGTAGAAATTGGAGGACTGTACCAGGTAAAAGCTTGATGGGGAAGGGGACCGGAAATGCGGATGGGAAGTAAGAGAGGATGTCACCTCAGCCGCTCTTGGCACACTACAACGCAGAAGCGAACCACTCATTCATTACCCTTCACTCACTACATACCTATGCCGATTGACTCATTGTACCTGCATTCACATACAAATTCCTATTATAACACAGCACAACTAACAGTACCAAATCCCAACATCTCTTCCTAAGTGAAATACTAACCTACCCTCATCCGCGCCACACCAGCTCCATATATGTGTCTTTGGCGCTTAGACACAGGAATTGATGGGACTTCGATTGGTCATCGGCCAGGTCATTATAACTGCACTAACGGATAAACCACCCCTAGATTAAGCTCTAGTAATGGCTTAATCATAAATATTATAATTGTTGGTCCACAGGTCCTTACATGAGCATACTTCGGTCTGGAAAAGGGGGTGCGGGTCAAAGTCAGGGGTTAGAGCTTAGCCGGACTGGTTTCGGTGGAGATTCAGTGGGGTTTCCTAGTATATAGTCTGGCTCTCCTCGCACTCTCTTAGAAAATACGCAGATTTTTGAACTATATATTTATTACTCTGTCACTATACTCGCAGTAGAATGAATATATTCACACATGCGGCGTGGTACATAAACCGGTACTGCACCGACAATAATCGTTTGCAATTGCTTTTTTAGGAGTTAAATTTCGAGTACAAAATTTAATAAACTTATATATTAAAAGAAAGAGGATAATAGTTAAGTACACTAACTGCTATGATTTCTATTATCCTATTAATAGCTTATCTTAGATTTTCTAATTACCCCGCCAAAATTTAAAAGGCAATCTAATAGTTCTCGTTGCCTCCTCCTCGAGTCATTTAACTCTAAAATTATACCAATGGCATACTATTCATTAGTAATACTACTCCGCTAGCTGCCCTTTAAGTTTATTTCGACTTACGCAAAGAAGCATTAAAAAGATATTCCCTAATATTCGAGTCCACGTTATTACTATACTCATTACGAAAGTTAAAGCGATCAATATACGTTAATCTTACTCGCGATATTATTTACGTTATTAAAAACTTTCCTAAAACTCCGCTTAATAAACTTAATACTTTATTATTTATATATCGGAATATAAAAATAATTATATTAGTAATATTTAATAATCTAATGTTACGACCTACGATGCGCCTCGTATTCTAACCGACACGGGCTCGTAGTATCGCTGGCTATGCGACGGCGCTAAGCCTAATAGGGAAGACTAGGTGGCGAGCTTGCGACATATTGACGTGAATAGCACTCGATTACGCTAGGCCCTATTAGGAGGCTCCTTTATATATATATACTCGAGCCTTCCCTTATAGAGAGCTTTCCTTTCCTCTTTATCTTTTCTTCTCGATTCTAAGCGTAATATTAGGCTTAAATATAAAGCTTAAGTTAACTCGCTATATTAACTTCTTACTAGTCGTAATATAAGAAAAAACTAATACCCCTTTATTATAAAATATTATATTTTACTTAGTCTTGCGCTTTATTAACCTGCGCTTATAGTAAGTTAATAATAAGCCTTAATACCTTAGCCTATTCGATAAATAAGTACTTCTTTGCCCTCGTAATAGACTGTCTTAGAGAAAGCTAAATATTCTCTCGCGATTAACTTGCCTTGCCGTAACTTAACGCGCGCCCCTATTTCGAACGTATGTCTGATTAATATATTAATTAATAACCTTAAACACCTCCTTACCCCACCTTATTACTACTACCGACTTCTCCCCCTTGTCGGCGAAGCTCTAGAGAAAGAAGCGCCCTTATACGGCTAGGCTTTACTAACACTACCCTTATCCCTTTAATAGAGACCCTCTCAGAGGAGCCGGAGAGCTTTAATAGATTCGACTCAGACCTAGAGGACAAACCCTAGCGCTTCTTCGACGCATCGCCAGAGCCTACTAATATAAAAGTCCTTACCCCCGCTTAATAAGTTAGGGTAGATTAGCTAATTAAGGACTCTATTAACTTTACTATCGCCGCTACTATTACATAAGCCCTTACTTAATATATTATTAATAACCCTCGCTAAGAAACTAGTACTCCCTCCCTTTCTAACTAATCTGTACGTGCTCTTACGGCGGACCTCTAGCCTACCGCCGACTATTACCTCCTTAAGCTAAACCTTATTATCCCTGCCGTTAAGCCTAATAAGGTCAAGTACCCTTATACCCCTTTTAGCGACTATAAGGGCGAAATTAAATACGACGCCTAAAAAATAAATATAAAGCTTTTTATTTAAAAGTACTTAAGTAACTTCTTTATTAGCGAATTATAAGTTTATACTTACTTTAAGTATATAAAGGGAGAGGCTAAGACTATTATTCTTTAACAAATAAACCCCGACTTCACTAAAGACTTTAATAAAGTCGCCGACGTCTTAAAGGCCTTAAATTAGTATTTCTTTAACTATAACTAAGTATAAGTAACTAAGCTTAAGTATAACTAATTATAAAAAAGTAATATAACTTATAATAAGTTTTATACGAAGTTTACGACGTACGCGGCTACTAAAAAGATCTCACTTACTTATTAATTTGACGACGTGTACGAGAAAGTCTCGGATAAACTCAAGTACGACATTTATACTAAGAAATATAATTTCGCTAAAGAGTATATAGCTTTTAATAAGTTCTTAGTCGTCTTAAACCGCGAGTTACGAAATATTACTACTGTATAAGCTAATACGCGAGCTATTACTATTACTTACGAAGCCCCTCGAGTCTTTTTTAATAATACTAATAACTCGCGCAGTATCTTAAAAAAGGAGAACTAATATATAACTTCCCTTACGTTAACTATTATAATATAAAGACCCCTAACCCCGACTCTAAAATAGTCGTCGGATGTCCGCTAATGTACGCCCTCCCCTTCGTTTATTTTACGCCGACTTAAGTCCCTTATACTTCCTCTTATACTTAGGGACATCTCTTCTAACACTTGTCTTTATTATAATAAGACCAGCTATTAAGCTAACGACTATCTTAAGCGCCGTAGAGACTAGGCTTTCGATAAGTCGATTTCTTAATTAGTCGTTGGCGAAGATTTAAAGACTAACGAGTTATTAAAAAACTCTTAAGCCGTAGTAAAGACTTATACCTTAATATAAGTTACAACTTATAAAAGGACTTAGTATTTAATTTCCGTGCTCTTATTAAGGACGACAGTTCTTAATTAGTATTAAACTAAGAAAGAATAAATTCTTTATTAAGACATTTGTATATATTAATAATAAAGCTAATATTTTTAGTATTATTAAAACCTCTTTTATATACTAACTTATTAAGTAATTTAATATCTCTTTTATATCTCTCCCTTAGTTAATAATCTTAATTAGTTATAATAGTAAGAAAAGTAAGTTAATTGACACGGCCGTCTTACTTACTTTAACGATCGACTACTAACGAATTAACTTCTCCTTTTTAGTAATTAACTTAAAAAACACTAACGTCTTAATTAGTCGGAAGTTCCTTAAGTATTACAACTTAAAGTAGTTATATATAAAAAACTATAATTAATTAAAGTAGCTATTAAATATACTTGTCTAATCGTACAATTAAGTCATAAAAGTTTGTGCAGAATTATGTACTCATAAAGTTTTCGTTTAATCTAAGACATTTTACCCCTTACTACCCACACACATAATTAATAAATTCAATTTTTCTTCTACTTTATCCACACTTTCTATAACACTTCAAAAATAGGTATTACACTTAAAAAGCGAGGTGTGGAGCTTACCCCGGTTTAACGAGCTATTATTTGGACCCTCTATTAAGAAGGCTATTCGCCGCGGGAGATTTTCAATAAGACCCTATATACTAAGGAAACGATCGCACGATTTATTAAGCGTCATACGGAATCTAGTTTTATAACGTTTGAGAGCAAGCCAAGAAGTAGGAGGCTAAAGTTATTTAGTTCACGAGAATCTAGAGCTTTACTACGTACTGCTTTACACGAGCCGCGTATGACCTTAAAAGCGCTCGTAACACTGTCCAAATCAGGCCATTAACTCAACTATTATACAGTCGCCAAAGTCCTTAAATCCTTCGGTAAAGCGAAGCGCCGACTACACAAGAAGCTATACCTTACTCTTCTTTACAAAAAGAAGCGCCGAATCTATTATAAAGCTAAAAAAGCTATTAGACGAGATAATATGAAGGTGTGTTAGAGTAATAAGGTCACATTTGAGGTAGTAGAAGATTTAATAACATTTAACGTTACTCGTGGGCCAAGAAGGGAAGAGAAGTACGTAGATCAGAATCTGCGACTTACTTTTAAGAGTGGGAGGACTGTTATTGGCGCTTAGAGTTGTTTTTGTGGAGACGAGATAGGACCGTTATATTTACTCCCTCTAGGAGAGAATATAATAGCGAAGCGTTACAAATAGGTCTTGTAATACTACTTCATTTTATTCTATAATAGAATGCGAGCAAAATACGGCGACGAAGTTGTAATATAAGAAGATAATACTCCGTAGCATAAGGTAAAGATTATCACCAAATATCTTAATAATAAGCACATTAATCGGATGACTTAGCCTTCACAATTACTAGATCTTAATCCTATTAAGAATTTATAGAAACATATCAAAGATATAATTACTAAACGACGACACAAGTGTAAGAACGCTATAAATTTGAGGTTTGCTCTTAAAGAGATTTGGCCATCAATTGAGCCTAAGTTCCTTTTAAAGCTCTGCGATTCTGTGCCACGAAGATAGGAAGCTTGTTTGAAAAACAGAGGAGGAGTAACGAAGTACTAGAGGTTTAATTTAAGTATATTTAGAGACCTTAAGATAGAGAAATACAAAAGTTATGGCTTGATCAAGTGAAGGCTTGTGTTCGGTCACGTGAACAAACTTATGTGACCTGATTGTACTTTAATTAATAAGTCTTCGTTAACATTAACTACTTTAATAAGCTGTGGTACAGAAGTGGAGTAGAGCCTTGCGATTAACGTAAGGAGAATTAAAATGATTAATTGTTCTCTAAAATACATAAGGAAATCAGGGGAACACGTTGTTCTCCTAAAAGCGGTATAACGTGGCAGAAACTATATCTAGCGTAACGCGCAGCTAACCGAGCATCAGCCCGTGCCTATACGACACACCCCCCTAGCCAAGTGATAATAGTAAGCCACTAGTATTGTGGTTGGCTGCGCTAAGCGAGAGTAAACACTAAATTGAATACTTAGGCCATAACTATTCTTGTACTACTAAGTTAAGTAAATAACCCTCTTATTTAAAGTGGCGCAGCCCCTACTTAATTCTTAATCCTGTAACCACTTTATATTATATAGATCGACTCTTTTCGATCTACCAACTAATTAACTAATTAATAATTAATTAATTAATTAATAAATCGATTAACCGGCACTATAAGTGTTTTACGGCGATCTACTACTGCCGTTAAGGCTAATCGTCTGTCCGCCGTTATAAGTTATTTAAATTAAATTGAGTTAATCGTCGATCTTAAAGCTATATATTGATTTAAGTATTACTAATTATAGTAAGCGAAGAAGAAGAAGAAGGCCAAGAAGGCTCTAAAGGCTACTCTTACTTTAAAGAGAGTTACTATAGTTACTCCTATTACTCGTGCTCGTGCTCCTTATATTAAGGGAGCTAAGCGTGCGGTTATTTACTTAAGTTATATTAATAGCGCCCTTTAAATTAAAAGTACCGGCGAGTGCTTTAATATTATTAGTCGGGGTGCTCGCTACTTTACGTGCGCCTCAGGCCACTCTTGTAAGGTTACTCCCACTACTACTTAGGCCCCCTTTTTAGTTTACTAGGCTACGCTCTTAAATAACGTAGGCGAGAAGGTAAATTCCTTAGGTTATTCTTTTCTAACGTATAATTATTAACCTTTTTAAGAATTAGAGCGCCTAAGAGCTCTTATTTTAGCGGCCCTTAAGGGTTAAGTTATTACTAGTAAAGCTACTAGTAGAGTAACTAGCTCTACTAGTCGTGCTTTGGGTGCGGCCTTGGCTGCTCTCTATGTCGATTCCTCCTTAGAGTCAGAAGGTAGTGAGGAGACTCCTCGGGGAGCAACTCCGACTTCTCCTGCTACTCCTGCAGTTGTTACTCTTATTATAACTATAAGTAGAGCTAGTGGAGCTACTATTGCGGCCGCTAGTATTAGTGTTAGTCTTGTTGCTTTCTAGGCCTTAATAACTAATAAGCCTCTTAGAGTTACTCTTACACTAAAGCAGGAAGCTCAAGCTACTTAGGTTAAAGAGCTTGTTAGGGTAATTACTAGTGCGTTAAGTGACTTAGTTCGGGAGGTTTTAGGCCTTCTAATTATATAAGTTGCTCTCTTTTATATAAGGCGAGGCTTAAGAAATTCTAAATAACTAAGTGTCCCCTTATAATTTACTTGCGTTACGTTACTTTTACTATAAAAACAAACAACTATTAAAAGTAATTAAATCTTCTAAATACTATAAATTTTACCCCCGAGCTTAATTACTCTCTAAGTAAATAAAATAACAAGAGAATTTACAAAGGAATAATAAATATATAAGAAAATACCCTTATAACAAAGGAAAAAGTAAAGAACGTGTATAAAAACTTACTTTAAAGCGAGGGCTTTATAGTGAGTTACTTTAGTTAAGTACAAACATCGACTAAGTTAATAAAAATAATAAAATTCTTAAATTTCTATCGAGAAAGGTTCTTTGTAAGTCTATTAGCGGGCATATAGCCTATAAGTAAATATTCGACTAAAAAAGTGCCCTTTCGAAACTCCTGGCGTAACTATATATTCTAAATATTAACGTGGCGTAACTTAGTAGAGATACGCTAATTTTCCCTAATAATTAACTATATTATTTACTAATTATCGTAGAAGATTTTCTAAATTTCCCTTAACTTAAGACGTAACTCCTAAAAGAAACGCCATAAAGTTATAATCTCTTTAGCCGTGCGCTTAACGCCTAAAAGCTTAGCTTATGTAATTAAAGTAGTGACTATATCTTATAAGGCCGCTCTTTATAAGATTAAACCTCTAAAAAGTATTATAATATAACTATTAAAAGAGCGCTTAATATTAAGATCGTCTATAAATAAAGCATTCGAAGCTATAATAAGCTAAGAGTCGCGTAGTTTGTAACTATAAGTAATCGCTAAAAATCGGGTTCTAAAGAGGTAACGAATAATTTAATTAACTACCGCAAGGTGCTTTAAAGAGGGGTTAGTTAAGAAGTGAGAAAGTCTTAAAGCTATAAATATAACGTTTACGCGTAATATAATTACTGTGTAAAGTACTAAGCTAACCTTCTCTTAATACTCTTTAATTTAAACTAGAGTTGTTTGCCCTTAATTCTTTAGTAACTTAACTTAAAGTAATAAAGTACTTAGGTAATTTCCATTTATTAAGTCAAATCACAGAGTAACTTTTTAAATATAAGTGTCGTGTACTAAAGAAATAATCTTTACTTAACGATCTCTAATAACACGAACACTTAAAAACTACTCTATTAGTTCTCCTCTAGTGAACTTATATATTATATTTAAGCCGTTAATAATAAGTTAAGCGTTTCTAAGGGCTAAAGCGTAATATAACACTTAAATATCGTCGATATAAAAGATAATAAAGACTAAACGTTACTTATTTATAAAAATATAAGGCTCCTCCTTATAAGGGATTAACCTTAACTTTGTCAAAGTCCCGGTAAAGTCTCTATACTATAATACTAGTGAGTCTCTGAGTTTATAAAGTGTACGATCAACCTCTACTACTATGCCGTCTTGTTTAAATCCGTTTAATAAGTAATAGCGTACGCGAGCACTCGATTCGCTTCGTTTAGCGTTAATAAAGGCGTTAATAATATTAAATTAAATCATCTCTAAATCAAATTAAGCTACTATTATTATAATAGTCTTAAAAGAACAAGTAGCTAAGGTGGCCGCGTATATTGAGAGAATTGACGCTTTAGGTTATAAATCCCCTCTAATAATAACTCGCGAGCGACACTTAGTTAAATACCTTAATAAATTAACTTTAGCGTGAAATACTTATTTTAATAGTATTAGTTATTTAGTAGCGAAGCTTTATTTAACGACTCTTTAACAGTTACACGACTCTAAGTTAGTGATTTCCTTAATTACGTCGGCTCGGAAGTGCTCTCTTAGGGGTTAATCCTTGAGGTCTCTCTAATTTAATAAGTCCTTTAGTAATTAGAATTAGTGTATTCGTAAGAGATTAACTAGTTGTCGAATTTCGACATTTTTAAGAATAGACGCTAAAATAATAGCGTGGACTACGTTTAAGTCTTTCCCGTCTCTTTATATTAGTTCTTAACTAGGCTAAAAGGTCCCTAAAAAGTCCTTTAAATACTTATAGTTACTCGACAAGTTTAATGATTCCGTAATTAACTCTTTAATAGTTATTATATAAACGCTTTAATTCGGTTTTATTATCTTATTATTAACTCGAGTCTTTTGACCGTCGTTAGTTACTTAATCTTTTACCCTCTTTCTCTATAAAGGTTTAAGTAAGTTATTGTTAGTTAAGGCCAGAAGTAATAAGTGTTACTTTATACTTAATTTTTCCCTTGAGTCTAATAAATTAAGATACTCTTTATACTTTATTACTTAAGGCGGAGCTTCTAATTACTTAGGGCCGGCACCTTAAGTAAGTGCTCCCTGACGCTTAAGACCGCGCTCTTAGTCGTGTAGCCCTTAAGAGTATATAATAACTTATAATATTAATTAGCGCTTAGCTCTTATATTTCTCTTAAAGTTTAGTACGTTACGTAAGACATTTCTCTTAATTATACTCTAAGACACTAACTGTTTTAATTTGTCGACTCGTTTTAAGACTTAATTAAGGTACTTGTAAATAAAAAGTCTAGTACTCTTCCTTAATTGTTTTACCCCCGAGTTTTTACTAACGAGTTCTATTAATCCTAACTTTTCTAGGGGTAATATTAATTACTTTACCCCCGTAGTTAAAAGCTTAATCGAAGGCTATAGCACCCCCGATATTATAAACTTAGTAGTTTCTATAGAACTTATTACTTAGCTTAGTTGTTCCTTTTTTAAAGTAATACTTATTATTAATTCTTGTATATCGAGTGCGCTTAGTTGATTAATTATATTGGTTCTAGCGTCCTGGGGTCCCTCCTCTTCTTCTAGTATTTTAGTAAGATCTCTTAATATTAAGCGCGGCTAGTCGACCGCTCTTTCCACGTTTAGAGAGCCTAAATAAAAGAGAGATTCGTTAAAAGCAACGTTCCGAGTCACTATTACACGCTATAATTGAGGTACCTAGACCTTATATATATTAGACGAGACGTATTTTATTAGGTATTTAAGGTGCGCTCTTAGGTTGACTTTAAATGCTCTCTTTTGTTAAAGAGCCTCTCAGTCCTTGATTATAGAGTAGGCTCTACAGCCGTACGCCTATATATTACTCTAGTTAAGTCGTATATTAGTATTAAGCTTTTAAATAAGCTTGGGGTCGTAGTATCGAAAATATTGCTTAAACTAAGTATAAAAGATCTTATTTAGACTCTTAAAGCCTTTTTGAGTAACCGGACTTATATTATAAAGAGTAATTACTATTATAACTACTTCCGTTTAAAGCTCCTTTAGTAAGTTTATTAAAAGGCGTATCTTAATAGACTTTTCGATAATTTCCTTACTTACGCGCTTAACTCCCTTATTAAGTTAATACGTATACGAAGGGGTACCTTTAATATTAATATTATTCTCTGTATACTACTTTTCGTACTTAGTTAATTTATTAATTCTTATAACTAAGGTATTATTATCTTAGCGTATTTTGTAAATCGAGAGTCTAAATTAACGTCTTGTCTACGCCTTAAACAGTTTAAGAGCTCCTAAGACAGCGATTAACCCTTTGTTTTTTAAGAATTATTTATAGAATTTCCTATTATATTAGTCTTTAACTAATAAAAGCTAACTATTCTTATTAAATTTAATAGAGAAGTCGAATAAGTCCTAAGAAATGTGATAAAAAGGCCGGGTAACTGTTTTCTCTAAAGGTCTTTAACTAACGACTTATTACGCGCTAGTTAAAGAATACTCTTGACACTTAATTTAAGTAGTGCCTAAGATTTCGACGTTACGCGCATTTTTAACTAAATTCTTTAATACTTCCTTCCTTAAGTGCCTTGCCCGTAAGTACTATAACCTAGCGTCGTTTAGCCGCGGTCTTAAATATTGTCGACTTAATTAAAAGCCTTGCCGGATGCTCCTTTAAAGCGTAAGGAATATTAAAAAGGTATAAGTTAAGCGAATTAAAGAGTTAAGAGCTATTACGGGAGCTAAAGAGTAATTAAAAGGCTTATATTTAAAGAAAGCTAAGTTAAACTGTCACTCTAATTACTTTAATATAATACTCTTCTTAGTTAATCCTACGCGTAACGTGTAATCTAACCTATTATACTAAACTCTAGCTTGTAATAAACGAACTTCTAAAATAATATTAATATTAAATCCTTTAACGACAGCGACGTTAAAAAGCCTTAAGTCCTTAGTGTTTAGTCTATTAAGACTATAGAGAGCACTTTTAAAAAGACGAGTACCTCGGCCCTTAATTATAAGGCTTAATGTTCCGGCTTTAATACTATTATCGTTCGTTAATCTAATAAAAGTTCCGGGCTTTAATAGAGCAACTGAATTAACTAAATAAGTAATAGCGCCGTTATTAAGTAGGGTACTCTCTAAGAGTAAGTGTTAATTTATATTAATAGTGGCGTAGATTCCTAAGGTGGCGAGAGCTTTATCGAGTAACTCCGGACTAATTATATATATATTAATATTACCGGGATACCTTAGTAACTTTAAGGCTTTTACTAAGGTTATTAAAAAAGACAAGGAGTTTTCGGAGGTTGTTCCTTTAGTAATTTCCTTTACTATTACTTGTCTTTACCCTTTCTTACTAATTACTTATTTAAGTTCGGGAAACTCCTTTTTAAGCTTAATTCGGGTTTCCTTGATTTCCTCTATAAATAGTAAGTTACGCAGTTTGTCCCCGGTTAAGCCGTCGTAGTAATATCAAAGTCTCTAACACTCGATTACTTTATGTTAATAAGAGCTTACTTTATAGGGGCAAGTGTTAATTAAGGTATTTAATAAAGGAGTCCTTAGTACTAGTAGTACTCTTAGAGTATCTGATCTCCTTTTAAGTGTAACGTATAATCTAACTGTTTTATTTCTTCTAGTAACTATAAGAGGCTCTTTATTAAGCGCTAATAGCCAGTTAACGTATTAAAGTAACGAGTACTTATAAGTAACTTTAAAAGTATTATCTCTAAGGACCTTAGACAGTCGTTCGCGAGCCTATTTAAGTGCGAGCTTCTCTTACACTGCCTTAATAAAGTTAATAATCGCTAAGGGGCCCTTAACGTCTAGAATGTCATATAATAAAGTATCTTAATAGGCTAATCGCCACTCTTGAATCCACACCTTAAGATTAACCCGTCTTGTTTTAACGATTTCGAGCTTCTCTTTATATTTAACTTAAGCTTTAGTAATATTATTTATTTCTAAAGGGGCGTAATCTCTCTTTAATATCTTAAGGAGTATTTATAGAGTCTAAGATCATAGGTTGTTTAATTCGTCTATTATCTTATTAAGTTACTCTTTTGCTCTCTATTCCTCTTTAATCTCACACTCTCGAATAGCACTCTAGTAAATTAAAGGATTAATTGTCTCTTAAATCTACTTATATATTACTTTATAGGCCTAAGCCTTTTCCGACTATTATACGTGTTTTATAATATATTCCTTTATTAGGGCAATATATATTAGAGTAACTATAGTAACGTTAGATAATATAAGAGGTATTATACTTAGTTTAAGTCCCTTGAGTTTAAGTACTTATTAGTCTTTATCTTACTTTACTTACTCCCTAAAGTTGAAATCGAGAGCCTCCTTGTCTTATTATGCCTTCACTTAGTTAATCGTTTGTGCTTAAGGCTCGTTTTCAAGGATATTTAAAGTAACCGGTAGCTTTAGATTAACCGAAGTCTATACTTTATAAAAGATATAAAAGGATTTAAAGGCTTAATACTATAAGGTCCAGGTTTACTTATTGTAGTTAAGTGGCGTTCGATTATTAAAAGAGGAGACTAAAGTTGAGTCTACTATAGCGAAGAGAAGGTTACTCTCTCGAGGGTTCGATGAATTTATTAAAGAGGAGAAGAGAATATTGAGTACAGGTGCTCGATTTACCCTTTTTTAGGGAAGTTAAAGGGAAAATAGTAATATAAACTACACTTGTTAATAAGTAAAAAACGCCGACGTTATTCGTCACCTACTAATCTTATGTTAATAGCTCTACTTAAATCTATAGAGTATAAAAGGAAGAATACTAACTTAATAGCTTTGTTACAGGGCTTATAATTATAGTATAAAAGTAGAGTAAAGCCTTATAATTAACGTAAGGAGAATTAAAGTGATTAATTGTTCTCTAGAATATATAAGGAAATCAGGGGAACACGTTGTTCTCTTAAAAGCGGTATAACGTGGCAGAAACCATATCTAGCGTAGCGCGCAGCTAACCGAGCATCAGCCCGTGCCTGTACGACATAAGCCTATCGTCAAGTCTCACTAACTCGATGTAAAACGAAGGGATACTCTTATAAATATAAATAACTACTGTTAAAGGCAGGCTAAGCTTGCGGCACTTAACGACTCCCCTAAGACGAAGGTCTCTATACGCCCTACCGCTAGCGTTTCGCTAACTCGACCCTCGAGCTTTATTAAGGAAGTTAAAGAGCGATTATAAGTTATAGAAGATTAATTAAACCCTTTAATATCTCGTAATTTAAGATTATTACTTAAAGACAAGAGAGCTCGTGGAGCTTCTCTAGAAATTATTAATTAAAGGCGCTTACTACGAAAATCTTCCTTATATTAATAGTAATAATATTTATAACGTACTTTTAATTTAAGAAATCTAAAAAGAATAAAGTAAAAGCCTTTATAATATTAATATATGAGATTAACTAAGAGTTAACTCGTCGCCGGCGAGAGGCCTTAAACTAATTAAGTATTAAGCTCACATCGATAAATAAAGACTTAACTTTAAAGGAGGCCCTAGAGGCTAAGTATACGTAAGATAACGAATTAATAAGTAAGAAGCTCTTAGTAAAATATTAAGAGTATACCCCTCTCTTCTCCCGGTGAGCCTCTAACGAGTTACTAGCGCATCGCTAGGGCGTAGACTATTAAATCGAGCTTACTAAGGAGAACGACTTGTCCTTTAAACCTCTTTAGTATATAATTAAAAAATAGTTATTAAAGACTAAGTAATATATTATTATTAATTTATATAAAGGTTTTATTAAGCCCTTTAATATACTTTACGCGGCTCTTATTCTCTTCACTAAAAAAGCCGATAGTAGTCTCTAGTTATATATCGACTACTAGAAGTTAAATACTTTATTAAAGAAGGACTTATACTCAATCCCTCTAATTAACGAGATAATAACACGTATTTATAAAATAAAAGTCTTTATAAAGCTTAATATTTAATAGGCTTTTTATTATATTTATATATCCCTCGAGAGTAAAGATTATACGACCTTTTATACTTAATATAACACGTATAAATATAAAGTCCTTCCCTTTAGCCTTATAAATAGTCTAGTGACTTTTTAGCGTTTTATTAATAATATTCTTATAGAGTACCTCGACGACTTTTATACGACTTATATAGACGATATCTTTATATACTCGTTAACTCCCGAGGAATATAAGGTCTATATTAAGAAAGTTATAGTAATATTATAAGTATATAGACTTTAGGCTAATATTAAGAAGTCTAAGTTTAACGTATAAAAGACGAGGTTCTTCGGATTTATTATTAACGTCAAAGACGTGGAGGTAGACCTAGAGAAGATTAGTGTAATTAAGGACTAATAATACGCTAATAATATATAAAGTATATAAGTTACTTTAGT
This sequence comes from Leptodontidium sp. 2 PMI_412, assembly GCA_021432625.1. Classification (NCBI taxonomy): domain Eukaryota; kingdom Fungi; phylum Ascomycota; class Leotiomycetes; order Helotiales; family Leptodontidiaceae; genus Leptodontidium; species Leptodontidium sp. 2 PMI_412. The sequence goes on along the minus strand of MU270367.1, from coordinate 353,325 downwards.
TTCTATAACTTTTATCGCTAGTTTATTAAGGACTATAGTCGTATTATACGACCCTTTATAATACTTATTAAAAAGGACGTTCTTTTTGTCTTTAATAACGCTTATAAAGACGTTTAAGAAACTGTTACGGCTAGCCAAAGGTTGATACGGCGAGTCGACTCAAGCTTTGTATTTGGACATAAGGCTACACTCAGAATCGAGAAGAAAAGACAAGGAGGAAAGGAGAGCTCTCCGTAAGGGAGGGCTCGAGTACATATACATGAAGGACCCTCCTAATAGGGCCTAGCGTAGTCGAGTGCCATTCACGTTAATATGTCGCAGGCTCGCTACTTAGTCTTCTCTATTGGGCTTAGCGCCGTCGCATAGCCAGCGATGCTACGAGCCCGTGTCGGTTAGAATACGAGGCGCATCGTAGGTCGTCGTAGGTCGTAACAGAAACTCTCTAAGAGGCCTTTTAGTCTACGCTAGTTCTTCGCTACTACGACCTTATTAAGTAAACGCGGCTAAAAACTGACTCCTCGAATAAAGTCGTCGCTAAGGTTTTATTTTAACTTTAAGAGGACGACACCTTTTACTTCGTAAGATACTTCTCGAAGACTATAATAGACCCCGAGTTTAATTACTCGATCTACGACAAAGAAATACTAGCGATTTTCTAGTTATTTAAGTAATATCGCTTAGAGCTCTTAAGTACTTAGAAAAATGTCTTTGTTTATATAGACTACTAAGCCTTAGAGTACTTTATAACTACTAAGGACCTTATAACTAAGTAGGCCTAATAGGCTAAGTTCTTTATAGATTTCTATTTCAGGATTATATATTATACTAAGACGACTAATACGTTAGTTAATACCTTGTCTTAATAAGATTGAGACTTTACGATTATAAAAGTATATAAGCGGGCTATTTATAATTAATAGTTAATCTCAACGAACACAATTAACCTACGAGTCGCTAGCGACCTCTAGCTCTCCGCCGTCGATCTAATAAACGCTTATATCGAAGTCGTAGAGACGATACCCCTAGTACTTATAAAGGCTATAATCCCAGATTACGACGCTAAGTCACGTGGCGATTTAGAGTTAGAACTCGAGCTTAATATAAGAGTACTAATTAACCTAGAGACGCCTGCCGCGGAGGAGTTAGACTTAAACTCTATAATAATATATAATATTATAAAATACGACGTTATTAATTAAATACTCTTAGTTAATAAGACTTCGCCTTCGCTAGAGCCCCTCTAATAAAAAGCTAGGGAGTAGTCGTTAGATTACGAGCTAATAAACAATAAGTTACTTTTCTAAGGCCGCCTAGAAGTGCCCTTAAAGCCGCTAGAACTTCGTACGACACTTATTCACTATATATATTCTTAACTTTTAGTAACATACGCGGGGATTAAAAAGATAAAGGCATTACTAAGTTGTAAATACTACTAAAATGGCCTTATTATAAACATAGCTTAATGCGTAATAAACTGTAATTACTCTCGATAGAAAGCCCGTAGGGATAAGACCCTTAGCTTCTTATACCCCTTATTAATCCCCGCTCGACTATATTAACACTTAACGATAGATTTTACTAAACTTTTAACTAATAAGAAGGGCTATAACTTCGTTATAGTTATTATTAATCGCTTATTTAAGAAACTAGTCTTAATACTTTATAATAATATAATTATAACGAAAGGTATAGCTATCCTCTTCTTTATTTATTAAACTTAACACTTTAATATACCGGACTTTATTATCTTAGACCGAGGACCTTAGTTTGTCTCCTCTTTTTAGAAAGAATACTGTCGTATCCTCGGGACTAAAGTAAAGTTAACGACGGCGTATAACCTAAACGTCGACGGCTAAACGGAAGTAACGAATTAATATATTAAGTAATAACTTCGTCCCTTTATTATTATTATTATTAAGATAATTAAAGCGACCTTGTCACGGTACATGGTTAGCGGCACCTGCTACGCGAGCCCACTGAACGGCCAGGTGCGCTTCCTGCACACCTGCAGCTAGCTAAACCTACCTACTTGACATATATATAGCTAGCTTTCTCCCTCTCAACGAGAGGGCAGAGCACTTCTCAATCAATCTTCTGCTCCCCACTACTTCACCAATTGGTACTTCTCTACCCCTTGAGTATTCTACGTGATAGACCTCTTATTAATTATAAACATCGCTTAATTAACGTTATTATATAAGTCCTTAGGCCGCCTGTCCTCTTTTTAGTTACTTAATAATATTAAGCTAAGGACTTCCTAAGACTTAATTAACTTAAAGCCTCTAACTATAGTAATAGAGAAACTTAATTACAAGGAGGCTCTCTAAGTAATATTACGAATAAAGGAGGTTATAGAAGTTATATAGTCGTCCTTTAAAGTTTAATAAGAGGAAATAAAACGATTAGCGAATCGTAAGCGACACGCTGTTAACTAAGACGTTAGCGACTTAATACTAGTTAATACTTAGAACTAGAATATTAACTGACTTTTAAGGAAGTTGTTTAATAAGTAATACGGCCTTATTAAGGTAATTATTAGGAAAGGAGAAAGTTAAAGAATTGAGTTACTAGAGGACTAGTTAATTTACTTTATCTTCTACTCGAACTCGCTCCACAAGTACGTTAATAACCCCTTGCCGGGATAAGTTAAAGCTACGCCGGCACTTATTTAGCTACTGCTTAAGTAAAATAAGTGGGAAATTAAGGGCATCCTTGGCTCTAAGGTTATACGAAATAAGCTATTTTATTATATTAAGTAGTTAGGCGCTAACGAAAACTTAAAGTAATACTTATACTTAGATACTATAATAGCTCTATATATAATTAAACAGTTCTACTTAAAGTATTTTAACACTAAGGGCCTGCCGAGAGCTCTCTTAAAGTAACTAAAGGCTTATAACGCTAGTATTAACGATTATAATAACTTAAAAGATAATATAGTTATAATTACAACTGCGCGGACGCAGTTTTTTAGGAGGGGGGGTAATATTACAACTTATAATGTGCCTTGTATTTTAACTAACACGGGCTCGTAATATCGCTGGCTATGCGACGGCGCTAAGCCTAATAAGGAAGACTAAGTAACGAGGCTGTGACATATTGACGTGAATAGCACTCGACTACGCTAGGCCCTATTAAGAGGGTCCTTTATATATATATACTCAAGCTCTCCCTTACGGAGAACTCTCCTTTCCTCCTTGTCTTTTCTTCTCGATTCTGAGCGTAATATTAAGCCTAAATATAAAGCTTGAGTTAACTCGCCGTATTAACTTCTTGCCAGCCGTAACATCTAATAAATAAAGAAATCCTAAAATTTTAATTTTAATTTTAAGACAAATCTATAAATAAAAAAAATAAAACATTTAATAATAAAGTAAAGTATTTATTAGCTTTTATTAGATTAAATAATATTTTTTTTTAAAAAAAACAATCCGAAATTATAATTACTTATTTATATACTAAAACCTCTTATGTAATAATAAATTATAAAATATTATGTAAGCTCAAATTTAATAAAAAAGCCAAATATTAATTATTTGAAAATATTTAAATTTATAAACTTTTATAGAAATAAAAAGATTTATATAATGAAATTAAAAATGAAATTAAAACCTGAAGTAAATAAAATTAATTTAATAAGATTTAATTATCTCGTATATAAAGTATTTAATATATATATATAACTTTTTATAAGTTAAAAATATTAAAATCCCGAAAATTTATTTATTTAATATATTAAATTAAGTATAAAAGAACATAATAATTATAATTATAATAATAATAATTATTTATTATAAATTACACTTAAGTATCATTCTTATATAATTTCTCAAGAGGATGTTGTTTATTTAAGGCAATTTATAAATATATATTATATATGAATTAGAATTAGAAAATTAACTTATTAAATTTAATTATAAATTATACTTAATACTACAAAAAAGTATAAGATATAACTTAATTAGACTTTATTATAATTTAAATAAAAAATAATTTGGTTTTATAACGCTTTTCATTATAATATTATTCTTAATAAAAAACCCTTATTTAATATAATATACGGTACTTTAAGATATTACGTTTTATTTTTGAGAAATTAAATATATTAGTTAATAAATCGTTTAAGATACTTAAAAAATCAAGCAATTTATATCGCTTAAAACTCTTAATAAATATAAAAATCTATAACGTTTTTTAAATTAATAAGTTACGTAAAGATTTTAATAATCTCTTATTAAGTTAAATATAAGATACCTTTTTATTAATCAATATTATAAATAATATTAAATAAAACTTGAAAGAGGTACTTATTTATTATAAGAAGAATAAGACCGTGTGACGGTGAAAATAGGGGTAGTGGTTATATAACTAAATAAGTGGAGTCAGGAAGCGGGAACCTGCTTTTTGGCGTGACAGACCGTCTTTTATTATATTATTTAATATAATTAAAATATTAATTTAAATTAGCACGATATCTTTAACTTTAAGTATATTTCGCATAAAATTAGGTATTTTTATTTTAGTTATTTTAAGTAAGTAAGTTCCCTTATTAAGTTACTTAAATAAATTAAAACATAAGAAAATAGCGTTAATAATTAAAATAACCTTAATAATAATAATAAAATAAACTAATGTTTGTTACGGCTGACTTCAGGTTGATATAAGATTATACTAAATATATAATATAACTACCTCGCTTAAAGCTCGCTTATATACTTAGTAAAGCCTATTTTAGGCTTAAATCAGCCGGAAATAGCTCAAACAAGCCACATACATCTGATACAAAGCTCCGACTTCCACAGGTTACAGCCCATAGAATCCAAGGCTTCTAATACACGGCTTTTCTAGGCTAAAACAATGGTTGTACGAAGCTTCGGGATTTGCGTCTCAAACTACCGGAAGCAACTGTATTCGGTAAAGACTCGTTTGAGCTTGCATTTGCCCAATTAGGCCGTCTAAGCGAGTATACACGTGATAAGCTAGAGTAGTTATATAGACCTAGAAATCCCCTCTACAATAGAATCATCATTCACACCAAGTATCACTTCTTTTCAGTGTGCGGCAAAGCTATTGCTAAACTTGTGTACGTACGCTTTATAATACTATTTCTTTTTACTAATTTAATGTAATATAAGACGTGGGGGAATACTAATAATAACCTCATGTAGTTATCCACGAAAATCCGGTAGTTTCTCATAATTGATTTTCGAGCCCTTTGTACTATCTTTAATATAATATTATCTGATCTTTTATAACACTACTAAGTGAAGTATCCTTTAAACAAGTTCAAACTTATAGCGAAGATTTAGATCGTCGCTAACGAGCATACGATGGGAAGTCTATATCATTGTTTAGGTTTGTTATAAACCGGACCTATCCTTTAACTTATTATTACTTGCGCTTAGAATATATATATCGTGAAGTAAGCGTTTAGAACTAGTGAGTACAAAAGGTTAGGGAGGAACGAGCATCATTTATCGTCGTTGTAACCAAATGAAGGCCAGACATAGTCTACTTGATGATTCACTTCAACAGCGTAGTCCTTGCGATAATGATTCTGCCTTATTAATGGAAGATCGGTTTAATAAAACTATAGATTAACAGGAGTCTAGTTAAAAAGATAAAATAAAGTTAGGGATAAAGTTTCAAGGTCAGCTTTTCCAAGAGCTAGAGTAATGCATATATTCTCTTATTATTCTCGAATATCTGAAGAAAGATTGTAAAGTGGTAAAATCCACCCCTTAAGCTTTTTTATAAACTTATTTCTCTTTTCTTAACCCCATTAAGAAATTTCTTTAAAACGAGCTTATTACGCTTATTTAGTCCCCCGAATATCGAGGTGAGAGTCGTCGCCGGCCCTATTCACATCATCTACCCTTGGGTTTGACTAGAGAATCGAGGGACTGAAATGGACAATGGCACTGGCGGAAATTAACTACATGACGAGGTTAGCGTTAGCGTAGATTCAAACTTTCTCTTAGATAGCCTTACATTCTGTTTTGCTCGAATAATATAGTTGATAGATGAAAAAGTCGCATGGTGTGACATTGAGTAAGTTACCTTGCAAGATGGATTTTGATAGATATAAAGACACGCAATATGCCACCTTGGAATTCTCATAAAACTCGGGTTGTGACCGTTGATCACCTCAAGGAACCAGAAAGGCAAAGCGCCTCCCAGGGTTCCGAGAACTCCCTCACTAACTTACTTAAATATTTCTTTAGGGTCGTCATCGTCGCCATAGTACGAGCCAGTCAATGCCATAGATGTGAAGAGTTGGAGGTGCGAAAGAGTGCGAATTGATTTAAGTGATTCAAACTCTTTCCTCTCCCGTTCCTGTGCCTCTAGCGGCAGTCCCGAACTGTGCGATATAACTCTTTACTATTCCAGGTACGAAATTAGAAATCCTTTAACGAACCGGGCAATCTTCGTCTTCAGGCGACGGGAATCGTAAGTTTGTTGTCGGCGTTCGCACAACTCACCTTCCTAGCTGCATTGACTGTCGTGTCAGGGCAGGGGAGTTCTCTTTCTTGGATGGTCAAGGCGATGATCGATTGGATAGAAATCCGAAGTCGAGCAGAAACATGCCCTAATCAATCAGCGCTTACGTCAGCTGACATCCAACCTCCTTCCATCGCTCCAGGATACCTATTCTTCGTTGCCCCTCGATGCCTAAATCTCATTCTGCTCTCATTCACTCTCTCGAACCTTTAAAAGCAGACTAATGTCATCACAAGTCAGGATTCCAGCCTTTAAGATGTATTAGCCCCGGATGAAATAAAGACTATGACGATGGAAGACTTGTCGTTAAAGCTATGTGGCCCTTGCTACAAAGTCAGAACACGAATGTTTGGGCCCCATAGCCCAGAGAAAGGACCGAAACCAGAGAACAAGTTCAACCTGCATGACAACTACCAACAACTGTCAGAGTGCATGTCCTGCCCTCTCTGCCAATTTCTGGCCAGAGAACTTCTCTACGTTAAAGAGCAGAATGGCACATACAAATGGCATGGACCTGCATCTATACCGGTTGGTGCAGCCATATCTGCCACAGTGTCATGGGCTATCATGCTATTCCAGCATCGTGAAAGATACTCAAGCCTCAAAATTGAAGTGGGCGGGGTGCAAGCGCTGGAATATGACAATCCCGTGATGAGCATGCAGGAATCAGATTTTCGAAAAGGACAGCACAAAGTGCCCAGAGGTGATCCCTACAATAACGTCAAAGTTTGGCTTGATAACTGCCTTCAGCATCATTCGAGCTGTTCGAAGGATACCGGGCAGTTTCGGCCGTCTCGCTTACTTGATCTGGGCAGCAATGTGGGTGAGAATGATATCCGCTTGATTGTGTCAGAACTTGATATTCCGAAGCAAAAGGGGCGCCAGAATCATTACGCAACCTTGAGTTACTGTTGGGGTCCTCCAGGTCTGAATGCTAGAACGACGAAAGAGAATATCGGGGAAAGGCGGCGGAAAATACCCCTCGACAGCTTGCCAAGAACTGTCAGAGATGCTGTCAAAGTCACACGAGAACTGGGTATCAGGTATCTTTGGGTTGATGCTTTATGTATTGTAGGTGATACATTTTCTGTGATTCATGAGTGACTAATTTGAAGCAGATCCAAGAGGACAAGGATGATTGGGCGAGAGAGTCAGCGGTCATGGGTCAGATTTACCGAAGGTCGCTGTGTACGTTGGCTGCCGCGATTGGTAATGATTGCAATGCCGGGTTGTTTGCCCGTCGTGAAGCTGCGCAACTCTCAGCCGGCCGAATTCTGTTCACCGAGAATGGCAAGTCAGACCGGGGTATGATCTTGCAGCCTAGCTTAGACCACTGTAGGTTTTTATGACGATCTTCTTTCTCTCTCGCTCATATTTGAGGCCCAGACTTCAACAAAATCATCATGCTCAAGGCTGACCGGGTTTTACTAGGGTACAGCAGCGTAGAGCTATCGACCTTGAGTACGCGAGGATGGGTCATGCAGGAGAGGATTCTTGCAGCACGGACAATATTCTTCACAGAAGAAGGCATCTTCTGGCAGTGTGCTGATAGATCGTCCTCCGAATTCAACGAGAAGGTCAGCACCAATTGGGAATACAAGTCAAGTCCTAAGTCTGCGAGGCCGTCAAAACCAAGGTTCAACGAGCTCGTCAAGAGCTGGCGAACCGAAGCTCAAGAGTACAGTTTCAAATCCACGGGGAAGGTCACAACGGGAAAGATATCTATGCTCGCAGCAAGCTTTGCTAGTAGAAAGAAGCGGGACGTCGAAGCACGACCATGGCATAATCTAGTCTTTGAGTTCACTCAAAGGGATCTTACTCAACCAAATGATCGCCTCCGTGCGGTAGAAGGTATTGCCAACGAATTCGCCGAGTCGGCAAACGATATCTATGTCAACAATGGCGGTATCTGGAAGTCAGATATGATCGGTGGCATGGCCTGGTATCGACAGTGGGACCAGGACTCAAACCGACTCTCGATTGCTCCGTCTTGGTCCTGGGCTTCAGTTAGCGGCCAAATAATCAGCATGTATCAGCGAACCGGACATGTTGTCAATATTGCCGAGGTTAACTGGAAAAGGACAAAGTCGAACAAGATAGATCAGCGAAACATTTCGATTCAGGAGTTGCACATCTTGGGGAACGTTTGTCAAGTCAAGCTTTATCGACGCTTCGATGATGGCATATTCTGGGCCATCGATTCTGGCTCCGAATCCCCACCACCTCCTCCACAACCCAAAAAGTTCCTCGGAATCTTCAATCGCCAACTCAACTGGGACCAATTAAGCGGCATCAAAGCTGCCGATGGGATCAACGGGAACTTAGGCTGGAGCGGATCGTCTTCTAAGGTACTGAAGAATCACTACGAAATCATCTTTGACTCTTCGACAGAGAATCCTGGGATTGGAACCGAGTTTCTTTGCATGCCACTTGTTGGTGCCGGGTTTCAGGCTCCTTCTGCGCAGGTGTTTCCTTCTGGATTAATCTTGGTTCCGGTCGATGCTGCGCGGAAAGTTTACCGCAGACTTGGGTGGTGTTTTATGTGTACGTTGTTCGGGCAGTGGCCATTTCCCCCCAATCGAGTGTCTCAGGAGTACTTTACTCCCAAAAGTGCTCCCGAGACAGATGCAAATGAGTAATTACTGACTTCCCGACCATCACAGGGGCGTCAGTCCCGGATGAAAAGTTGAGAGAGGTGGAACTCGTGATTGTCTGATAAGGATGCACAAAGTTCAATGGACCTTGAAGGGAATTCTTATGATGCTCTGTTCTAAGAAGTTGATAATCAAGGCTTGATTTGACATTACGGTTGGGGGAAATTTGAGGCCAGACACCTATGGATCGATCACAAATGAGAAGGTTTGGTGTCATCACTTGGGAATTCTTCGCCCCGCAACATGCCACGTTCCGAAAACACATTTCATTTCTAATGTAGATACCAGAAGAAAGAATCCAAACCGGTATCTCAAGCAGCCCGCATCTCCGAATCCACCAACACCCCCATTATTGCCTATTGTTGAACCATTAGCAAGCCCTTGGACAGCCCAATTGAGGCCAGACAGGCAACGAGGGCTGCACTTCCAGTTTTTTTTTTTTTTTTTTTTTTTTTTAATTCTCCTCCATGAGAGAAAAGCAAGTCACACTTGGGGTGCCCTGATGATTCTGTAGTCTGACAACCGTCTATCCAGCTTATCTCAAAGCGATATGGCCTTGTAAAGGTACCCAGTTCTTTAGTCATAGCGAACAGATATGGCTTGGTTCCGGAATTGAAGACCTGGTCATCCGCGCATACAGTCTTGGCATGATCCCTTTGTGTTCCCTTGTGGACGTCTTCGTGCCAGTTGCCGAATTCATTGTTTCCATGATAGTTGAGCTCGCCCAATTTCGGTGGCTCCAACTTCGGAGGTTCCGTACCGATGGCAGAGGCACTACGATCTGATACAAGTATGTCCCACAGCTAACATCAAGTTTGCCGTTTTGAGACATGTTGTCACCACGGTCAGCTTTATCACCTGTAAAGTATCGTTAACACGGATGGTCCTTCATCATTGGATGAAGATGCTTCGTACAGTGTCATGGTCCATGGGCTCTTTTCCGACTCACCCGACGAGGAAGCCGAATCCTTACGAGAAAAATGACCCCCGCGGAACTGCTTATGGGGATATAATAAGTAGTGCCATAGAGGTCTCGCTAGGTATCGCCTTAGAAGTACTTGCTTATTTATCTAGTTTCGTTATGAACTTGCGCATGTTCTCATCGGCATTTCAATGAAGATATTTAAAGATATTATTATGCCATCCCTAATTTTCCAATTCAGACGGTTCAATCAAAATCCCTTTGAAGAGTACATTTCCATGCGATTGACCTTATATAATTGATACGAGTCTGGCGCCATAGGGCACGTGCGCTGAGCAACTGCTGTGGAAGCCACTAATTCTAGGCTTTCTCGCTAAAGCAGCCTATCATAACAGGGCTCTTAGGAGGGCGCTCCTGGCGGCGGCAGCCAAGGGGATCTCCCGCGTACAGTTACGGCAGCGCATCAGCCGCCTCCGACAACTGAATGAGATTCCTGAGCTTCCGAGAGAAAACGTTCTAGCTCTGGCTACGGATGTGTCGCGCCAGTTGAGTGTTTTTAGGGAGAATGAGATTGCTAGTAACCTGGCATTCCTGTCGGCAATTTCAGATGATAATCAGAAGGTGATGGCTGTATGTGTTGAGGAGCGCCCAGACGGAGAAGGGATTACGATACGGATCGCGTCAAACATCGGGGATCTCTCAGAAGTCTCCGATGGCTTCCGAGCAATTGCTTCGATCTTAGAGCAAGCTGCGCAGCGAGGTTTGTAGTTTTAAACCATTCGCTACCTTGGAACAAAGGTGGAGGATCGGATAAGATCCCAACCAGGTATCGACGGCTGAAGCAGGTCAAATTCATACTTTATGATGGGTGGGAGAAAGAGAAGTCTCTCGACGTCCCAAAAATAGTCCTCCAAGTCTCAAGGAGAATGCACCTGGTGGAACTAACCGCCAGATATATGGAGGATACTCAAGCCGAGAAAGCCGCGTCTGAGAAGCGGCGAACTGAAACCAAGAAAACTGCGTCCACGAAGCGACAACCAAGTGTTAAGAAGACATATGTTGACCTCCTCTTTCCCCACACGATTAATTATAAGAGCAAGGAGGCTCGGAAGGGGAAGAAAGGCACAGTGAGCGATCAGAAAAGTCAGCAGGCGAGCGAGGAAGAGGTGATCGGGGAAGAGGTGAGCAAGGGAGAGGAGCATAAGAAAACAGAGAGACGATTCGAGTATTTTAGAATTCTCTTAATTTATGAATTCTTCGCCAAGAAAGTGACTCGTGACGAATCCTGCATCAGAGAATCTCGCGAAATCACAAATTAGATACAAGTAGACTCTGGGGTGATGACGTTTCACAACACATTCAGAACGAAATCATGAAGTATCATTCCATTTGCTATTGTCTCCAAACATCACCGTCTCTAGAATTTGTCGGACCTAGCAGATTCTATGAATACTGTTAAGTTGCCCCACCTGAAAAGAATGTAAGAAAGCAACCAGATACCCCAAATACCAAAGCCAAACCACTCACACCAAAATCCGCCTCCTTCCAACTTCCAACAACCCTTTGTACCTTCCTCCACGCCAAATCCGTACAATATCATCCACCACCTTTAACAATATTCTCTGACATCAAACTGTCTTGTCCTGCACTGCTGGCATTTCCCCGTCTTGCCATTACAAGCACCGCAGTCACGGCTGGCGGAATCAACGTGCTGGTCCCACTGGAAAGCCGCGCTCCCATATCCGTACCAAGAATGAGCCAAGTCCTGCGTAAAAGCCCAGACGTAGCCGGGATTGCAGTGTATAGTGTAATGACCATCTTGATCGATAGCGCCGATAGGTCCACCGCACACTATGCCTCCATTGTCAGTGAGTTGGGCGTATTTGCCGCAGTCGCCGACGTCGAAGGGGCAGTCGTCGATGTAGCCGAAGGCTTCGACACAGGCGAGAGCCTTGCCAACGGATACGGCGAGGGTGATGAGTTTGATTAGAGAAACCATGACCAAGGTACTTGAGGTTCTTGATGTGGGTGCTGAGAGTGATGAGGGTGATGTGGGAGATGTGGATGTAATAGATCGATACAAAGTTGTATTGAGGGATGCAGAAGGTGATGGAGAAGATTTGCTATCGAGTGTGTTTCTGATTTTTTTTTCAAGTGAAAGGCATTCAGGATAGTATTTATACTTCTTTTCGACGCTGATATGAAGTTGCAAGTCATGTTGATTCCAAGGATCACAAAGAGAGCTGCCGTTTATAGAATGTGCCCCTGGACCTTGTAGGCAGTCAGCGTATGATCGTGCTCTTTTTACTGGACTAGAACCCGATTGGAATGTGTAAATGTCGCTTGCGCGCACAAGGCACTCTCTTTTGCGGCACATTTTTTTTACAAGATTCCAAAATTTTATGGAAAATACACAACCTCACATCGCCTTTGACCGGTGACGCCAAAAGATGGTTTTTCATTGCCAGGGAAATCATGTCTTGTTGGCATTTGGTAAATAGATCTGACGTCTGGCTAACTGCAGCCCAGCCCGCAATTGAGACTTCGTCATATATCCCGTCTGCAGCTACGCGGCACGCACGATCCGCAGCATGTGGAATCTTTTAACCGCGGTATTTCAAGCGGCGTAGTCAAATGCAACTTCTGCAAATAGAATAGGCTAGTGGCTTAGATGACCAAAGAATCCCGAAAGCTGCCTCGGCATTCTGGTGCATCTATAATAGAAGGAGCGTGTTTGAGGTCATTCCCCTCAATGGCACACCCAGTGACCTTTTGGAAGCCCACGATTCCGAAACACTCGATGGCCTTGCGGAATTTGACTTCATTGTTTAAAACGTATGAAGTCCCTTCCGTAAATTTGCGTTGAATACGCATGCACATCGTCCTTCTTTGGTGATCTTGTAGCGCAAAGACAATGTTCTCGCCGCCGCCTAGGAGCCCTGATTCAGTGCCCAGGATGAAGAAACATGCTGAGCAAGGCGAAACTTCTGAGCGCAGGCTTGCTTGCTTATAGATTTGCTTGCAAATATTAAAGGTCGGATCTTCTTGATTTCGTCTTCTCTGAGGCCCTTTGTGTCCTGATCTGAAATAGAATAATGTGAAGTGATTGATATTGTCTATGGCGCTAACACTGGCGCCATTGGATTCCATTCAGCGTAGTGCCAACTGAGAAAGCATCTCAAACTCTTCAGATGGTGGAGCCCGTCTTTCTGCAAGCGGCACCTTCCGCGCTTCTGGGCGTATTAAAAGCAGGACAGATCGGGGGGTGTGAAAGCTTAGCAGGATTGTACCTTAGGCACTGAGGCAACAGCTCTTCTACCTGACGAGCCCAGTCCGTGTTTTTAGCGACATCTTCAGGCCCTACACAACCCAAGTCACCATCTTTGCTGCAACAGAACAAAACAACCACATATTATATAGTCTTGTAACTCATAGATATCGTATATGAACAGCTCTTGTTGACTAAAATCTAATTAAAAAAATTATTTTCTTGAAAATCAAAGGTCAAAAATTTGCTTGAGGGGTGGGTTTGTTAGCGAAATGCCTTAAAAACACGGACTTTGGGTCCCAGGCTCGTAACTCCTCTGAAGATAATCAGAAACAAGTCAACGCAGAACGAATCGTGAACAGCGTGAGATAAAAAGGGGACTCTCGAAAACTTCGATCAAGAATCCAAAATGCATAACGTTATTCTAGCTTCCCCAGAAAACACAAACCCATGTCCATGAAACAGAACACGATCTAGATAGGTACCCGGACCAGCCTACGCCCCACGCCTCTCCTCAGGAATTGGTGGAAAATTGCGTTGAAAGGGAGAGGGTGGGGTAACCAGGGGTTCAAGATGGATACCTAGGTAGGGATGAATTCGGGCAGCCGCATCTGCATTTGCATTTGCATCTGCATGTATGTATGGAGTCTTTGGAGAACAAGGCCGAGAGAGAAGAGACAGTCAGACAGATAGGGACGGGACCGAAAAGAGGGACACGAGGCACACCTCGCCTCGTCTATTCCAAAGAAGTAGACAGACAGCCAATTGGGACATCAGACGAAGCGGCTGGATAAACTCAAAAGACAAGTCTGCAGCCCAGTTGATGATTCTTGGATCTCGAATGCTGACTCGACATTGGGTGTTGAGTACGGAAGTGTGCTGCCGAGTATTGCGCCTGGGTGGCGATGGGATGGACAGCGAAGCTTTCGCCCAGATTGGAGGCTGGAGCTTCGCCCAACCACAGTCATCAGTGGCTCAACTCAACTCACCGCAAACAAAGCAATAGGGTGTGCCGGGTTCCATGATTTTCTTCAAGCGTCATACACTCGCCAAAATGCATTACTGGGGTAGCAATATGCTCGTACTACAAACCAAGAAGAATGAATGGATACGTACTTGGTGTTTCTTATGTCCACGAGATAGATAGCGAGGCGCTGTGGGTGGAGCTGTTCTCAGCTGTTCGTCCCACTGTGGACGCTGTGTTTGAAGGGTGGGACGGCGACGGCTTACGACCCCGGGTAACTTTAGCTGCTTCCCCAGTTCGGGGATACATCAGGATTTGGTAGCTGTGCGGAGTATGAATGTTCACCGCGATAAGCAGGGGAAGAGAGGTACTGGAAGTCGAAATTTACGCTGGAATTTCGATCAGCTTCTGCATCAAAAGATTCATAGGGCACCGAGGTATTCGAAAGAGACGTTATCAGTTTTTTGGAATATGGTCACTCTGCAAGCAAAGGGACCGAGTCGAATAGTGACAAGTTTTATTACACTAGATAGTTTGACACAATAGTATGCTGTCAATTCTCTGGACCCTGCTCCTGCCTGCCTGTTGAACCTTTCAAGCTACCATTCACGCAGTTCCTACTCCGGTTGCCCACATCCTCGTATTTACATCTTGATCTCCTTCGCAGGAGGGTGTGCCTCAACTGTCTCGATAATATCGTCGTGTACGTTATCCACACCAATCTAGTCTCTGTTAGCACTGACTTGAAGTCTGGATTTGAAGGAAACATACGCGAGCGTGGTGAGCATCCTCAACATGCAAAAGGTCGGCTCCCTTTTCGGTATGGTTTGCTCCACCGAAAAGAACGTCGATTTCTTCCAAGGAAGTGCCCTTGGTTTCGGGGATCATGAACCACACAAAAATTGCGAGACAGACGTTCGTCGTCATGAAGAAGAAGCTGTAGACTTTTAGTTGATGTCAGGTGAAACAGAGCCGAGAATACTTACAATGACTTGAGCCCGCAGTTCTTGTAGAAAGTTGGGAAGAACTGGTTGAAGATGCATTGAGCCACGTTCTGCATTTGGGTACACTGTTTTGATTCAGTTAGCGTCGTAGTGTGCAAATAGATTTGGGATGCATCTTACCATTCCAACGGCTTGAACTCTGACGTTCATGGAGAAGATCTCCGATGTCCAAATCCAGACTGTAGCACCCCACGAAGGCTTGTAGAAGAAGATGAACAAGAACAGCATTGCAACGATAGCAATTCCAACTGGTTCTTGCTTGCCACCCGCTGCCGTGTTTGGTGTCTCCATACCAATGATTGGAACGATCAACATGCAGCAAGCCATACCACATGCTCCCACAATAAGCAAGAACTTTCTACCAAATCTGTCCACAGTCCAGGTTGCGTTCAGCGTAAAGATTATACCCATTGTTGCATTCAGGGCATTGATAAGGTTGATCTTGTCGAGCGAGGTCCAGACCTTCTTGTAGATGGTGGAGCTGTAGGAGTTGAGAGTACCCTGTCCAGAAAGTTGCTGTCCAATGTTGATGACGAAGGCCAACAGGAGTCGCTTGCGAACAGAGACATCCTTCCACAATGCGAGGTATGAGCTGGAGATGACTTCCTTCTCGAAAGTGATCGCCTCTCGGATGGCAAGAATTTCATCCTCGACTTCCTGCTCGGTGTCGCGGACTCGGCTCAGCGATTTGCGGGCATCATCGATACGATCTCCATGTCTGATGTACCAACTACTCATACATTAGCTCCATGCGAGAAAAGGACTAGAACGTGATGCTCTTACCGAGGGCTCTCAGGCATGAATGGGAGCTGGGCAATGATGATGAGAGGAACGAGCATCTGGAAGATAACGACCATCTTCCAGCTCCACTCGCCAAGTGCAACCTTATGCTTTCCACAGGCATAGTTGACCCAGTAAGCAATGAAGGAGCCGACTGAGTAAAACAGTTGCCAGAAAGACATGACTTTGCCACGGATTTCAGGGGGTGTGATTTCTCCAATATAGACTGGGCCGGCAGTGAGAGCAATACCTTGACCCTATGAAACGAAGATGTTAGCCATTTCTTTTGGTTGCCGGAGACAAGAAGCAGAAAGAGCTCGCAAGACTTACAATTCCGATCAAGACTCGTCCAAAGATAAATACGCCGAGTTTGTGGTGAGGTGTGAAGGTTTGCACAATGGTGGCGATGACGGTGATGAAGCAGCCAATTCCCATTCCTGCTCTGCCTGTAGAAATTGTCAGCTTCTGACTTGGATATGGTTCTCTTGGACAGCTCTCGTGAAGTTGAGTTGGTGTCTTCGAGGGATATTTGACCTACGTCCAAGCCAATCGGCAATAGGTCCAGCGATGAACCACCCAGAAACAATGGCTCCGATCGAGTATGAAGTATTGATCAAACCGAGTAGGTTGGAATCCTTTAATCCTGTTAGCCAACATCCAAGCGTATATCATCTGAGTTTCGTACCGGGCTCTTGGTGTTGAAGTTCATCCAGGAAAGCCACAGCTTGTTTGCCTGCACGGCGTTGAATACCGCTGCATCGTAACCTGTTTGGTTCGAAAGTCAGCCAATTTGCTCACAACACCCAGCTCTTCCTCTCCTGTACATACCATACAACACCATGCACCCCGCGGCCACCAACGCCGCATACCAGTTGTAAACTCTCGTCTTGTGAACCATCTTGACTGCTACAGAGTCTTCGACTCTGCCGAATGAGCTGCGGATTTGACGACTGGAGACGAGGAGAAGACGAGCTGTGGTCTCTCGCTGCAGGATCCTGAGTCCGATGAGGAGAAGAAAAGCAGAAAAGCCTGGGGGAATTGCCTTCCTTTATCTAAGACAGGAAAGCAACCTCCATGTGCCATACCCCATCTTTTTGATAGACTCGACTGGGGGTAGCTACCCTTGCCCATGGCCGAGATAACATGGCCAGCAGCCAATCCCAGACTTGCTGCAAAGCCAGCATATCCCGCCCCGGATCTGCTAGACGAAAAGCGTGGAGCGCCCGCAAGCAATGCCACCAGATGCTGGGCAGCTCGGCCGTTTCGTTGGCTTGTTGTGGCGTGTGGTGTTGTGGAGAAGTCGCAACGGAAACTTTGGAGATAGTTCTTCCGCAAATCAGAGGCCGGGAATCAGGGCGCAACTGAGAGGCGCGAACGACGGCCCCAAGACTCGAATTATGCACCAATCCCAAGCTTGGCGACGAAAGATTCGATATTCTGGAGCATCTGGAGAACCCCCAAGGACCCCGAACTCCAGACAATTGTTTGGTTCCACTTGTCCGCGAAATGAGCCAGATGTGATCTGGGGCGCTGACATGGCGTTGCCCACGGAATAATCTGCCCAGAATCCCCAGAGTGCCTGACTCCTCTTTCCACATTGTTTCAACGACCTCAACGATTTCAATAGCGAGATATCGCGTCTTTGATCTTGGCATGTGAGCTTGTTTCCCCTGTGGGTTTCTTGGGTTTCTTGGAGACTGGGAATCAACAGGTAGCATAGCCGAGCCCAGCCCGGAACCCCCGAATCAAAAGCTTCTGTGGTCTTGGTGCCGAGAAACGGAACAAGAGCCTCAAACTTGAGAGAGACCACAAGCTAAACAATTGAGAAACTCAAATTCGCAGTGCATCTGCAGAGAAAACATGTATCCTGGACAGCTCCCTCCTTAATTTGTGGCGAGAAATGATGAACGCGTGTGGGACCCGCGACTTCATCTGCCGCTTCCCTGCGTGCTGCCATGCCCTGGCCTGGCCTGGCCTGGGTTCATATTTAGTAGTCTTACTCCGGCCGAAGGGTTTTAAAGACAGGTCCAAGGGGGAGATCTAAATTCACTATGTATGGAAAATATTGGATTATTGCTTCTCCTGACCGAAGCTCGGTCTATCAAATGTCCCGTTTGGTTGGTCCGACGGTCTGCTGTTTCGGCCTCCTTCGTGATCTTGACCCCGTGCCAAGGACGGTGGAATTGTAGAAATACGAGCTTCCGAGAGCTGAGCCCCCGACATTGAAGAGCATTGAAAGGAATATCGAACGACGGGTCTCATTCAGGTCAGAAATTCCATGTGCTTTGGACAGTTCGACTGATCATGATTTTAACAGTGTTGGAGGGTAGAAAGGGGGACCACTGCCGTCTTTCTCGTCTCCGCAAGTTAGAGCCTAGCCTAAGTAACAAACGAATCTAGCATCAAATGTTCAGGCTGAAAACAAGCTTGAATACACAACCGGAATAATGTACCTTTGAAAGTCCTCTCCTTAAAGAAGAAACATCGAAAATACTGCGATTTTTCAGGACGAATCACAGTTCGTATTAATTTTCCCCTTCGCCGTCTACTTTCAAGGACTGCCCCTGCTTGGGTGTACCCATCCATGACCACCACTGCTGCCCAGATAAATTATCATTTGTTTGTAGACTGCCCGGCAAGAATCTTCCATGCAGCAAAACAAGCATGCTTGGTACTATGGCATGGCACAAAAACCCCATTGCTTGCTTCGACATCGAGGCCCTTCCCACTGTCAATTTGGCTGTTTGGGAGCCAGGCTGATCGTGCTTCACCATCACAGCTGAAGTGACTTTCGGCGATAGCAAAGTAGAGTCAGCGTTTTCTTTCAATACTTGCCGGTCATAGATTACAAATTGGAGTGAAGATTTGATTAGAGCTCTCGTCGATATGGCTATACTTCGTAGGTTCAGCAGGGAACTGAAGGAATCGCTCACCCCTCTTCAGAACGCTAACAGGTTGGAACTTTTCCCACCCAATTATTTTCGGTGCTCGACATATTGCAAATCCTGAAATGATTTTCTAAATTTGAGGAAGGGGAATTGAGCGTTACTCAAAGTCCGACAGAGAAAAGGGGAAGAAGGGGATTTGGCGCTTTTGCTCAGTGTTTGGCCCTGAAATGACTCGCTAATTTTGCTTGCCTCCAGGGGAATATCGCTAAATTACAGCACACGACAATTTTGCCTTTGCCTTGGCCATTGCGACACCACTCTGACTCGACAAAACGAAATTTTCCTTGTCCTTCCTGACGAATTTAATGCCGTAGAGCATATCTGTACGCTTGGAATACAAATAAAGCAGATAACTTTATGGCAGAAGAAGATCTTGATCGTTTTACAACACTCTCATCTCCAAACATCAGAACGGTCAAAATTACCCCAGAATAAAAAACACTCGCTGGCCGCTTGCGGAGAAATAAACAATAACAACTTGGTTTTCTCCTAAACTTTCTCGTCTAGCCCCTTAAGCAGAACCTCACAGAACTAGGCTCAGACCCTTGGAAACGTGCGCTTCACATTGCTCTGGTATCATCGTCTTTCTATTTGCGGATATTGTGGTGCTCCATATTGCGATATCGTACTACGAGCATAAGCGTAAGTCTGTAGGACTGTATCTTCGGACTGGCTCCGGCTGTATCCCTTCGCATCATCGTTGAGCTTCTTTCCAGGATGCCACTACGGTCAACTGGTCAGTACCGTGAGGACTCAGGTAAGGTATTGGGGCGAAGTGAACAAGGAATGGAGATGAGGGGTTGGAATTTGTGGGAGGTTCTTGCTTACAACGTTCATCAGGAGAAGGGCGAAGAACATAGGTACGGCGTCGAAAACGTAGACGAAAAACTCGTGATGGTTGATGTACTGGTTGACAGAAGTGCCTTGACTAAAGGAGAATTCCACGATTCGGAATAATATTCGAAACTAGTATTCAATATTCAGCATTGGGGGGGGGGGGGGGATTGTGAAGGAGAGGTCTGCTGTACGAACCGTGATCAGGAGTAGTGAGAATCTTAAGACACGGATCATGACTACACCCTGTTGCCTCGTTCCACGATCGCTTACATCTCGGCGCAACAAACTTTTGAACTTCACCGTCAATGCTAAGAAGCAGATGATGAGAAGCTGTTGAAATATAACACCGCCTGTGTATACGTGGAGACCGAGGTTCGCTGTCTTGGCGGTTTTGCTGAGGGACAACAGACCACCTCCGACCTGGACAACGAATGATCTGCGAAAGTCAGCAAATCTAGTGACGATTCAGTACGGTTCTGTGGTTGACTTGCATTATGTCTAAGCAGACAAAGATTACACCCATCTTCGAGCCCCTTATCCCAGCAAGCTTGTCGTCCGGCAAATAAAAAGTTACCATCCTTCCAAGCAACATGTAGTCGAAAGCATTGACTAGACAATGTTAGACCAGGCCAGGTCTCCGTTAAAAAAGATGGACTCACTGAGTAGTGGCGAGATGATGAGCAGAAGAAATGAAGCGTCATAGATCCCCTTCTTGCTTGGACTGTGTGCGAAGCAATCCTGGAAGCAAAGCTCAAAGTTTCCCAAAGACCTCCCATGATCAGAACCCAGCAGAAGGCTTTCCTGTATCTGAATGCTTGGAAGATGTGGAAGAGAGTCGTGCATGCGAACAGAACGAAGAGAATGAACGCTGCTGGGACTGAGGGACAGTACTTCCACTGGTTGGCTGGATCATCGATGGCTGATTTGCAAACTGTTAGCAGCTGCAAGACGTGTTGACATTGAGATCAAGAGAAAAAGTTGGCTGAACTTACGGAGGCATTTGGCCAACATCCTCGGAGAGCCTTGGAGTGTTGTTCTGATGAAATTGGCAGTGGCTGCGGGTAAATGAATGAAGATGAAAGAACAATGAGGGTACTTGCTCTTTCTATTTAGACATTTTTTTTTGGCGCTCCAAGTACGAGCTGAGAAATTTGAATGCGTACTCGTGCAGTGAAGTTGCGCAGGAGTTGCGAGCTGCTAGTGCCGGTGCAGGGACCGGCCCGGAGTGAGGTTCAGGAATCTCGTCGTAAACGGCGTGGAGTACGCCGGATCTGGTCCAATGCTTGTGTCAGCTTACATACGGGGTTTAGTATGGACTTATTGGCCAGTGAAATAGCCAGCCATCTGCGCAGATGTCGGAACCCGAGGACAGCTCAGGAGTTGCTGCGTAGAGAACCCGGCGCGTCGTTCAGAAGTGATTGAGATTCATGAGCATGATCCCGGTACAGGGTAGTAGTCTAAGTCCGACCTTGAAGCTTGTCCTGACTGCGAGAATAAGGTATTAAGTTATAAAAGAGGAACTTTCCTCCAAGTTCCGTTGCTAACAATGCTCGCTTGTGAATCCCTAGTCCGTACCGAGATCTAAAATTTGGTTCTAAAAGACTCTATTATCACTTCTAAAAGGTACATCTACGAAGACATTGTCACTAGAAAAGAGCCATTGCAAGCGTCCTCCTCTCCGACGGAACCATTTGACTCATCTTCGCCTCCTCCTTCGTCTTCAAATTGATATACGTCTCAATAACCTCAGGTCCAATCGCCTCTTTCAAAACCTCATCTGCATTAAGACTCTCAACGGCTTCTTTCAAGGTTCTGGGTTGATGATCCACAATCCCCATCTCTTCAGCCTCCTTGTCACCCAATGGGGCCGCGAACATGATCTTTGTAGCATTCTTCATCTTCAATTCCTTCCCACTCTCCACGGCCGTGAGACCAGCTGTAATGATCGCCATCAACGCCAGATAGGTGTTTGCAGTTGCATCAGGTCCTCTGAGCTCCCAGTGCCCGGATCGAATTTTCCGGATGGATGCGGTCTTGTTTTCCACGCCCCAGGTAACCCTCTCACCAGGTCTGAGACGAGAGTTGCTGTCGTAGTTGGGCTGATAGAAAGCGGCTAACCCTCGCCAACTAGCTAGCATGCCAGCTAAGAACGAATCCTCCTTGTCCTTCTTGGAAATCGACAAGTGGTAATGCGATCCGACAATACTGTGCTTCTCGAAGGGTTTGGGGAACATGGTGGCACGCAGACCGTGTTGAGCACAGATGCCTCGAATCGTCTCGTGACAGAAATACAAAGCATCTGCTGACTGCAGCGGAGGAAGGGGTTCTGTGGATATCTCGTAGCAGCCAGAATCGCCTTCGGAATGGAATTGCCGCACTTTGATTCCGGCTTGCTGAAAAGCGCGCACGATTTCCTCCAGGATGGGAATGTAATTGTTCCTCAAACTGGCGGTCGAGTAGACATGAGGAACTGTCTTGACAGGTGCCACAATTCCATTGACCTCTTCGATGATGAAGAATTCGATCTCCATACCGACGAGGAGATCGATGTTGTGCTTTGCCTTCGCGGCTAGCGAAACATCGCGAAGACGGCTGCGAGGACATCTCCGAAATGCCTTCCCTTCCTCTTGCTCTCCTTCCTCGACAAAACACATTACTGAAGCTGTGTTGGGGTGATAGGAGTTGACTCTAATGCTAGACCAGTCTGGCCACATCTGGTCAATACCAGAGTGGATTTCGTCAATGAGTAACGACCCATCCACGAGACAGGCGGTGAGGATTGGGCTTGGTGTACTGAGTTTTTGACCATTCTGGTCAAGACTCAAGACGAAAGATTTGGTCAAGACTCTGGCCATCACGACTCCAGAGTAGTCTACCCATTGGAAGCGAATGAACTCGACTGCAGGGTTGTCCACAAGGAAGCTTTGGAGGATATCTGATTCGACGGCCATGATTTCGGACCTTGCATCCCCCATGACGAATGAATGGAATATGCAGTATGGGGAGAATGATCTTGTTTGGTCACAAAAGCTTGTTCCTCGCTGCTATGTAGATACTGGGGGACTACTTGGCTCTCGCAGATAAATACATGTTTGCCTGGGCCATCTCACGTCAGACAGTGAGGTGCCGCGTCCGAGTTCAATAGACTCCTGCCTATTTCACTTACGATTACGAGAGTCCTATCTCTTGCAGGCATGTTTGGGCCATTAACATCGATGCGATCTTAGTATCTTACAGGCTATTGTGTACCAAGCTCGCTATTCGGCCAGATCATAGGGCCGAATGTGGCAAAAATAAAGTCGTTACGGGCTGCGGCACCTTCTGCGTCCAGTGAAGGCTGACAGGACAAGACGTGTCGGATAAGTTCGTGCGGCAAGTTTGGTTCTGACGCGATTTCTCTTGGGGTGTTAATGTTTGTCTGTCTCTTTTTTTGTGATGCTCATCGGTGGGCTGGAATCGATGGTCCGTGAAGGGTGGATATTGAAGTTAACTAGATGTTCATTTTGAACGAATTATTATTAGCGTACAATCAACTTGGTTCTCCAAATCCTCTTTCCCGATCGCGGCTGAAAGCGAAATGGAACTGTGCTGCCCTAGTTTAATTATCAAGATCTCTTCTGGATGGTCATTCATTAAGGTTCCGTTGACAACCATATTAGGTGCGGCCTAGACATGCGACATGTTACTGAAAAGCAGCATTAATCTATCAAAATGGCTTCTTCCATGCGCCGACGTGAATTGAGAAATTCTAGCAGCCTAGGCGTGTCGTCAACCTCTCCTTTTATAGCAGCAGAAGGACCCAGCCTTGTGATAAAGGGTGCCTCGAAGAAGTCAGGATAAAAGCCAGCGTACTCCCAATCTATGATTGCATTGATCTTGAGCGTGTCTGGGTTGACGATAATGTTATGTTGGGAAAGATCGTTGTGGCAGAAGACATATTCATCTGTGTCAGACGGCTGCAATGCCCAATCGTCGTTCTCTGTTTTCAAGGTCACTCGGTATGGGGGAATCACTATCCCAGAGGGTCCGCCGATATTTTTGGATTTCAAGTTTCGCACGGTTGTGAGGCGTTCATTGATTTCTTCGAAGACCGTTGCCTTTTGTTCGTCCGAGAGTTCTGACATGCTCACGCCCTGGATATATTCCGTGATAAGATAGTACGCCTGGTCGTCCTCGAAATCGCAGTACACAGTAGGGACTGGAATGTTGGTCATTTCGTGAATATATCGTAACGAGGCCGCTTCATTCAAAAGTCTCTCCTTCCCTACACGTGGAACATGAAGTCCTCGATATCCGGTCCTGAATTCCCTCGGCCGGAGGCTTCTCTTTATAAACACATCGCCACGATGATAGTATTTTCTCTCGAAAGTCACCGCAAAGCATCCCTCCTCCTTGACCGGCTTGTTTAAGTCTGGGGCCGTCGTGTAATAGGTATCGTCAAGAGCTTGCCTAGCGAAAGGTGAGGAAGGATTTGAGTATGAGGAACGCAACTGTCCTGTACATAATATCAGTAAACTGTAAACTTGACGGAGAGGCCCATCCTGTACTCACCTCGGTCGGGAAGAGTAGTTGCCTATTTACGCACAAGGTCGAAGAGGAGTTGAGTCCCCCGAGTCAGAGGTACTCTCCTGCGCCTTTGATAGAACATGCGAAGTGCGAAGTGCGATGTGTGCAAGGAGGTAGGGTAATGGTGCGCGGTGCAAGGGAGAAATGAATCTGATGAAATATTTCGCTTGGTAGAATGCAAATGTACTCGTACAGCGGAAAATGAGGCGAAACAGCTGCCCCTCATTGTTGGGCAGAACAACACAACTGAGGGCCGCCAAGGAAAAGGGGGGGTCATGTGATCGGAGAATTATTTTGCCGTTAATCTATAAGTGGATTTAAGAGATAATTAATCTTTTGATTTATTAAAGTGTTATACGGGAATACGAGGTTAAGTAAGAGTAGAAAGAAAAGAAGCAATTCGATAAGATATTAAACAAATCAAGTAAGCCAAAGTCTTAAACCCTACCGGAATCTTTTGGCTCAATTTCGTCTGCTGCCACGTAGCAAAGCTTCCATGAGTTGTTACTTGGAGGTGTGCGAAAAAGCTGGTCGATGTTAAGAGGGGTTCGCTCATATTTTTATCAAGTAATGGTAAATCCGGGGCTCTTGAGAAAGTCTAGGTAGCATCTTACCTGCTTAGCCTCATGCTTGGCCTGGACCTCATATTTGATCTTAACATCATCTGCGACCCCAACCTCATGTGTGACCTCAACCCGATATGTGATTTATATGCAGCTCTCTCGATCATCAATTTTGAGAACTGGATACTGCGGCGGTGTATTAACTGCAAGCATTGGCTCGCAATCTACAGCCAAATGCCCAGCACCTTCGAGGATTGGAGTCGGCGGCGGTGCAATGGGGGAAAGCATCTCGAGCGGTTCGCAATCTACAGCAAAACGGGGCGACGACTCTGACTGACAATGAAGTCCTTTATTTTTCATGCACGACGTCGACATGCAATCCATGAGGCGCAGGTACGCAAGGTTATGCGCTCTTTGCGACTTCAGGACGCCTTTTCAATAAGGATCGCGCGCAAGGACGAGGCCTTTTTGGCGGGAGTCTGCAGTTCTCGCCATTTTTAGTTCAGCCGCAACGCCTTTTTCCACAATGAAATGATGAAGAGGCAATTGAATAGGCCGCTGAACAGGACGGTGGTGGAGGAGGGAGATGAGCCTGGCATCGAACATGAACTCGAAGAGCGGACACGAGTGCAGCTGGTCCTTTGCGATCTCTCCAAAGACCTCGGCTCTCAAGCCATCGTTGCTCGAAAGGTCTATGCCATCAACCTCCAGATCGCGCTCGCCTCACGAAAAGTACTCATGACTCGCCAGCCGCGGTCCACTCCAACCTGTAAGGATCCTCTCAAGGGAAAATCTCCTATTCGCGCCTCTGCTCCTACTCCCGCTATCGATCCGTTCCTCCCGGCTAGTAAGTTTCCCCTCGTCTGTGAAAAGACTCAGTGTATATTTTGTATCGGCAACAAGTCGCTGTCGTACAATCAACGAACGCGCAAATTTCGCCGGGTTCCGGATATGTGAGACCATGTCGAGAATATTCACTTGCGCGACGTGCCAGCAGAGCAGCGACTCATCTGTCACCACCCTATTTGCAAGGCTGAGGGGTTAATACTTGACGGCGTGGTGCTCTTCAAGAATCATGTGGCGATAGTCCACAAGGTCCGCCTCCGACCTAACGTGTTTCCTCGTTAATCGTTCTCATCTTGCGACTTCGCTCCTTTGGGTGTATACTATTGGGAGCTGTCAAGATTTCTTTCCGGTTCAGAGAATACAATCTGTTAACCTCATCTGCACTCGCATCATAGATATCACCCTCCAGGACGCTGTCATCCCCTGTATTGAGACCGCCGAGCTGATGGAGGCTCGCTGCGGCTATCGTGAGGTCGCCTGACGCTACCAAATTTGTCTCCTGAGATCGGACTCGTCGCTACTGTCTTTACCCTCGTCTGTGGCAAGACTCGGTGCCTGTCGCGTTTCGGGGTCGAACCGAGGAGCTGCGAAGAACGGGTGGGTTCCTATTGCCGCCCTTCGAAGATGATGGATCATGTTGAACGCGATCACCCTAGAGGAGAAGATCCACAGGCCAAAACAGAGCGCTGTCACCCATCGTGTAAGTCTCAGGGGCTTGTTCTCGAACACTTGGAGCATTTCAAAGGCCATGTATAGACAGTACCCGGCATCAAGATTCGGGAACCAAGGTTTGTGCGTTCGACAAAATAGATTGCGTTCCTTTTTTTATATATAGACCTACTGTTGTCTATGTACGCTATGTCAAAGAAGTCACTCCCGTGTACGGGTGTAGCAGGGATATGACACGTGTAGTACATTTTGTCCAGAGGGATAGAACTTCGGGCAAAGTGGCTGGAAGTCTGCTCTCTGTGGTACGAGGCTTTGAGCTGCTATGAGTTCATACGCTAGCACGATTGTCATGTGTCACCCAAGAATCAAGCCTAGCACTAGAACTAAGTCTAGGACGGGAATCATGGGTAGTACGAGAATCACGCAAGAATCAGGCAAAGTTAACTTAATCATTTTTATTGTGGATTCCGGGAGTAATCTAGCTCTCGGGATAACCATGTGATAGGCTGATTAATTGTTTGGTTCATAGGCTGTCTTCCTCGAGCAGCCAGTTTTGCAGTCACAATTTTAGACTGTCTAAACAAGGAGCCATTTCTGCCACTACAGTTTGCATCCTTCCAATACCTCCTCAACCGTTACAGTAGCTTCAGGTGGGATGGTCGCTAAACTAGAGGTGAAGATCAGAATGGGAGGTAATAGGCAGAAGCAGTGGTAAATGCCAAAAGTAGAGATGGATTGTTCGACGCATTCTGATGAATTGAAACCAAAGGTGAGGAGGAGAGCCAGATTCAAAGTCAATTGTGCGACCGTAGCTTCTACTGTAGCATTGACGGAATAAGAGCAACGGCTAACATTTGCCTCAAATTAAAGTGCAAAAAGAATCCGAAAGACGCCAATCACTGAGCCAAAATCTGATCAAAACAACACAAGCTGAACGAAAGGTATCAGAATTGGAGTAATACCCAGACGTCAATGAAGTAGTTGTAGAATCAGAGGCTAAGGCCGGATTTTGAGTGCGAGCAGAATTAGACGTCTTCGAGAAAGGAGAGTTGCAAAGCAAAGGTGATGGCCAGAATCGGAGCAGGAGTCTGGGGCCAGAATTTTTGCCAAAAGAGCGAAAATGGCTCCATGCCAAAACCGAAAGTGCCTTTTAGTCACGTGATCCAGCCAGTTTCTCCCAAAACATCTCCGTTCAGCAAAAACGACATGATAGGCTACGCAACACAATATACTTCGTACATGCCCAAACAAATCCGGATTTGGCGTCCGTGCTCCTGTCGCAGATATCAACGAAATTCGGATGCTGGACTTGAGGTAAACGGTAGCCACCCT
This sequence comes from Leptodontidium sp. 2 PMI_412, assembly GCA_021432625.1. Taxonomy (NCBI): domain Eukaryota; kingdom Fungi; phylum Ascomycota; class Leotiomycetes; order Helotiales; family Leptodontidiaceae; genus Leptodontidium; species Leptodontidium sp. 2 PMI_412. The sequence goes on along the minus strand of MU270367.1, from coordinate 325,471 downwards.
TGTCCTCAGACACAACATCAAAGGTCGTCATCACCCGGATTCCTGTACCATTAATACAGAGGACGAGTTTAGGCCTGAGCCCAGTTCAAGGAATGGTTCGAAAAAGTCCCAAGGGTTACACCTGAACAACGGGATTTCCCTCGTCCTCGCCGTCTAGAATCTTTCCTGGTGACTTTTGGGGGAGGGTGAGTTGGAAGGAGTGACGTCGAGGCACAGGGACGTTTTTTGGTCATTGGGACTGATTTAGCCTGAATTCGAATGTGAATTTGAGCACGAGAAATCCATAGTACTCAAATCCATGCCGCTCAGCTCATGGTCGAACTCCGCTAGGAAAGAATCGTCCATAAGAGGCATGGGCATCTGACCGCCTAAATGCCCAATACTCGCTGATGTAATACCATGCAACGCCTTAAACCTCCTCAATAGCTCGACATCATCCACAGCCGTTTTGGCTTTGATGTTGTAGGTTTTATGGTCAATGGTAACAGGGATGTCGGTGTTGAATTTGTCGTCTGGGGGGAGGACTTGCGGCATGTGGAAGGGTGGGGAGAGGCCTGTGCCACCGTCGGCGATGGGAAGACCTGGGCCGGATGTGGCGGATAGGCCGACATCGCGTTTGAAGCGGATGAGCCATTCGGCATTGTCGGCCGCAGTTTGGTTCCATGGGTCGTCGTCGTAGAAGAGTACCCAGCGGGCTTGATTTTGGATCTCTTCATCGGAGGGGAGCTGTGGTGCGTTAGTAGAGGAATCGGATGTGAGAGCGGGGAACTTGCATGTTGATTTGGATTATTTGGTGACATGCAAATTGTTACAAAACGGGTTAATTCGCGTACTAATCTTTTATGCCAGTTCGCATCATTCATGAAGTACTTGAGCGGTTGTGTAGGGTTGGTTTTTGTTGATGGTTGGTTCTGGATGAGTGTGTGGAGTGGTGCATCGAGAGGTATGTTGGTCGATCTCCCACTACCTGGTGATGGAATAATCACTCCATTACTCTCTAGATCCCAATGAAGAGTCTTCGGAGATGGTTGAGATCCTTCACTTACTTCGGACAGAACGGGCGTGTTGAGGCCTTGAGTTGCAAAGTCAACAATGGTGATAAGACCAGCTTGCCGTTTGAATTGGTAGAGAATAGAAGGATCGTCCATAGCCGTCTGGTTACAAGGTTCGTCATTCTTGAACACGATCATTCGCGCTTGATTCTGAAGCTCCGCATCACTTGGATAACTTCCAAGGGAAACCTGGACACGAATCCAATCCTTCAACTCGTGCACTAATCTCGCGTGATTATGTATACTGTAATCAATGCTCTTGTCATCTAACGACCTGATCTGCTTAGACAACATCTCGGAACTTCTTGGAAGGCCGGCTCGTCTTCTGAATCCCCTCAACCAACAAGCAGACTGGTTAGCCAAAAATTTGAACCATGCGAGAGCGGGCTTGCATTTGAAACTCGATTGGTGCTCAATATCGTCCAGAATCTTGCAGCATTCGTCTTGTAGCTCGCTATCAGTGGGCGTTAGACCCAGTGCCTGTTTACTCTCGACAAACTTCATCAAAGCTCTCTGCTTGATGCACGTGGATAGCGCAACTTTTGTAGATTCTGGAGCCAGTTGAGCATTTATCAGCTCGACTCCCTCGATACATGAGTAATTTGATGAGCCAGGGCGTTCGGGCATTTCCTCTTCCGTAGTTCCAGAGAGGAGAATGAGATCTCTGAACCAGGATTCTTCGGGATGTTTCTTACCAAACGCAGCATCGTCTGCCTTGTGAACGATTATGCGAGCTTCAACCAATAAATCTGCATCTGTTGGTATACCCCCTTGCAACACTGTGTCATGCACATATTCCATCAAGCCGATTTTGACGTAATCTTCAAGACTCTTCTCATCTTTAGCCACCTTTTTCGAGGCTTCGAATGGATTCATGCTGTTTCGTTCGTCGTGAATAAGGTCTACAATGTTAGCAAGACTCTCAAAAAGAAGAAATAAAGCACATACACGGCGGCATTCCATTCTCAATAATATCCAAAACCTGCGGTTCGAAACCCCAATCACCCTTCCAGTCAGCCATAGATTTACCGCCTTTGAAATGCTCAGCAAGATGATCGATTCTGAAAGTCCAGGAATCCATCATAATACCGCAGAAACCGCAGCAGGAACGGATCTCGGGAGTAGCGACCTTCCACGTCTCCATAGAGAAGGATTGGAATTTGACGTCGTGAACTAAGTTTAGGTGTTGCCTGAGATGGTCTTTCCTATAAAAGGTTCGCTCTTCTAAGGATCGCTCTGCGCAACTAGAATAATTGTGCACTTCAGCATGATCAAATGGTAGGTTAAGGAGACCGCAGTAGACGCATTGATTATCATTATAATCTGCACAATACTGAGTAGGTCCATTGGGCGAGCATACCCATTGTTCCAGAGATAGATGCAGCGATTTCTCGTGCCTTTGCCAATCGTGTTTAGTCTTGAAGGTTTCCGTACAGAAGGTACACTGGAAAGCCCGTGGAGGACCAGACACTGGGTTGACCGAGACAGGTTTCGGGACTTGATGACGGCGACGACGACGTGCTCTATTTCCGAAAGATCCAAAAGATCCATACGAGCCTCGGGATTTGTGAGAGAATGCAGAAGCGAATGAACCGCCACTAGAGTGAGAAGTGCCCAAACTGCTCGTGGAAGAAACATTGCACAAGGAACGATTAGATCCATCGTCCGTCCGTCTATAACTAAGCGACGGATTAGCAAGAGAGTATGTCGACGCAGTGACGGCTTTGGCGATAGCAGTAACAGAAGCAGGTTCGTTTTCTGGTGGAGAATTTTTCCATCTTTCTAGGGGGTTCATGTTTTCTAACGCTGGGGTCGCTCTTCTAGGGATATCCATGGTGTTGGGACAGTTGTTTACGCTAGGAGAGGTAGAGCGCGGTGGCTTGATTTTACCCCTACGGCGAGCATTCGCAAGCCAGTTGGTAATTTGGGTCTTGTTCAAACCGGTCTGGTGGATCAGACTCTCCTTCTCCTCTTCGGTGGGATAGGGGTGAGTACGGTGGGTTGATAGCCAGCCTCGAAGGATGCGGATCGATTCTCGAGAAAACCTGGGACCGACTTTCGGAGCTGCCTCTACAAATTCCGCATTGATGTTCTCCTTTGAATATTTGAGAGACACTAGATTGCCTGTTGGCCTAGATGGGTTGTGTGGAAGGGAGCCTTGACATTGAGGACTGTAACCCTTCTGATTCAGTTCCATCAGATCCTCCAATCTCCACTCCGACAAGAAATCCTTTTGTCGAGCCTTGCATTCGCAAGCAAACGACACACAATTCATACAAGATCCAATATTACTTCCCTCTCTAATGACTTTGCACTCAAGACCTCGTTGAAAGCAATTCTCGCAAGCTTCCGGGACAGCATCTTCGGTGTCGTTAACGTCCAATGGGTGGGCGGCATCGTCGAAATTGAAAAACTCGTCCATGGTGGTCATCTAGAGGGCGCCGGGCCAGGACTGAAGGGGAAGGCGTGAACACAACGCAGCACGATACAGTGCAGTAGTTTGGACGGAAGATGGGATGCGGGTGGATGAGGAGGAGATCCGAACAGGTCCGATCAAAAGAAAGTTGGGGATGAGATGAGTGAGACGTAAGGAGGAAGACGTATGAGCAGCAAGATTTGAGTGAGTTATTAGACACACCACGCACACCAATGCAGGCGGGGACCCGCGCTTGTCAATTTTCTTGACTTGCACGCCCTTCCACATCCCGCTGGGGTGGTAGTGCAGCCTGTCCCCACCGCGAGCTGAGCCCTGGAAATTCTCCGATTGGGCAGTGTCAACACAGTCGCTTGGCAGCAGAAGACTGGACGGCGTCCACTTCCTTCTCACTGCCTTCTCCTTGCATATCATTTCACTGAGTTACACCACTCCAATACTGGCTAGGCATTTCCTGAATAATACGCATCCGATACCCACCTCGAGTCAGAAAACATACGGGATTCGATAAACACACTCAGAGTATCTCCATAATGTGGTCTGGAATGCCGATGTCTCTGGGATCAACTTTCACTAGCGCAATGGATAATGGTCCTGGGCTGCCCGCCATTAAGGTACTGAATCGCCTAGCGATCATGCCTAGATTTGCACGCCACAGCAGCCGCAAGGTTGACAACGACTTCCTATGTGGTTAGAGGGTGAAAAAGCTCGAATAAGATGCTTTGTAGGTAGCAGAAGTACTGAGAGGCTAGGAAAATGCGGTGATAAGAAAAAGTACGTTTCGCTACAAAATGAGACTCTTTGAAAATCAGCTGTATCGGCGACGATATGGATATGGTTTTCTGGTAAAAGAGGTTGAAGGGGTCTTAGAATAACATAGAATATAACTTTCGAAACACTATAGAGAATTATTATAGTTTAGGTAGGTTTTATGATGCCTAAAGTCAAAGTACCTGTTAGTTTTTCCGGCATGGAGGGTTTTCCGGCACTTAGGGATGCACGTTAAGCTCAATCGAAGCGATGGTCTCATACCCCTATATTTCCCACCACTTTTGATCGAAAGCAGATAGCAATGCCTTTTACCAGGATGCAGAGCGGGATCGACACGCCAGCGAGTCATCATATTTCACATAAGTATCATCTAAGCATCGTAGTTTGGTGACAGGGAATGCTCTTCCTACACCGCAAAAACGCGACTAAATGATGTAATCTGGCACTCTTGCATTGGCTTGCGCTCTCCTGTCTTTATGCGATCCTATAGCAGACTCGACTGTAACTTGTCAGTTTTGTTGCTCAGTCAACTGTGAAATTGCCAGACATGAGTACCACAACAACACTCGAACTCTCTGAGTTCCGAACTCAGACTGCGATCTCCAGCCACGACCCAGTTCTTATCTCAACTCAACACAATGTCAAAGCGAACAGTAATGAGCTCGAGAACCTACCATCAAAATCACCAGCCTCGCACCAAACTCCGTCCAGACTCCGTATCACCCTCACAATCCTTCAACCTTGCCTCGTAAACTTCTTCTCGAGTTTCACCAGCGGAATAATAACCGTCGCCCTTCCCGTCATTGCTTCATCCCTATCAATTCTAAACTCACTCTATCTATGGCCCGCCTCAGTCTACGGCCTCACATGCGGCGCTACCCTCCTGATGGCTGGCTCAATCGCTGACCTAATCGGTGCTCGAAACGTGGAATTAGTCGGTATCTTCCTCCTGTCTACATTCGCACTCGCTCAATCTCTTGCATCAACAGGCGTCCAACTCATCGTCTTCCGTGCTCTACAAGGCATCGGATTAGCAAACATCCCAGCATCCGTGAGTCTCGTAGCTGCCGGTGTTCCAGAGGGACGAGCAAGGAACTTCAGATTCGCATGTTTGGGGATGAGCCAACCATTAGGATTTTCTGTTGGGTTGGTGGCTAGTGGTATCATGATTGAACGAGCTGGTAGGAGATCTGCGTTCTATTTGTCTGCCGCTGGACTGTTCCTTGCTACTATACCGACTTTTTGGGTTTTGCCCAAGGTTCAAGCGAATCTGGAAAGAGAGTGGAGTATTTGGATGGAGATTTGGAAAGAGATTGATTGGGTTGGAGGGGTGCTGGCAAGTAAGTGGTTGGTTGGCTATGCTTGCTTATGTACTCGCGTAAGTATCTTATCTCGGAAATCGTGGGCAAGATACTGACTGAACATAGCATCCTAAGCGCAGATCTAGCAGCTTTCAAAAAGACTACAACAATAGTTCTCTTCGTAATTAGTGTTGTACTTATGCTTGCATTTCCCATATGGATGCGCTATCGAGAACGAATAGGCAAGCCTGCTCTGGTGCCAAACAGTCTATGGAAGAACACCACATTCACAGCAACCTGTGGTAAGTGATCGAAGGCGAAATCTACCTATTTCATACAATTCCTCACTAAAACATGTCTCGGGTTCAAATACATAAATCCTATCCCACAAAGACAATTGCTGACTCCCCGACCCTCTGCAGTGATGCTCGCCCTATCGTACGGCGTTACGAACTCCATGGCGTTGTTCTCAAGTTTGTTGTAAATCGTCCCCATTCCCGTCTCAAATGAACAGCAAGCTTATCATAGATCCTCTCCTAGTTTCCAAGAAATTCAACACAAATCAACCCTAACAACCTCGCTCTATATCCTCTCGAACCTAGGTGTAGGGGTCCTCCTCAGCCTCTCGACAGGTCTCTTAGTACACCGCTGGCCAGCCCGCTGGTTTGTCGTAACCTCCTCCTTCCTCTGCGCACTATCCCCGCTCATGATGGCACTTGTCCCTCCTGGCTGGAATTATTGGTACCTTGAGTTCTGGGCACAGATATTCACCCCCCTGAGTCTCGATGTCCTATACACAATCGGTCTTATCATAGTGAGCAGTAACTTTCCAAAGGAAACACAAGTCTTAGCGGGAGCTGTGTTCAGTACTGTTGGAATGTTTGGACATAGTTTTGGGCTCGGGATATGTCAACTTGTGGCGCTGGGGATTGTGGGTACTGCAGGAGAAGGAAATGACAAGGGAAATGGGGTTAGTGAGGGAGAGCATGGAGGTGCTTTTAGTGGGTATGGCGATGCTGCGGTATTGGATGGTTTCCGTGCTGCTTTTTGGACTATGTTTGCTTGTATGGTCTCTGTGGGGCTGATTGCTGTGCATGGCTTGAGAAAGACTGGGAAAATTGGATTGAAGAGGGAGTAGGAGTGGGCTGAAGACGCGGTCGTGCTATCACGCTCAGTGTTGTTGAAGTGGTCCATCGGATCAATTTGTATTGCTCAGAGTGGTGAGTCCTTTAAGCTTCTTAATCGCAACCACTAGAATCTAGATAGTCGCAGACAGTACCTAGGTAGAGAGATTTTCCAGCAAAATGACTTGTCTGCTATCATGCCACTTAAGGCTTATATCGACATTTCTGTAATCGTTTCTTGTATCCTGTATTAGGTCGTTCCAAAAGACAGCGCACGCTTTGGTGTGCCGGGTGATCGGGAGCACATCGTCAAGTTGAACGCAGATCACAGTGGTATATGCAAATTTAGGTCGAGTCTTGAAGATCAAGACAACTCCAAGCTTGTACGAAGCAATCTTAAAGACCAGTATATTATCGCCTTGAAGACATGTGAGTTGACTGCAATACCTTCTACTATCAGTAAAGAAGCCATTATCCAAGCAAGTCAGAACAGCGAGCTTCAAGTGCGATTAGCTAAATTGATGGAAGACGAGTGTTGGCGTGTGGACCGTATTAGCGGCAATTTAGATGGTATGATTTATACCAATCATACAATTCTGACCAATAGAAGAGCTTACAATTGTCGTGCCTAACTAATCTTTTACCAAATATATTGCCTTGTTCACAGCCTCTTTCTGATCCACAGAACCATAAATGAGAACAAGACCCAAAGCAAAAGAGGGGCAGTGACAAGACGGTCTGGCTAGGGAAATGAGGATGTTAGCGCTCTCTTAGACAAGCTTTGATGTCTCCGAAAGAACGGAGGTCGGACCCTGTCGGCAACGGAGTTGGACTCGCTAGGCCTCCTTAATTCAATTTAGCGCTCAAATTGTGGGGCTCGTCAATCCGAAAATCTCGGCTGTAAGTCGAGTGGACGGCGCCATTTTAGCGTGTTTTATTCAAGCTTTTGAGTTGGGATTTGCAGTTTCGGCTATTTTGACGTTCACAAGACCGTACATCCACTGGTGGGGTTCAAGCCTCAAGGCGAGAACGTTAGGCCATCTGTGATGCTTTGTAAGTAGTCGGAGATGCGTGGATATGACGCGAGATGAGATTTCCCCGCAATAGTCATTGCAAGGATCTTTTGTTGAATAATTGGTGTTTCGTTGCTCACTTTAGCACAAACTTCTACCGCCCTTTTATAGCTAAAGATGCACTACTACTACTCTATCCTATCCACGGACGGATGTCTCATGTTCTGGCCTTTGGCTCTAAATACTGACTAATGACCTCCTCTACCGCTTCCGAGTGGGAGTAAAACTTTCCAAACGTTTCAACGGTCTGTTTAGGTATCGAAGACGCTATACATAGGCGAAATATGACCGTTGAGAAGCAAAACAAACAAGATGAAGTCAAAGTGGGGGAAAAGTGTTGAATCTAGTCTCGGAGGTACGGAGCTTAAGGCTTATTAAGGTGCTCGCTCAGCCTGAAGCTAGTCAAAGTCGAACATCCTCACTCGACAGCAAAGCCCCTAATTGTTACCGACGACACGTGGACTTATTCAAAGATTCGACATGGATCCGTGCTACATCTCTGCATCTGTAGAACGGGATTAGGCCTGAACAACTATCCTAAAATCCTGGAGGTTATTAGGCTGCTTCTGTATTGTGAGAAATGAAACATGTCTCAATCACTACACCGCTCAATCAGCATTCCGATAATAGTATTGGCAGTCGAAAAGCAGCCCATCATCCACTGGACAATTTGTATTCAGACGGCTTAGTGGACATATGTCGAAATCGGACCCCTATTTCTAAACTATTCTCCCCTCCCTGGTTTATTAGCTATTTTACCACTTTTGGCCACATTATCACCACCGGATTAACTTCTATCTAAGCACGCAAACCTGCAGCAAAACCGCAACTTAAGCTTTAATGCAACCACAGAGCGCAGAACAGGACCAAACAAAGTGAGAGTGGGGGCCCTCTCCAAACTCTATTTCGATCTAGTGGGCCAGATTCTACCACATGGACTGTGGTGCCCAGAGGTTCTATTTTGCTTTGTAATTTGCACTTCGAGGATTTCGACATGAAATAGAGTTTAGCCATTCCTAGGGTTAAGGTCAAACTTGATTCGTTGTTGTTCGAGTTAATACCCAGTCGCTCTTACAGCCTACTGACAGATTCCCTCCCTAATTCCCTTATTATCACAGACAACCACCCCTAATCATGACACTTACCTTTAGGGGCGGGGTTGGGACTACTAAAATGGTAACCCTCAGGAACAAAAGCGAGACTACTTGGAGGATGACGATTGAAATTTTCTGCCAGAATCTCATCCACGCGGGTACGGATTCTATTCCTTTGTTTCATTGGCGAGTTAGTGCAGCTTTTAGATCGTTTCCAAGAGTGCTTCCGCGTTCTCATGGCTATGGTTCCTGTGGGAGGCGAGAGCGGAATAATCGATTTAGGATAGAGAGAGTTTAGTGCGGAAGGGGGGCATGGATAATGTTTGTGATTGTCTCCCTTGTTGGTTATGTTACGGACGTATGAAGTACTTTCCACAGCAGCGCCTGCCTCGGGGCTCGGTCATGGTTGTACGCCATTTTCTCAACAGAATCCAGGAACCCTGCCGACACGTTACCTTGCATCTGTTTCACGGCACGATGACAAAACCATCTTTATAAGTATATATCTACATTATCGTCACTTCCAAGCTCTCTCAACCAGTTTTGTAGTTTCTCCGGCTTCATCCAATATCCACATCTCGCAGCTTCTTTACACACGCACGCACGCACACTCACTTCGCTTCATCTCCCTCTTGTTCCAACCTCAAAATGGTCCAAAATAAATCTCTCGTCTTAGCCAGACACCCCGTCGGACTCCCGATCCCAGGAGAGGACCTTATCATCACTTCTTCCGAGTTTGACCTCAACGCCCCTCCCCCAGAAGGAGGTTTGGTTCTGAAAACGCACTACCTCTCCTTCGATCCTTTCCAACGCGACTTAATGCGCCCTGCCAGCGGCTACGCCCTTAACGAACCTCTTAGCAACAACGCCATCTCCACCGTTATCTCCTCCTCCAACCCTCGTTTCAAAGCTGGTGATATTGTCATCGCCACCGTAAGATTCTCAAAGTATCAGACTATTGAGCGGGCACGAGCAGACGAAGAGCAACTTGCTGGAGGAGGCGGGGGCGTGAGCTTATTGAGGAGCTCGTCGGGACTGGATCCTGTGTCCTTTTTGGGAGCCTTGGGAATGAGTGGATTAACTGCTTACTCCTCGCTCTACGAAGTTGGGAAGCCGAAGAAAGGGGAGGTAATGTTCATCAGCGCCGCTAGTGGTGCTGTAGGACAGATTGTAGGACAGCTAGCGAAGCGGGAAGGTCTTACGGTGATCGGGAGCGTGGGGAGTGAGGCGAAGTTGAAGTTTATTCAGGAGGAATTGGGGTTTGATGGGGGTTTCAATTATAAGACTGAGAAGGCTGAGGAGGCGTTGAAGAGGTTGCTCGCCGAAATAGGGAAAGATGGACTTGACATCTACTATGATAATGTTGGAGGCGTGCAGTTAGATGCTGCGATTGGGGCGATGAATACTTTTGGAAGGATTCGTAAGTCCTCCCACCCGATCGCCCATCTAAAAATTAACGGCTTTCAGTTGCTTGTGGTAGCGTTTCTCAAACAAGCCAAAAGCCGGGAGAAGCCTACGGTCTCAAGAATATGCCGTGGGTCGTTGGCAAAAGACTCACGATTAGGGGTTTTTTTGTCTTCGATGAAGATATGGGCCCTAAGTATCAGGAAGAGCATCAGAAGAATATGCAGAAGTGGATTAAAGATAAAGAGATCAAGGTCAAGGTGACGGTTACTGAAGGAATTGAGAATGCTGCAGAGGGATTGGTGGGGATGTTAGAGGGAAAGAATTTTGGGAAGGCTGTGCTGAAGATAGCTGATCTCTGAGCAATTAGCGTTCACTTAGAGTTTCTCAGGCATATGACCTATAACAAGGAAGCCTTTAGGGAGCTATAGTCGAACGTTCCTGCATGTGGGCAATTTGCGTTTTTGCGTTTTCCGTGAAGATCGGCAGACATGGTTAGCTGTCCGGCGATGCACAGTGGTGACAGAATTTGTATCCTTCGCTCAAAGTTGGCGATTTCCTAATGAGGCGCATCAACGAGAGAGGCAGACCTGCGTCGTGCCTGAGCAGAGGTGGCGCTGTGCATCATGGGCGCATACAAGTCTAAGCATTGAGATTCGGCTCTCAATTCCAGTCGAGACACCACTGCCGACCGGCAACCGGCTCGGCTTCTGAGGCCAACAGATAGATTGGTCGTAGTTGAATCTTTTAAAAGCTCCTGGGCCTCTAAGCTTGTTTGAATCGGAGAAGGCAAGCGACAAGACGATGAAAGAAGTCCATAGCAACATGTTCAGGAGACGATGGAATGGTGGGGTTTGATTATTATAGTGTTCCTTCACCACTCAGGTTCGATATTTGTTCTAGAAGCCTGTGCGCGTTTCTATGTCAAATGACTTCCTAGTTTAGCTTCTTTACCAAGTTATCTACGTCGACTTCTTCAAATTCGACTTCTCTTTATTGTATCACTTTTGGTGCGTCAACCAAGAGATGAAGTATCGGGCAGGGGCGCACGATAACAAATAGGCTCTGCCAGTACTGGAGATATTTCTGTCTGAAATTTGGAGGCATTGCGGATTAGGACCTACCGAAAAGTGTCTGTATTTCAGGTTTGTTTTTTACGGCCGTTATTCTAATTGTACCAAAGTACACTAGGATGAAATGGCGTCCAATATGAAGCCAGTGTTCTCGGGCTGTCGGGCTTCACTTTGTAGCCGAGCACTTTAACACCCCCAAAGCGAACGCCGAGCTACCTAGAAGTTACTAAAATCTCAAACGGCAGTTAAAATCACAGGCTTTTCTTCGAAAACGATTGGAAATTCTTGAAGTGCCGAATACTAGAGAGAAGATCGAAGGTGTAGTATGCCGACGACTACCTACTCTTTGGCAGGTCGCCAATAACTCCCATGACTCCGTTGCTACTAGATTACTGAACTTCTCGCAAAAGCACCGTGCATCACAGTATCCCGATTTTTAGCTTTATTCCATGGGCACCTAATGCAACTCTGCATGTTTAACATTTGAGTTCTCACCGCCGTCAGGACCATATTCCGGCCTCTTTTAACACGTAGGTTGTCCCGAATATCATGCTCAAGTTCCAAATCTATTGATCCACGCGCAGTCGTTCATCAGCTCAATGTGGCTACAGTACGTAACGCCCCGGAAAACAAGTTTTCTAGGTGGGCTGAAATTTCCCCGCGTCACACTCACTTGAGTATTGTTCCGAACCGTACCTCCAATTAATGGCTGTCTTGCCACTACACAGCTTCTCTAAATCCTGACACTACCGCTGGGTCGTATTAATAATGAAGCTAAATTGTGGTGATGAGTGGAGCATGCGGCCCCATTCTCGGACTTTATGGGTTGCTTTCATTCATATGTTTGTTAGCTGTTATTTCCAGTCTGTGCTTGACAATGGCTTTATTAACGTTGGAGGCTTGTGGCTGAAACTGAGTGTTGATCTATCAATCAGTTTATTCCTAATCATCTCTAATCTCAAACATCTAAATACTAGCAAGTCGACAAGTATTCAGCCATCATGTCCTCAAAACTCATCTTCATCGTACGTTCATCTCTTGTTCATGCGCTCCAAGCAAATCAATCCCAAAGCTGGTGGACCCCTTCCTTAAACATCTTGAATAAGTAATAATAAACTAACATACCGGTTAATTAGACCGGAGCCACAGGTTTCATCGGCGCCGCAACTGCCAACGCAGCTCTAAAAGCAGGCTACCGTCTCCGAGTTTCAGTCCGCAAGGACTCCCAAATCTCTAAACTCAAGGGAATCTTCTCTGAATACGCCGACAAGATCGAGTTTGTCATTGTCCCAGACATCACAGCCCTAATGCGTTCTCCAATGTTTTGGACGGTGTTGATTATATCCTCCATTTGGCAAGCCCGATCGCTGGATCAATCAAGAAAGAGGAGATGTTTCCCCCTGCTGGAGGGAACATTAAGTATTCTGAGAAGTGCGAAGGAAATGGGGAGTATTAAGAAAGTGGTGATTACTAGTTCAAGCCTTGCACTAGAACCTCTGGATGGTGTGCCTGAGGGAGGTGTGCCTGTGGGAGGTGTACTGATTTAAAACGCGTGTAGAGGAGAACGGATGGGATCTCTCCGTCAACACCGACGACAATTTCGACGCCGGCAATGATATGTTCACCTCTTTCAAACTCTACGCCGCCTCCAAGCTCATCGCCAACAACGGCAGCTGGGAGTTTAGAGAGAAGGAAAAACCCAGTTTCGAACTCTTCACAATCCACCCCTCTCTCGTGTACGGACACAACCTGATCCAACAATCCGCCAAGGAATTGGAGGGCTCATCTAACGGTTTACTATTCGGTAGTATCATAAGTGGTACGTTTAAGAATGCTGCACTTTTCAGTGTGTACGTTGGTGATGTAGCGGATGCACACATCAAATGCCTAGATGACAGTGTGGCCAAGGGGACGAAGTATCTTGTGAGCGGGACTCCATATACCTGGAAAGATATTGTGGAGATTTTGGAGAAGGATTATCCGGGGTTGCCGCATAAGCTGGATAAAGAGAGTAAGCCGGTTCTGAAGGACGCGGATACGGCCAGGGTGGAGAGGGACTTGGGTATCAAGTGGACTGCGCCAGAGAAGATGATCAAGGAGGTTTTGGATCAGCAGTTAGCTTACTTCAAATAAAGAGGTTGCTTGGGCTGCTATTGCAGGTGTCCGCAGAGCGTGATTACGCTCCATCCTCACTGGTCACAGCCTCTTTCTCTCAGACAAATGCTATTTTTCTTCTATATCAGAAGTATTGAATGTCATCGTATAGGTTCTTTTCAGATCTCTGTTCTACCCCTCCCTGTTGTGACTTGGCTCTTGGTCCTCTTCTCTCCAAAGAGTAAGGTTGAATGAATTTGCGAGCCATAGCAGCGACAAGTCTGACGATGATCTCTAGTGTGATGGGAGGGTTGAAATCTTGGAGACGAGTTTTTCATTATTATAATCACGCCAGGTACTTTCCACCCTAGCGCCTACCCTCCTCAAGAACTTCCACCGTACAGCTTCTGATCTAGTCGCTTTTTCTACTTCTAGTTATTATAGCATATACATAGTGCGCACCTTCTAAACCTAAGCTTCCTTCCGGCCTCTTATTCGTCAGATTCAAAGCTTTTAAAAGTCGATTCGAAGGATTCATTGAATCAGCCTTGAATTCTTGACCTAAATATCTAACCTGACAGCGCTTCCCTTGTACCCAATTTGACAGCAATTCCCCATATTATTCGACTTGTAAATCTCTGCAAAAACAAATCTCATCCCTTATGTGTATAATCAAGCTGTCAGAGTAGCTATTGGAGTCGATGTTGGAGTTGTAGGGGTGGATGGCAGCTGGTTTCAGGTTCCTCAGTCGGTTTTGCCGTTTCACTTGGTCGAGTAGCTGGAACCTAGCCGGGAGCATCTGTGACTCGATCGAGTAACGGAATTATTCTATCGTTCAGCTTCAGTAGAGTTATAGAGAATCCAAGTCCGTTGATAGATGATACAAGAGTTCCTCTGATCAACCGCTTTGGCGTTATGCCGTAATCGGAGCTCAACTGTGCTATGGTCTCATCTAGCATGCAGCTCCAGTACGCTCAACCCACCCAAGTTGTTGATTGTAAGAGCGATCTCATCTGTTTTCGCAAATTGAAGAAACGAATGCGCTCTCTCGTTCTCACTAAGTAACCACCTTAGTAGCTGCTTGACTACTTCATCTAGGGGTTTGATGATTGCACGCTGAGCGCCAGGCTCATTGTGAATACCTGCAAGTCTTAGGTTTGCAAGCGGCGTCAGAGTATGCGAGAGCACTCACCTATTCCATACTAAAGTTCCACCGCACCGATCTCGTCTTTTGGGTCAATGGCACGACCCGGGACGTGGCACCTTTGCAAACTGACGCCGATCGTGGCCAGGTTCTGTGCGACTGATTCGGCAACCGAATATACATCGTCGAGACTCGCGCTTTTCCCGTAAATCAGCCATGTCGACATGTATATGGCATGAGCACGTTAAAACCTCCCCTTCTGCTGCTGCTGCTCCAGCAATTTTATGCACTAGCGCTACGCCGGCCAGACCTCTTCGGCCGACTGTCAAGCCGGGCTTGCGAGGAATGGTAATGTCACCCCCAACGATCAAGAGCTTGCACTTCAACTCAGCAGCCCTGGCTTTCTCGGTCGCTAACCCAAAGCTGAGTGCATCCCCAGTACAATTCTTCATGATAATGAGGGTACTGCGAAGTTCAGTCAGGAGCCGGACTAGGAGGGATGGTTGGGTGGACTTACCCTTGCTCGGATGGAAATGCTTTGAGCGCTTTGAAGATCTGCGAAGCCGAGGGTGGCGCAAAGACGTTGCCAGCTACAGCAACATCAAGCATTCCCTCGCCCACAAATCCTGCGTGTGCTGGCTCATGGCCCGAACCACCTTCGAGTCGTCGGAGTCCCCACGTTGCCAACAGAGCACTCGGAATTTCCACATACCACCAGATAACAGGAGCACTTTCGTCGACGCGATACCGGCCCGCCCTAGGAGATCCCTCCTAAAGATGACTGCTTGAAGTCAGTGAAGCTCGGCGAATTGCGACCAACAGACCACTGATCACGGTGGTGGCAGACATGGCATACATACTCTTTTCTGTGGTATCCAGCACCAGGCTCGGCGTGACTCTCACAATGCCTCTCAAGGAACGCACCACCACATCACTGGTGTTGTCGACGAAGGATTTAGCTTGGAAATCGTCAGCAAGATACGACTATATATTGTGCAGTGCAATCAATAATGGATGTCTGCCTACACATTTTGCAAGTGGCCCGCAGTCAAGGGAGGGAGGGCAAATTAACAAATTAAAAGGGATCTGGCTTGCGACTGGACCAGAATGAGAAGGAGAAGGAGAAAGGAGAACCTGTGTGTATTGTACTGAGAGTATGAAATACAGCGGCTTCACGCTGTAGGCGGACAAATGTGGCTGTGAGAGTGGAACCGTAAACCACATCTTCACTTTTAACCTCAAGATACTGTACAATAAAAGGCGAATTGCGTGTCGCTGGTTCGTTAGTTACCTTTTTTTTTACAAGGGACTGCGGGCTAGGCCTGTACTGAGGCAGAATCGTCGGCTTACAGTACCCCACCCAGCCTATCTTTGCCCACAAGTCATCAACGCTCCCGTTACTTGTCCTCATCCTTCGTGCGGAGTTTCCAGATCTTCTCCACCCGCAAGAGAGTCTCTCCTTGAAGTGTCGAGATGCGAGCGGCAGGAAGATGCGCCGACATGACATCTGAGTCAAAAAGCCGTCATGCGGCAAGAACCAAAATGTAAGGGTAGGGCTTGTTGGGATTGGGGAATAACCGAACAGCCGGAGGCCACCAGACTGAATATCTAGAGACCCCATCTCCAGAAGAATTCAGAGGTTCAGCGATCAGTCTTCTGCCAATACATATGAATCGGTCACGGGGCATTTTTCTCTCAACAAAATACTTTTCGAAAAACAAGGGCCTTCTGCATTGTCGCTAATGCCATCGCTCGACAAGTCACATACAAACGGGACTGCCATGAGCATCAATTCCGATTTCAAGCCGTGTTGGTATTCCTGGCTCCTTTTTTTCTTCTTTTTTTTTTTCTTGTCATGGTGGTGAGGCTGCGTTTGTGGTCAAGCTGGCTACGGCTGAATGCGTGTTGAACCAACGGTAGTGGGTAGTGACATTTTTGACGTTAAGATTCGGGAGTTGTACATCGGTAAGGTGCTGTTCTATCATGTGTGACACGTGAGATTGAAGATTAGCACTTATCTCTAATGTGAGGAAGAGCGGACATAGTACACAAAACCGTGACTGTACTCTCCGCCTGGGCTTGCGAGATTATCGTCACTTGAAAGACTTCATATTTGAATCATATGGTACGAATTGTATTGTAGAGCTTTCGATTTATCATTCCCTACAATTTGGAACCACCCCTATCATTGTCGGCCTTGACCTCAACCAAAAGCTTGCCTATAAGATAGCCATGTTAGTGATACGATCTCCTAATTCTATTATTCCATAGAAGAATTACTGAAGCACAAATAACATGGGAGAAAAAACGTACCTGTATTTATACCGGTATAGAGACCCAAGAGAGCCTCCTCAGCAGACTTCAAGCCCCCCTTAACGATAGTCTCCTTTCGTTGGACCTTGCCTTCAGACATCCATTTCGCAAGTTCTTTTCTAGCTTCATTGTACTGCGATTCGTAATCAAAGATAATAAATCCTCGCAGCCTGGGGGAGGTATTAGTATAGAATTGAAAGAGAAATATAATGGGTTGAATTACGTCATACGCATGGCAATTGCCATACCGATGTTCTAGATATTGGTTAGTGGAAATGCATCGAAGAGTTTTAATATGGACGTACCTTGGGGCCAACCGGTTTTGAAGAGTTATACTGGCTGACAGCTCCACATAGCACGTATCTGGAATGAAGATTCGCTCTGCTCAAGGCCACCTCCAGAATCTCGCCTCCCACGTTGTCGAAGAAAACATCAATGAGGTTCTTAGTCTTCTCCTTAAAGGCCTTTTTGAAATCCGAACGCTTATAATTCAACGCATCACACCCAAGATTCTTTAACCAAGTCACCTTCTCATCACTACCAGCCAAGCCTAACACCGTCGCTCCCTTTAACTTCGCGATCTGGCAAGCAACGCTACCAGTCGCGCCAGCTGCTCCGGAAACAACGACGAAATCACCAGTCTTGACCTTGGCAATATCCAACATGCCGAAATAGGCTGTCAAACCGGGAATACCGAGGACACCAAGAAAATCGGTCAGTTTTGCGTGTTCTGGGACTTCGAGAAGAGAGGCGTCATTCTCAGCTACGATCGCAACCTCGCTCCAACCCGGAGTGGCCGAGACATAATCACCAACTAAGAACTTGGTCGATTTGCTCGCAAGGACTTTAGCGGTACCGGCTCCGCGCATCACTTCGCCAATTTGAACTGGCGGGATATATGATCGTATATCTAATAACGTTAGTTATGTGAGAGGGGTAAGATGAAGGTGTAGAGCGGCTAACCGTTGAGCCATCCTCTCATCGCTGGGTCGATGGAGAGGTAGAGAGTCTCGACGAGGATTTGGCCATCTTTGAGATCTCTTTGGCTGAGCATAGGGTTCTGCTTAAGAGAGAAGGTCTCGCCGGGGACAATGAGAGCCTTAGGGCGCTTGGCTAGGACGACTGAGGTGTATGTGGATTGAGACATGATAGTGGTAGTGCGGGGAACCAGATTACTTATTTTCCAATCTGGAAAGATAGCTCTACTTATATATCAGGACGAGAAGGATGGATCTTTGGGAGCAGCAATAAAATAGCTTACGCCGTGGATTGTTGGTATGAAACTCGGGAACAGCGGGAGTTGGGACAACGAAGAAGGTTTGAACTTCGTGCCTCGGTTGCAAGGGGATCCTCCTGCGGTTCACATGAAAGTCGAAATACATTGAGCAGTCCAAAAGAGAAAAAAAGAAATACATCACTTCCGCTTATAGAAAGCCTCCTGCAGGCTTGGTATCTGTTTGTCAAGGTACTCGTTCCCTCGAAACTGATAACTGAAATATTAGCCTTCATCAAGGAAGCAATGGAGACGAGGTGAATATATTACTCCGCCAAAGAGGATATGAGTCTACCTGCTATGAACGATCGGATGTGCTTCTGGTACAAACTCAAGTTGGGTTGAAGATTGTCGAAAACCGAAAACCCCACGGCGGGTCCTAGGCGGTGAAGATAGCGTAAAAGTTTATTCAGGGGTTGCTGCACCCCGCCTTTACGAAGTAGCGAGCCCCTGTTGTTGTTTTACCTCAAAGACAGTGAGTGCATTGTGAAAGCCTCCATCTTTAATTGACCGGCAACTTCGGAAAGTTTAGACTCGAAGACAGCTTTGGAATTGTTCCTTCTTCCCCCATGTTCGGAAAATCTGCCGAGGCTGCACTTTCCCCATACTGCGCAGTCTTCTACAAGCCTCAGATTTTAGTTCATCGATCGTATGAGTAATCATCTGAATTCTCCCTTCACCTCGGAAGGCTAAGAGTCCTCTTTGTTGCCGTCAAACCATCTGTTTTGTTTACTCGCTTCGGCTTACATGTAAGTTAAACCCGAGCCTCGCCCTTCGGCAATTTTATAAGTAGCGAGCCTCTCTTTGTGAGTTTGAAGCTGCCGATTCGAGGGCAGGTCCGCTACCACCAAGTCAGCACAGTATCTCCCTCTAACCACCTCACAACTTGCTGAATAAGCAACAAGTGTCTTCCAATTACATTAGAGATAGTCAAATTCTCATTTGACAGCTTTCTTCTTGTCAAATCAGTTTTTTACTAATATGAATTTGCGTTGTAGTGCAATTTTGGTGTTCCTAGCCCCTGCCCCCAAATCGACAGCTTTAAACTCACACGAAGAGCGAGCCACCTCCTTTGGCAGTGACCTCAACCGCATCTACCACCACACATCCCATTCCTCTTCCCCAACTAACAGAAATTCCATCTAACAGAAATGTTATCTAACTCTGCTTTCACAATCGTCGTCGTCGGCGGCGGTGTGGCCGGCCTTTCAGCTGCCATCGGCCTGCGCCTCAAAGGCCACAAAATCATCGTCCTAGAAAAGACCACGACTCTCCAGACACTCGGTGGCAGTCTGCTCATCCCCCCCAATGCTGCACGTGTCCTCCATTCTTATGGTATCTATGACAAGAAATTTAGGGCATCTGAAGCGATGCCGGGGGCTATCACGACGTTTAGGTATGACGATGGGCGGGTGCTGGAGGAGATTGATTATAGGGCTATGGAGGGCATCTTTGGGTTTCCGTAAGTTTGAGTTTCTCAAAAGAAAAATCGTCTTGAGTTTATGGAGGGTGAATTGTTGTCACTTGGAACTGTGTATTTTGAGTATGGTGAAGCTGACTACATTAGGGCGATGAGCATTCCTCGCGCGACGTACCAGAAGCTCTTGTACGACGCAGCAATCGACTTGGGCGTCCAGGTCCACCTCTCAAGCCGTATCAAGCATCTTGATGAGAATACCCCATCGGTGACTTTGACTACCGGGGAAGTGATCACGGGTGATATCATCGTTGGTGCAGATGGTCTGTCCCCCTCTCGCATGGCCAACATTTAAGTGAAATCAGAGTCTGATAGCCAGAATTAGGAATTAAATCCGCAGTGAGAAGTGCGATCTTGGGAGACGATGATGTACAGCCTGTTCCAGAAAGTATCGCGTACCAAACCTCCGTCTCTGAGGCTGATATGATGAGCGATCCACTAACGGCACCTTTGATGAGTGGGAATACAGTTCACAGTTCGTCTACCCTTTTCCTGACTACATCCAAACAATATTGCACTTGCGCTCTTCCTCAATAACAAACGCTTGCACCTATAATATTAACACCCCCAGGCTGGTACGGACCCTCCCGACAAATAATCTCTGGCTCTGACACGTCGGCCACCTACCGCTCAACCCTAATCGTCTACCCCACCACCACCCTCGCCTCCGCCTCCGATGTTGTCGCGGCCAACTCCACGTCCTCCTACCGTCTCGGCTCCGTCACCTCCCTCCGCCAAGTTGTCAGCGATTTCGAGCCTCGTGTGAGGAAGATGGCAGAGCTCGTGAAACCGGAAGATTGTTTCTTGTGGAAAATTGCGCATCTCCCGACATTGAAAAGTTGGGTTAGTGAGAGTGGGAGGGTGGTGCTAATAGGTGATGCGGCGCATGCTATGGTGCCGCATTTCGGCGCTGTATGTTTCTTTGTCCTTCTTTCCGTCTTCGACTCGTTCTCAGCTTGCTTTACCCTCGAAATCCTTATGTCGATTATGTATACTAACAACCAGCCAGGGCGCCGCAACAGCCGTAGAAGACGGCGGCGTTCTCGCCGCCTGCATCGACCATGCCCACTCTCTATCCTCAATCCCCGACGCCCTCAAAGCCTACGAGAAACTCCGGCGTCCAAGATCAGAGCGTGTCCAAGCCGCCGCTCTCACAACAGGGCAATACAAGGTTATGCCCGACGGTCCTGCTCAGCAGGACAGAGATCTGAGGATGGCGCAGAGGATGGATAAGAGCAATCCAAGGTATAAGTTTTGGAAAGCGGCTGGGGGAGTAGAGTGGTTTTATGGTTATAAGTTTGAAAAAGAGGTGAGCGGCACTTGAAACCCGAGAAGTTTGGGGGGGCCGGAATTGCGGCGTATGATATTGACAAATCACAGGTGAACGAGTTCTACGACTCTGCATCGAAGAATGAGCAACAAACCAGGATCGGCTCTAAGCTATGATGTAAGAAATCTTAAGAGCACCTGCATGCACATCATGTTACATCGCCTAGCATTCCTTATTCCGTAAGAATATAAATTAAGAAACTCAGAACAGCAGATCTCCCGAATTCATGCATTACAGTTTGAAGTGACCAGTGTTCCTAATAGTATACGTTCTGTATTACTAGTTCCGTATTCAGGCGGTTTGATACGTATGCCGTACCGTATCTCTGAGACTGTACGTATTGGTAGGGGTAGTAATATCAATGTATTGTGAGGATATACGGCAATATTCAAGACTACTGCGCTAAGCCTAAAATAGACTAATAACATACAACGTAAGAACCTCGCGCTAGTTAAACAAGAAACAGAGGGAAAAAACAACGATAATTCAAAGAGCTTCCAAAATCGACGATATTAGCGAAGGTTTCAGGGAGTGGTAAGAAAACAGGATGTCCATGCATTCCCAAAAACAACAACAAAACAGCGCAAAAACCATATATCCAGCACGCCTAGGGCTTTTAAAAGCGACCAAGATCACCCTTAACATCCTCGAATTTCGCAGATGATGTAGCCTCAGCTACAACTCCACCCCTAGCCCCCTCGCCTTTAATTGTACCTGCAATCCAACTGTCAAGCCGTAGCCAATATTTCAAGCATCCTAAGGCTTCCACGATGTCGATTCCATACGATTCCTTCGGTCTGTTGTAGTAACTTCAGTGGCGGAAAAAAGACTTTCCTATTCAGAGGCCATAGCGGGAATAGAGAGCATGTCGAGAGCCATTCGAGATAGGTTGGGGTAGGTAAAAAGGGTGGACACATCGGAGCGAGCCCTTGAATGGAGATCATATGTTGCCTAGTAAATATCCGGGTTGCTAGTTGTAATAAGCTAATATAATTGGCTAAACTGAGGGTAATTTCCTAATTGACGTAGAAGGCCGAGGAAGATAAGATGATTTAATTGGCTTAGACAGAGCAAAGCTTAAATCTCATACAAAAAAAGAGTGCGTGGTTTGTTGATTAGGTAAGTGGCTTATTATATTATATGTAGCGTTAGCTAGGGTTCGCTCTGATGTGTCCACCCCCTTTACGTCGTTGCAAATCCCCCAACCACCATTTGCGTAGATTACAGGTTAAATTCGACCTGATGTGTGGAGTAGATAGGTAAAGCTCATATTCGTCGGAAATAGCCTTGGACTATTGCTTGCGCTGGAGGTGAGCGACATATGTGTTGTGTGTAGGTCTTTCCTGAGCAGTGGGGTTTAGCGAGGGGATCATTTTGTGTGGTAATTTTGATGTTGATCTTCTTGGGATCTGAGAATGAAAAGTGGATCTAAGACACTGATGGGATTATTATCGACTGTATTGTAGTTGATGAAGTTGTCAAAGATAAATCGCCGAGGTTCATTCACTAATCTCCCCGTTTGCCGAGAACTTTCTCGGTACATACCCCTTTACCCCGCAATATCCACGGGGCTTCCACTTCTCTGTCGAATGTCCCAGATATCATGTCTTCATGTCTTCCTGCCTTTGAGCCCGCTTCTTAAGTATTAACATTTCAACAGAAAATTCAAGTGAGAATCGAAGCAACAAAGTTTCGAGATGCCGACCCTCAGAGTAGACGTCTACACCGCACCACCCATCCCATGGAAGAAACCTAACGGCCAACAAGGCGGTCTCTGGTCTCCCATAGCATGTACCTTAATTCATGGCGCCAAAGAAGCTATTCTCGTCGACACACCCATCACAATCGCACAAACCAACGATCTCATCGCCTGGATCAAAGCCACTATCCCTACCAAACGGCTTACTAAAATATACATCACGCACGGCCATGGAGACCACTTCTTCGGTATTCCGACGCTAATGAAAGAATTTCCGGGGGCTGAACCGGTCGCTACTGCTGCTACGGTCAAGCATATGGAACAGCAGGTTGAGAAGGTGTATTTTAAGAGCGGCTGGGGGATTCAATTTCCAGGAGAGATTGAAGAGAATTTCATACTGGCAAAACCACTTCCAAAGAACAATGAGATGAACCTCGAAGACAACATTCTAAAAGCTGTGGAGGTCGGCCAATCCGATACACACGATTCCACTATTCTCTGGGTCCCCTCGATCAAACTCGCAGTCTGCGGTGACGTAGTGTACGGCGACGTACATCAACTGCTGAGTGAATGCAACACCAAAGCCAAGCGCCAGGGCTGGATAGACAGTATTCGCAAAGTGGAAGCTCTGAAGCCGGAGATTGTGGTGCCGAGTCACAAGAGGGCTAGTGAAGTGGATGGCCCGTTCCATTTGAGGAATACAAGAGAGTATATTGAGAGTTTTGAGGAGTTTTTGGAGGGGGGTGCAAAGGATCCTAGGGAGTTGTCGAAATTGATGACGAAGAAGTATCCGACTAGATTTAATCCTGGGACATTGATCATGAGTTCTGTTGGAGCGTTCAAGACGGAGAGCAAGATCTGATCTTGAAGACTTTTGGGGGTGTGGGAATTCTTTTTGTGGCTTGGGAAGTTAGACAACATGCATGAAATGATGAGGTTCTATCAGCATTGCATGAGACTACATTGCTTTAAAACACTTCTAAAATTGCCATGCCACATTCGCTGTCCCCACCCCAACTTCTAAGTTAACCGTTCTTGCAACATTTCTTGTTGCACTGTTTTCAAATAATCAGCATAATTATACGCCATAAACTCCTTCCTCGACTCTCAGTCTAATTTGTATCCCTGCTAGAACGATCAGCTAGCCTTTAGATTATCGAAGCAAGCACATGAGGACTATAAAGATTGCCTGATATAATCATCTTTAATAGCTCTAGGAAAACCAAGAAATAAAGGGGTCTTTTAGTTATTTGTCGCGCACTAGCGCAGTTCTTTGGTCTGGTGCATGTTTGCGTAAGCATTCCAGGTATATAAACCCAGTCTTCAGCTCCTCTCTTCAAGAGGATAACGCTCAATTCAATCAATCTTTGAATACACTTCCAAAACCTCATCTGATCGTAGAATCTTTTAACCCCCTAAACCTCTGCTCTTCTTCTGCACGACATTATTTAATCTTACCTACCTCACATCCGTGAAAATATACGGGTAGGGTATAATATAATACATATAAGTTCTCTTACGTAGTATCTACTAGTTTATTAAATCTCTAACTATAGGGCCGACGAAATACTCCTAATTCTTTATTAACACTTGGAGTTCGTGCCTATTAAGTTCGCCTATAAATTAGAAAATTGTTTACTTTAATGATTATAGATTAAATAAGCTAAGTCCCCACCCCACCATTCCGATCACCCCCCTATTCCGATCACCTCGCTTAGCACACCGCTTTTTTACTTACTTACTTTTAATAATTAATAATTATCTTATTTTCTTATCGATTTTCTTGATTTTTAGAATATTAACTGAGACGATTATGATGCCAAAGTATACTAAAGACAATATAATTTTGGCTATTAATGCGGTCGAAAATAGTAAGTCCTTATAATGTGCCGCAAAAGAGTGGGGTACACTATACTTTACTCTCTATGGCCGATGTCATAATATAAACGCCTATTAATAAGCTGTTAGTTATTTGCAGAGGCTACTTACGGTGTTAGAAGAGCGTCTTACGTATTAGATTTTGACTCAGGAGACATTAGGGTTTAGTGTTATTTATGCGTAAGTACGGCTTTTTAGGACCTGACTTTGTGTACTTTAAGGAGACCTTATATTACTTGGAAAACGATGGGTATAATGATTTTTTAAGCGGAATCTTATTTTTAATACTAAGAAGCAGTATTTTATTAATTCTATACGTGTTAATAATATAACTACTAATGTTATTAAGCCTTAGTTCTACAAATTAGAGGTTCTAGCTATTAAGGCTATTTTACTTGAAAATCGACGGAATATAAATAAAACAGGAATTATAGAAGGTTTTAGAGTTAATAGCTTAATTATTAAGTATACGAAACGGCGTTTTGTTTAGCAGAAATAACTTAGTTCTCGGAATTAAACTTTATTTATTAAGTGTATTTTTATAATAGGCAGGAAAATGACTCCACTTATAATATATAAGGGGAAATCTGTTTAATATTAATAGCTTCTAGTAGATCTTAACGAATTTAAGTCTTAGTAATTTATAATAATAGAGAATAAGTGGATAAACGATATTACTATATTAGAATGACTAGAAAAAGTCTTTATTCCTTAAACGTAACCACGTGACGGAAAACCCTGATTATTAGTCTTAGACGGCCATAGAAGTCATAAGACTACGGAATTTATGTAAAAGTGCTTAGAATATAATATATTTGTATTGTTTTACTTACACATACGTCGCACGTCTTATCCCCTTAAGTGCCATTCAATACAGGTCAGCCAATAGCGCTGTAGACCCCTGTAGAGTAGCCTGTAACGAGCCCTGATTTAAGCGAGGAATACCAAACTTTAGCATATATACTTCTAATAGACGACTTTATAGTTAAATTTCATAATTTACTATAATACAACTAAAAGCAATTGTTCTATTTACAAATATAGACCTGGCATTGTTAGTATCCCTAATAAATAAAGGTTCGCTTACTTGATCGGCCGTTATTAACTACGATTTCCGCAAGAGCGACTCTTTTTCTTGGTAAGGGGTCCTAAAATCTTCCTCCTTTATAACTAACGTAATTTAATGAAGTCGATATCTTCACAAGCTTATGGCGATGAATTAGAACCTTTAAATTATCTCTAAATAAGGCTGAAATTCGCCTTTTGCGAGGGCCCGACGTATCCTTCCCTATAACAAGTAATGCTTTTATTACCTATATACGGAAATCGTCCTAACTTCGTAAATTAATTAATTCTAACTCGTACTTAGAGTGAATACAAATTAAATAATAATTGCTTAAGACTATTAACAACTTAAATTAATAAAGAGCTTGAATTACACCTCTTTAGAGTCGCCTAACACTATTATTATAGCCTTAAAGTTATTCCTTAATATTAACAGCACCTATACTCTTACTATAGGCGTTATAAAGCTCTAGAATCTAAAGCTCTTTCGTAGTCTTATCTCTAAAAGGGGCCCTTAAGACTTTTACATTTCCGGCAGTCTTTTTAAGTCGCTTTCGCACTTGTAAAACCTTATTTTTTCTATCTTAAAATATTAATATAGCTAAGGTAAAAGCTCCGTCCTAAAAGCCGGTTTAGTTAACTATATTCGTCTCTACTAAGATCGTATAGACTATCCCCTAAGGTATCGTATTTGGCCCTTTTTCCTTGTATTTCTTTAAATTAATAAGATCTTTTAAAACACTAAATAAAGTTCGACAAGTTCTAGTAGTAGCGAAGCCTTCCTTTCGAAGATATTCTAAAAACTTATTAAATGTAAATAAGTTATCGAGATAAACATGATATAAGGCCTCCGGGAGTTACTTTAAGAGGTATAAAACTAAAACTTAAGTATTATTTAAGCCCTTTATCTTCTTAACTCTAAATATACCACTATTCTTTCTTAATACATAGAATAACCACTGTAAAAAGAAGCCTCACTCTGCAATAACCTATATCTTAATGCCAATAAGGGTAAGCTTATTTAATATAATCGTTATATACTTTAATCGGCTTATATACCGCTTTACGGCTTTATTTATAGCAAAATCTTGGCCAGGTTTCTAAAGCTTTAAGTTAGTATCTTAAATATATATATTTAATAGTTTAGTCTATGCCTTATAAGTATAATATAATATAAAATCATAAGGACTTACTCTATTAAATAGCTCTCTATTATTATCAGGGTATACCCGAAACCGCCGGCGAAGCTCTTAAAAACGATTCCTTAAAAAGACCTTAGTAATAGCGTAATAAGGAGTAAGTTTCTTTATACTCTAATAATCCGAAATCTTATTCAAAGGATATAACGTCATATAAATACAAAAGGCTAAGTAGAGGTAAATTTCCTTCTTATTTATAAGTGTCTATGCCACTACACGAGAATACGGCTTAAGCTTATTATCGGGGAGTAGTCTTTAGTAAGAATTTATAACTAAAACGATCGTATTAGCGATGTTAAGTATATAATACTAAGTAAAAAGGGTAATAGGATTATCGAGAGAACACTCTTCAAGTAAACGTATCTTAAAATCAAATTCATTAAGCTTTATAGGCTAAAATCCGGTCCCCTTCTTTTCTAAAGGTAGTACTTTTGGCCTCTAAGTAATAATATCCGTCGAATCCGGAACTAAGTCTTCGGGCATATTGTTTATATTAAAAAGTAGGTTATTTTAGTAAGAAAAGAGGGGTTATTAATGTTCTTTATTATGCCGACCCCTTAGCGTGTAAGCCCTGTAGACATAGCAACCTTAGCGCCCCGCTTCAGCGCTGTACCCTGGGCCGACCTGTATGTGGCACTTAAGGGGATAACCTTTAGATTTATCTATTTTCTTTCCCTTTAAGGCATCCTACCGGAAACACCTTAATTTATTAGTATCTCTCACCGATTTTATACTAATTAGTAAGCGCAACTTTTTGATATACTATTATAAAGCACGTTAAGAGAGCTTAACGGCTATAAATATTAAAGCTAGTTAGAAAGCTACTGGCTTATAGCTAGTGAGTATAACAAAACTATTAATGAGCCGATTACTATTAGAGAATAGGAATTAGGAGCTAGAAACTAGTGTTTTTAAGGACCTTTAGATTACTAAGGAAGTGGAGGAATCATTAGCTATTTAGTTTAAGCTAAAGGCTAGTAAAGAATTCAGGTTACAACTTAACACTTTGTCTAAATGTCGGTGCAGTACCGGTTCATGTACCACGCCGCATGTGTGAATATATTTAAAATGCGAGTATAGTGACAAAGTAATAAATATATAGTTCAAAATTTGTATTAATTTTAAGAGAGTGCGAGGAGAGCTAGACTATATATTACGAAACCCCACCGAATCTCCACTGAAACTAGTCTGGCTAAGCTCTAACTCTTGACTTTAACTTACACCCCCTTTTCTAAACTAAAGTATACTTATATAAGGACCTGTGAACTAATATAAATAAAACTTCTTTTAGAAAAACTATTTTTAATATAC
Organism: Leptodontidium sp. 2 PMI_412; assembly: GCA_021432625.1. Taxonomy (NCBI): domain Eukaryota; kingdom Fungi; phylum Ascomycota; class Leotiomycetes; order Helotiales; family Leptodontidiaceae; genus Leptodontidium; species Leptodontidium sp. 2 PMI_412. Next base: position 297,362 of record MU270367.1, on the reverse strand, counting down.
GTAAAAGTAAATAACTTAATAATAAATAAGAAACAACAAATAAAATGACAGAGTATCTAATAGCGTCTAATTCCGGCCCGATAGTGTCCCGAAAGTGCCCTGAAAGGGGTCTAAATATATCGAGGTGCCGTAACGAAGCTAAGCGAGAATTAGTAATAATAGGAACCCTTAGTATTATATAACGTGATAAATATATATATGTCGCCTCCCTTTTAAAGGTTTAGAGTCTCTTTAGTAAATATATATATAACTACTATATATATACTGTGGGAGGGATAAAGCTTAATAAACTACACAACAAGAGAGGTAATATGTAGTGAGGTACTGGAGAGATTTTAGGCGTAAGAAATCGCGGATTGATTAAATCTAAAGATAACATATATTTAAAGAGTATAAAACCTTAAAGGAGTGGAGGAGAAAAAAGTATATTTAATAGAATATCTGTGAAAAGTTCTTGATTATTGAGTTGATTTCAAGTGTTGAGCTCTTTTATGTGGAAAGAGCTTATCCGGTCAGGTGACAAAGGAGTTACTAGAGTCTTCCCCACTACAATACTACTCTCTAATTTCTCTAATTCATTTAATATAATTTAAAAACTGACATTTCTAAAAAGACTATATTAAATCAAATAAATAATTCAAAAGTAAGTATACTCTTTAGAGATAATTTAATAGGGAAATAATATACTAACTAAAATAATGCCTACACTAATACCTATAGGAGCGCTCGACCTCGCTTACTGTAAATACTATATTTAGTGCATTTATCTCCTCGTAAAGAACTTATCCCACGAATACGCCTTTAATAATCTTAAGAGTAAGAAATATATATATTACGTAAAGAAGAAGTCCTAGTGTAACTTAGTAAGTATTCTTATTTCTTTTCCTTATTTTAAATTATATTTGAATCCTCGCCGAAAGTACTTTAGATATACGATTATTAATATATAATAGATTCTGTAATTTGTCGCTAAATAATACCTTTGTCTAGTTACTGTCCTCGAGGTAAAAGATAAAGGAGTTATTGTTACTGCCGCTAAATTAATTAATTTAATATTATTAGTCGCCGTTACTAGTATATTAAAGACTACTAGGGAGTTATTACTAGCGTTATTAAAGGAAACGCGCGCTATACGTCGGGAAATCGCTGGCTTAATTAGCTCGTAAGTAATAAATTAACCCCCTTATCCCTTTTTAATATTAAGGCTCTTAAATATTAACGCTTTATATTATAAGAGATAGTATTAGTCTTAAACCGGCTCTTTACTATTATCTCTTCTACCGCTATTAAGCGTAGTAGGGAAGACGGCGGTAAGGACAATACTCCTATTAAGCGTCTCTACTAAAGTCGCCGTTATAACGTAAAAGAGGAGGACGAAGAACTTCTTTTAGATATTTATAAGTAAGGGATTTAGCCCTGTTTTAGATTAACTTCGTAGTAAGTTCTTTATAACAGTACTTTCTTTATATTATTATATAAGAGTAGCCCTTTATAATAAAACCGGCAATTTGTCCTTATTAAAGTGTCGTCGCAAGGCCGCTTATTAATACTTTAAATTAAAAAGTACTTAGAACTAAATTAAGTGTGTTTCTGACTTCGCAAATTAATTAAATATAAAAATAACCGCAAGTAATAAATTAATAAGATAAGAGTTATAAGGAAATAAAAAAAATTAACGAGTATAAGAAACCCCTCTATTACTAGTCCGAATTAACTCTAATTAACTATTAAACTTAACTCTCTATTTTAATAGTAAGGATGTTAGTATTAATAAAATCCTAAAGAGCCTTATTTAAAGTACTCTTCGTTATAGCGTCAGTAGAATTATTAGCGCTATTAATCTATCGAACCTTTATTAGCTCTCTACGCTCGTATAATTAACGAATAGTTATAATATTAATTATTAGGCGCTTCTCTTTCGTCGTATTAAACTTAATAATACACTTATAAAGGGACAAAGAATTTATATAAATAATAATAAGAAGACGTAAGATACTAAGCTTGTTAGTTACTATATTAATAATAATATTAAGGGAGATTAATATATCGATGCTAGCTACTATAATATATAACTCTAATGCGAGTACTATATAAGTTACTTTCTTATATTTTATTAAGCTAATATATACGATATTACTAGTTAAGGTAAATTACGTATCCCCTATTATTTTGGCACTAATTACTAATATAAAACTTATTTATAAACTTAAGTCTTTATTATTAATAAAAGAATTATTTATAAAAACGTAGACTTTCGCAGACTATAAGTTAATTAATACGTATTAAAGTCCTCTCTTTAGGTTATTCACTTGCTATTTAAGGCGTAAGTTTAAGGCCTTAACGTCGTCTTTTATTAGATCTTAATATTACGCTACGACTAAGAGATTAAATATTACTTCCGGCTAATAAATAGTAATAAAATAAGCCGCACGAGCTCGTTACTCTTTATAGACCTTCTTATAGTCCTCCTTTCTTACGTCGACTAGCTTTAGCCTTACTCCTTAACCCTTCTATAATATATAAAGGCTATCCCCGTTTATAGAGATAATACACTTATTAAACGTAATAGTTTTAATAAGAAGTAGTACTTATATTAGCTTCGTTAGAAAACTGGCCTTAGTAATCTTATTTTACTCTCTTATTAAGAAGTCCTTATTTCCTAAAATTAACGTGTCGTTTATTTATATTCTTACGACTCTAAAGTTATAACTTTCCTTAATATTAATTAGTAAGTATAAGTCGTATATTAAAGTCTTTATTTATAAGTTTTTTACGTAATATTTATAATATATATTAAACTAATAGTTTTTAGACTTAAGTATATTATATAATAATAATACTATTATAAATATTATATTAAGAGGGAAATCTCTTATAATCTCTTTTAGTAATTATATAAAAATATCCCGGAGAAGCCTTGTCTTTACTTAGACGTAAGCTTAAGTAATATCCTTAATAGTTAAATAGGATTTGGACTAGTTTTGGAGGCGATTTAGGTGCTTAATAATAGCGGCTAAAAATATAAGTAACTATTAGTTAAATCGTTAAATTATTAGAGACTAAGTTAAAATCTCTCTCTTCCTTTTGTCGTTAAAGTATTAAATTATTAGTCTTAATTTCTTATATAGAGTTAACGTCTCCTTGCCTTTGACTTCGTCTACTATTCTTAACTTAAAGATATAGTAGCCTCTCACTTTAAGGTCGTTCTTATAAATAGGCACAAAAACACCCCTTTTAATAAGTACTTCGTATTTTATCCTTCGAGACTATTAAAATAGTAACTTAAGTATTATAATTTTCCCTTTAGCTCGAAGTTTAATAAATAGCTCCTAGTCCCTTGTCTCTTTCTTAATTAAAAACACTTTAGTATTATAATCGTTATTAATAGTTAGTAAATCTAAGAGGCGTTTCGTAAATAGAATTTAAATAGTAATTCGGGGTAAATTTAGTGCTATTTCGGTGGCGTTTTTAACTAGAGATTTTAAATATTACTTATAAATATTCTTTAATAAGTTTTCTTTTTGTCGTTTAATATTAAAAGTGTTTATCTTAAAAGGACGAACTATAGTTAATTAGAACGTACGTATTCTTTTATTTTTTATATTAATCCTATATAATTCTCCTTTTATACTTAAGAAATCGTAAGGTCTTGTCTATCTTTTACCTTCTTAATATATTAGAACTTAATTATTAAGGTAGAGATTATAAATATAAGTAGTTCTAAGGCCGTTTCGTGTAATATAGATTTTTTATACTTCCTTTATAACTTTTTTAATTATAGCCGCACGTTACTCGACTAACGGATTTGAGGGGTCTAACTCTATTATTCTAAAGTATACGCTGAAAACAAGTAATATAGGGATAAGCCCCTTAAGTTTAGCTATGTCGTTTACTACTTTTACTACTATTTATAGTCGGTCCTCGTTGCTTAACTTAGGGTACTCTTTTATAACGATTTTATAAGCACGGCATAGTAAGCTGTAATATTACTTAACTTTACTAATTGAATAGTGTGCCTTAATAGGTATTAACTTAGGGGTACTACCTATAGATCTAAGTGTACTTCGAAACTCCTTAGAATTGAAATTAATATTATAATTATATACGACGAAATCTAAGGGTTTAAGGTAAGTGTTAATTTATATTGACTTAAATGTATTAAAGGTAGCCTAAGCTGTAGCTGAACTGGGGGCCTTTTAAAGTAGTTTCGTCGCACTAAAACCTGTTGCCTTATTTATTATATAAAGGGCATATTATTCTTTAAATATTATAATATTAACGTAAACTATATAATTAAAGTCGACGTCGTCTTATAACTTAAAGTGGAACTTATGCGAAGTATTTACGTGTTTTTTAGTAATGTTTATATATCTCCTTAACTTTTAATATAACGTCTGAATTATACTTATAGCTAGCTTAGTTTAATAAGTGCTATAGGCGCCTTACTAAAGGGTGCCTGAAACGCTTATAAAGCCGACGTATTTCTGACTTAATTAAGTAGTATGTATTTATTATTCCGGTCGAAGTGTCTAGTAATTAACGATATTAATTTAAAAGTAGTTATAAATACTTATACTTTTATATAATTAAGTACTTCTTGTTGCCCTAAATTAAGACATTATATAAGTTATTATATTACGTGTTAAGTGTATTTAACTACTATAAGTAAACTAGAAATAGGATATCTACGTCCACGATTTAGAAGTCTATTTTTTTAACTAAAGTATTAACTATAGTAACTCTTAAGGACGGCCGCGAACCGGCACTAAATGTGATCTAACTCTAGCCTACTTAGTTAGTGTTAAACTTAACATCTTGAATTCGCTATAATACTTATAACTAGTTAATCCCTCCCGTGTTTTTATTAAATGCCCTTATATTAATTAATAGACTTTAAAAGAATTTATTTATTTATTGTGTTATATAGGCCTTACTTAAAGTAAGTCTCTTGATTTTACTTTATAAAATATAAGTAGTCTTTCTCTCCTTAAGTTGCCTTATAACTTCTCGTGTATTATATTATACTTTACTTGTTATAAATATAGTCGTAAAGTTTATAATACTATCGCTATTATCGTCGTCGGAACTCTCTAAAGAATCGTTAATACTTATTAAAGTGTTTAAATCTATATCTTAATAGTTTCCTAAATAGTGTCTAGATGTCGTCTAGTTCTAATTTAAATTAAGGTCAATCCCCTTAATATAAGTTAAGTAACTTTTAAAGGTCTTATCTGTGGCTTTTACTCCTTCGGCCTTACGCGCCGCGAAGTATTATACCTTAGACGTTACTTGCTCTTTGTTAGAGTGGCGACTACTATAGTAATTTATTTTTTTTATAAATAATATAGCTTATATAACTTAATATAAGTTAGAATTTATTTCTACGTTTATTTTTACTTAAAAATTTCATCTTACGGTTAAAGTAATAAGCCGCCTTATTTACGACATAAGATTAATAACGATTTATATAAGATCTAGAGTACTTACTTACCCTCGATCCCGAGTTATAAGTTACTTTAACACTAATAGCGGAGTGAAGACTATTTATTAATATAAGGAAAGTAAGGGGTGCCTAAAATAAGGCTATTTTAAAAAGGGGGTTCCTTATTACTTCCTACACGAGCTTATCGTGGAGCGTCTTATTGTTTTATATATTATCGTCCTTTAGGCTAAGTTAAATACTTTATAATTCCTTGGCGAAGTTCTCTAATTAAGTTAGTACTAGTTTTCCCGTCTAATAAGGCTCGTCCTAAAATAATAAGAAAGTCAGACTAAACTACTAGTTGAGGAACTTATTAGCTCTCTCCTTTATCTTAAAGTACTCGCGAGTCGTCCTAACGAGCTTATTAAATAAGTACCCTTTATTCTAAAGGTACCGGTAGTAGTATAAACTAGCTCCGTCTCGTAACATTAATAGAAAAACTCGATTTTAGACCTTAGTCTTAACTAATATTCTTTAATACAAGTTAGTAAAGATATAAAGCTTCTTATTTAAGTAGTCCTTGTCTCTATTATATTAGAGTTCCTTAGTATATATCTTAGTAAGGTTTATTAACGATTTTGCTTAATCTAGGGTTAATAAATTTATAATATATTATAATAACTAAATCGGCTCTATATATAGTCCGGTAGTCCTAGGAACCTCAAATAGTAATAATAACCTGTCCTGTAGGTATATTACTAGCGTTAGTGTAAGATTCGGTAACGTGTAATTATTTAATCTCCACGGGTAGAGATTACTTAAGGGATCCTTCTTAAGAGTAAATAAGAACATCTTTTTTAGGACTATAAGTAGGGGGGTTATATTATATAAATCCTTAGCCTTATCTCCTTTAGTAAGGGAGATCTTAAGTAATCTTAATAGTTAAATCGTCTTCGTAAGTTTTACTTTTAATCTTTTTAAAGAAGTGTCTTCCTTTATAAAATAAATAATTACTTTTAGTTAGTATTATAAAAACATTAAGGATTGATTTTATTAAAGTATTATTAGAAATAGTAATAGTAGGCAAGAGACTAATTCCTAGATGTGATTTAGTACTAATTCAGGGTAGTTCCGAATTTACATTTCTATTTAGTCCTTTAATTATAAATTTTCCTTAACTTATATTGCCTCTACTAAAGCCTCTATTGTCCTTGTCCCCTTTTATTATCGTATAAACACATTAAAGGCTTATAAGTTGTCCTTAAAGTATATACGTTTTATAACCTTAATTAATTTAAACTCCTTTATTATCTAACCCTCAAAATACTCTTAAAAGTCTTAGAAAAGGAAATCTCCCTTAATATAGCCGTTATAAAAGGACTCACGGAACTTCCGCGAGTATACCGTCGTATTTCTTAAAAAAGTTAGACTAAGATTTAGCGTTTCTCTTAATATAGCTGTATTATTAAATATTTCCGGAGTTAATTCTAGCTCTAGTGTATAATCTAAAGTATTTACTATTGTGTTAGATACTATTCGTAAGTGATTTAATAAGTTCTTAAATAAGTTTCTTAAAGGTCTAAAGTTCTAGATTTAAGGATATTAAATTAATAATTTTCGTAAAGTAATTGTCGTATTATAATAACTCTTCTTTAACGTGTAATAATCTTAGTTAAGTCTTAAGAGAGAAGTTGCCTTCCCTCTACGATTTAGAGAAAGAAAAATGCCTTTTAAGGAAAATATAATAAAGCAATCCTTAAGTTAAAGCCTAAAATCCGCTTTATAACTTAAGACCTTTTTTGTTTATAATAAGGTTAATAATATAAGCTTACTACTAATTAGTGTTAGTATAATACTAGTTTATATACTACGCTATATATATAAATATATTTAAAATACGAGTATAGCGACAAAGTAATAAATATATAGTTCAAAATCTATATTAATTCTAAGAGAATACGAGGAGAATTAAATTATATACTACGAAACCCCACTAAATCTCCACCGAAACTAATCTAACTAAGCTCCGACCCCTGACTTTGACCCGCACCCCCTTTCCAGACCAAAGTATACTTATATAAGGACCTGTGGACTAACACTAAATTATTATATAATAACCCTTTAATACGCCGACTACTCTTTAAAAAAGCTATTAAGGCTTTTAATCAAAAGGACTTTACTCTTAGCCAGGTAGAAATAAAGATATAGTAATTAGAGGCTAAATTAAATCAATTACAGCCACAGAAAAAGCGGAAGGTGCAAACTAGCCCAAATTCCAAGTTTACAGATATTTAGGCTATCTAAAGAGCTTAAATTACAGCTAGAGATCAAGAAATTGTACCTATTAATTCAGATTTAGTAAGAGATTCTGATGTTATAGAAGATTATATAGAAATTAAAGCGTTATAAAGTTATTAAGTGTTGTTTACAGGTAGTAGTAAAATTGCGGGGTGATCGGAATAGTGGGGTGGGGACTTAAAGCGCAGTTGTCCTAAAATATATCTACCTTTATTAGTATATATTAAATAACATTTACTTCAGGAAAACTTACTTATAATGTTAAAACTTAATTAATTTAATACGACCCGAGGAAAAAAAGAATAATAGTATTAAGATATCCCAATAGGGCTATTAAAAGTGTTAAAATCAACTAGTAATAGCTTAATAAACTCGTGCTTTAACGCTAAGAATACTAAATCAACTACGAAAAAAAAGCTCGAGAGACTAAGAAATTTAAGGGGTAATAATATTAAGCTAACTTTAAGTATACGATAGCGGTTTTAGTGCCGAAATAATCCATTAGTAATAAAGATAATAAATCTAAAGAAGTAAGCTAATATATAAAAGACGATTTAGTAAAAATGATCGAGAATTACGTTAACTTTTTTAGCTTATGATTTAAGTTAAGATGTAAATTAAATACGCACTTCCTAAAGAAATCTTTAAAGAAATACTACTTAGGTCTCGTTAATATATAGTTTGTGATTAAAAAGGGATTCTTACTTATTATATAAGTAAAAAATATTTTAAATAAAAGGAGTAATACTTTAATTTATTTTTTGTTATAAGAAACTAAAAAGGTTAATAAAAAGATGCTAAATCTTATAATAGTAATTAATGTAACGGAGGTAATAAGGATACTTAAGATATGTTCCTAGAATAAAGGGCGATATTAGCGTATTTGCTGTATTAGTGCTATTCGAAATGAGAGAAAAATGCGATGGTAATAATAATTATTGTCGTTATACTCGGGTGGTACCACTGATCCCGGTGGAGAATCAACACATTTAAGGGGTAAAATCCTGTGTGGCAAAATGTGTATTCAAGGAAAGGAGAGCTCTACACGAGAGCTCTCCTTAAATGCTCGATAAGCGAGCATGTGACTAGAACATGACGATTATTAAACCAACATTTACCTTATACTAAATTTCTAAAATCTACTACTAAAAGTCAAAAGTACGTATTTTTAAAAGTAAAACTTATAAGAGATTTTAAGTCATAAACCTAAATTCGCCCCCTTTAATTAGTTCCCAACGAAGTAAAGGCCTTAATCGCCTTATTACCCTAAGTCACTTATAGCGGGCATATTATTTCATTACTTAACTTTTATCTAAAACCAAAGCCGAGAAAAGCCTAAAGTAAACGCATTAGTATTTGTATCTAAACTAAAAATAATAATAAAAAACTCGCAACCTCAAAACCTTATTATAAATTGCACTTTATTAAGAGTATAAATTTTGTTTTAAACACTTAATTAAATAATATATAATAGTTTAATGACTAAAGATAGCATTCTTATTAGTCTCGCAAAATTAAATTACGGATAGGGCTCTTGGCGGTTGCTATGACGTGTGCCGAGTTAGCGACGAGAACATCTAAATAAACATTAAAAGTTAACATATTCTCTCTTTTTAAGACAAATACAAAATTTTCTAAAGTATTAATTTTAAGTACTAATATTAATATAGAAATTATCTCAAGCTTTTCTTTTAAGTTTTAAGGAAAATCTAACGTAGTCTTAAATAGAATATGTTTTTTTGTTTCTCGTTGTAATATAATGATTTTATGACGGACCTGGCTATGCTTTAGCTCTCCCTCACGAGGCGAGGCTGCTGCTACCCCTCCTGATTCGGCTTATCGTGCTTCGCTCAGCTAAGCCTTAAGCACGCGTGCAGCCGATCTTTAATACGGTATAATCCTAGTTTAGATTACTTACCCAAGTGATCACACAAATGGGTATAAGAGATATACGAGAATTTACTTACGGTACTAAAGGATTTAGAATAAAACCGGAGTCTAAAAGCGATAAGTGATTGACCCAGATAGAACTTAGAGATATAACAAGCATTTGCTTAGAGTTTATGATACTAAAAGATTTAGATAGATTTAATATCATTTAAAAGTAATCTTATAAAAAGAAAACGAAAAAGTTAAGAGATAAATCGTAGAAAATAAAAGAACAACGTAAGAAATTTACTAGGTTACCTTTACTTAGTACGCAAGGATAAGCATTTGTTATTTCTTTTGTTTAAAACACGTAAGTAAGTATTTTACGATTAAGAGGTATCGTTATACAAGATAAAAGCATAAATAAAAAAGGGGGTTGGGTTTGGTTATTAATTTATCAATTAATTAATAACTTATTTAATGCTTCTAACGACGCGATCGTAAATCGTTTTCTCGATCTTACAACAAGTTCAAACGGCGATAACGAGACTCTCTATCCCCATCTCTATTCCTATTTCAACTTCCATCTCTGCCACCCTTTTGACTTCACCCTCACTTTAGATTCCACACTCACACCTATACCAACCACCCCGCCATCTTCATCTACATCCACATCCATATTCATATCCAAAGATCTAGATCCGAGCACTTTATCTTTATCTCCATCTAGATCTAAACCTGGAAACAAGTCGAGCTTAATACACACACGATCCGAAAAAAGCTTTTCAGAAGAATTGGCGTTGTAGGAAGGGATATTCGGATTTGGATTGTGATTTGGAATTGGGATTTAGAAGTGTATTTTTGCTGTGTTTATTTATGCTCGTTGTTGTTATTGATGCTATTGGTGTGAATCGAAGAAAAAGGGTTAAAGACCGGGACACGTTTAAGTTCAGGTTCGTGATTAGAGTTGGAGACGGATAGTATATGTGCGTCTCTAACTCGGTCTTACAGAGTGGCTTTTTGGAACTTAACTTTTTCGTTTCGCGGACTAAGACTAGGAGGGGGATGTTTCGCTTAGAGGGCGTGTAGGCTTTTAACATTGCATTTGTATCTACATCTATCTACGGCTGCGTTTACGTTCCCTTGTGTATAGTGTGGTTCTGCCCTTCTGCGCTGCGGGGTTCGAGGCGTGACTGGCTCTGGAGATGTAGCTGCTGGCTTTCGAGATGTGGTTAGCTTTCGGGGTGTAGCGATCTTGCGCGGTATATGTTGGCTAGCGGGGGGTGCAGGTGGGTAGGAACAGGTAAGCCTAAAACGAGTAAGAAAACCGAAGTTAGCTAATCGGATAAATAAATAATTGAACGAATAAATAGATGGGAAAAAGAGGAGGGAAAGGGGAGTATAGAACAACTGACTAGTCCAGGGCAATCTTTCCATGCAGACGTCGGCATCGCACTCGCTTTGACATAGCCCAGACGGAGATAAACTTGGTGTTTGTATTCATCAGGTCATAGAGGTCCCGGGCTTCGAAGTGTAGATAGATCCAGGCGTTCGTAGATGGGAGGTCTTGTAATAGCACGCGGATGTTGTGTTCGAGGTCTTCGAAGGTTGATATAGGGCTCGGGATCGAGGTCGGTGCTAGGATTCTGAGTAAGGGATCGATTGTGGTGAGGGAGGTGGGGTTCGACGTATTAGCAATCGAGCCGCAGTTCGGGTAAACGTATGTTTTGTGCTAGGGCGGAGATATTATTGAATGGGATCGAAGTGGGCGCTCTGGTTGAAGGAGATATAATATGTAGATGTGCAAAGGATATCTTGTCTTGAAGTCTCGAAGTCGGGAAGGCTAGTTAGAAAAGTTGTGAAGCTCTCGAAGAGGAGTCGCAAGACGAAGACGTATTTTCCAAGAGGGTCAGTAGGATGATAATTTGTAGATAAAGAGATGGGGAGATGGAGAGCCAGAAGCTAGACCCGAAGGGCAAATGATTAGGTGAGATACGATACAGAGAATATGTGTGTAGGCGATGAAAGTGGAAATCCGAGATGTCGAATGAACTAAAACGGTGGCTGTTGCTGAGAAGTCGCGGAAGTGTGAGTTGGAGAAATGAAGGGTAGTTGTAGGGAGTTGGGAAAAGTCGTAAGACAAGAGCAGAAGCGGAACTTGGAGATGTCGAATAAACCAAAGTGTGAGTTGGAGATATTGAGAGCGGTTGGTTATAGGGACTTGGAACAGAGTGGAAATGTAGCGTAAGTTGGAGATATCGAATGAACCGAAAAGATAGCTGTCCAAAAGCTGGGATAGTTGTGAAAGGGGGAAGAAGTGTAGATATATACTAGAGGAAACCAACCTCTAGACTTCCGGAGTCGAGTAGAGTCGAGTCGAATTGAACCGAGGAGGGTGGAGGGTAGAGGGTGTAGGGAACGTGTAACGGGAGTCAAAGCCAGTCAGTCAACTCGACTTACTCACACCCATAGCCGCGTCAGCAGTCAATGAGTTGGTCAATTACAGTATGATAAAGATGTCTATCAAATTCCGTCTGCTAGTGTAATATCCCACTCCCCAAGGGTGGTGGTGGTGAATAGTTGAGACAAAGATTCCGCGCTACAAAGGTACAAGTTTACACAGTGAGACGTTGTCTTTGAAAATCTAAAGGTGAAAAGAGTTTGGTGCAGGAGAAGAAACAAAGGTAGAAACTGACAGACTCTTCACGAGTAACTTACCTAAACAGGCAATCCTCCCACCCCTTCCCTAGCTCGGTCTCCTTCTGCAGCCTGTTATCGGCGCAGTTATCCCACCTGTCGCGCCACAGTTTGTTGATCATCCTCTCTTCCGAGTCCCGCTTTCCCGTCAGCTCCTCCAGATCCTCCACCATTGACTTCAGCTTGTTCATCTCCTTGGCCAAGGTTGCCCAAGAATTCCCATCTCGCCGGTTGATCTGCTTGTAGTAATCGATGTCCAGACTAATACGTCCCAGGTTGCTGTTGATGTTGCCCAAGATCTCGATTGCGGCTTGGAGGTGGAAGTTGGCGCCGCGGTGCACGATTGCAAGTTCCTTTAAGTTGCGCCATTGGCCGTCGAACACGGCAAGGGCGTATTGTTCGGCCGGTTGAAGACCAGCCCGCCGGCCACCCATCCGGGCAATCAAACCAGGGGTGTATGTTGCCTTTTGAGCGAGAGTAAATGAGTGAAGTTGGGCCTCGTTTTCGGACCTGCGACGCAGCTCGCTAACAAAACTGTAATGCCGGTTGATCGCATCTGCGTAATCGATGCCATTGCGAGAAGTGTCGAGGAGAGATGCCAAATGTTTCGAGGTGGACTCGACAAGCCAGCTAAACTCAGATGTTAACAATTCGGCTTCCCGATGCAGTTCTTGTAGCTGATGGGCACTGAGATCCGTAGGGCGGAAGTATCCGATAGGGCGACAGACGGGATGCAGTAGAGGATTCTGGGCACCAGTCAATGATGGATTGTTTGTGGCGAGCAAATAGCAATGCGCCTGCGATGACAAGAGATAGGATGTAGCGCATGCAGCCAATGTCCAGGGTTGAAGATCTCGAAACACGGGCAAGAGGGTGCAAGCTACTGAGGTCATCGTCGTAGTATGAGAAGCAATGCTCCAAACGGGATTCGGGTATCGAGCCTTGCTCTCGGTAATGATTTCTCTAATCCGCGCCAAGGTAATACCCAAGTTGACGCCAAAGCTCCTGATTAAGGCCCCGACACCATTGTCAAACTCGCCCAATAATACAGTTAAACTCCGAGTGTGGCTTAGGAGTATCTTGTATTCCTTCGCCATTTCATCCTTGAGATGAACGTTAGATGCGCGCACGATCTCGCTCGCGCTAATTAAACTGTACGAGCTGTACTGGACAAGTTTTGCGAGGGGGAATAGCTTCATGGAAACATTGGCGATTTCTTGTGCGCTGAACATCGCATTATGAAGTGTGACATTGGGAGGAGGCTGATATGCACCAACAGAGTTCTCTACCGGCACATCCGATACAAATATCGACATGATTGGGAACACAACTCTGTTGACGATAAAGTTGTCGTAGAGACTGAACCCGGGAATCCAAGATTCTGTGCTTACTGGTGGATTGACAGGGACGACGACGGCCGAGATCAAGTCGTGTAGCCTGCCGACAAGGAACTGAATGATAGGACCAATAATGGGAAGGAATCCGATCAAATACAAGGCAGAGTATAGGAGGAACCAGATGGCGCCGATGAAGAAAATAATTCTGAAGAACCAGAGAACTGGCTGTCGTAACCAAGTGCAGAGAAATCGAAGTACGAAATCGTAGGCAGTGTCAAATGGCCGTCCAGAAGCAGAAGCTGGTCGTGTAGAAGCTGGTCGAGTAAGTGCTGATGATGCAACTGTAATAGCCAATGGTGCAACAGCAGCCCGCCATGACCTCACACTTGCGAGGAAGTCGTCTCCCTCTTCCCAGTCGGCGTAATGTAAGATCTCCCGTTGCACTGTTTGTCCCAGGATATCTAGATCGTGTTCTCGTCGCCACAGCTCGACAAGCCTCATCTGGGCGAATTCTTGCACCTTTCCCTCCTCTTTGGCAAGATCGGAGAGAACGGTCTCGTCATCGTAGTCGTCGAGGTTCGAGTAGGTCTCCTTTACCTCGTCACGAGATGCTTCGTACTCGGCCATGTAGGTGGTTGGATCGGAACCGAGACGGCGGAGAAGTTTGGAGAAGGTTAAACGATGGCGCGACATTGTATTTTGTGAGGGGTATGTCGGAAGAGTGGACTTCGTAGAGTGGCTCGTGCAAGAGGGGTTCGAAGGAGGCGTGGACTTTGTGCAGGAGACTCTCTTGTAAGGAGGGGTATGTAGGAAGAGTGGACTTCGTAGAGGAGAGGACCGTGGGAGGCGTGGACTTTGTGGAGGAGGGGATCGTGGAGGAGGTGCCCGTAACGTGAGGGGTCCTTGAGAGGAGTATCGGCTCGGTAAAATTGACTGCTCGATTGAGATCCAATCCAGTCCAAGTCCAGGTTAATCTACATATCATCAGCATTGCGAACTTCATAAGAAGAAGAAAAAGAAGAAGAAGTACATCTGATGAAACGGTTCGGGCATGACAGACAGCCTTGGGAACTTACGCAGGGAAGATAGATGGAATTAAAAATAAGATATGACTTAATAGATTTCGATAAGATCGGATCGGATATAATTTAAAAACTAGAAGAGACGATGAGATATTTGTGGGATTGATTCTTGTGCTGATGCCAGGCAGGTAGATAGATGGGTTGCATCTAATAGTTATTCAATAAAACCTTTCCTTTCATTTCTTTGATCCCATCGGCTGAGACAAGGACTGAGACGAGAACAGCGAATAAGACAACGAAAGAAGGAAAAGAACGCAAGGTCGCAGACACTTCTCAACAAGCTAAACAGGCGTGCGGGGAAAGTTCTTTGTTGTGTTGAAATGTGAAGAGATCTTTCTCCCACCAAATGGCATGGGTATCATTCAGGGGACGGGTTCCGGCGATTATTGCACCCCGATCTGCCCTGGGCGAAAGAAAGGACTGTACTTGACTTTCCCTTCCCTTTTTCTTTCCCAAGGGTAGTGGCGGTATCTGCGTCGCTCTGATACACCGCAAGTTCATCTTCTTGTCGAGATCTAATCGGCGGTGTGCAGATGGGTAGGAGTTGAGTGAGTCCAGAAGGGTACAAACAGACAAACAAACAAACAGCTCGTAGTCTTTCCGCATCAGCCGCTATGTGTGGTCTCGGTGATGATGCATTCCTTGCCCATCCACTGATATCAGCATCAGAAGATCTATCCAGTCCGTCTGCCCCTCCTCGGTGCCTGAAGCCTGTACTTTTGCATTGATACATCAAAAGACAGAACCTACAAGATACGTTGATATCGACTTTACCGCATTCCCGAAACAACACATTCCCGAAACAACATGAGAAGTCTCCTGCATCGTACCGACCTAATCCCCACCGACGTCCTCCCGATCACGCTCGTCCCGAGACGACTCCCGGTTTGATCAGGTCGAATCACAAGCGCCATTTTACGCCGAATCGGTTAGGCAGTCAAATATTACCGCGTCTAGTCCTTCAGCTCGATCATCTGGGAGACTTGTTGAGAACCCATTCTACCGGTCAATGAACTTGGCTGCGAACAACATCTACTTGCGCACGCCGAGTGAACAATATCCTATACATATCGCTAACCTTATTGATTCCATCCGTAGGGACCGTGACTCACCTGGTCCGTCTCTCGATCGAGTAAGGCATGACCCGGGTTTGGAACGCCTTGAAATGGGAACTACAGAAGCTGCTGTGGAAAATTATTTCAAGGCTAATATCTTTCCTGATCCCGAATTATCAAATGGTCTATACCGTATCGACAGAAACCCAATAGCCAAACGCGCTGTTCCAGATGTCGGATCTGACCTCAAAGTCAGCACCCCTTCTCCTGATATGCTCTATGGATATAACCGTGAAGCATTTCCTCAGCAACAAACCCAACTTCGCTCTATGGGAAATGAGATGGTAGCTAATACTCAAGACTTAATATATCCTTTCTTTGTCATCGAGTTCAAGGCTGATGGTCCTGGAGAGTCTGGGAGTATGTGGGTGGCGACGAATCAATGCCTTGGAGGCTCTGCATCATGCGTCAACATTGCCGAACGCCTCAACCGCCAGCTGAAACAGTGCAAGAGCAATGAGGTCCAGCCCATTGATAGTTCTGCATTCAGTATCGCCATGAACGGCACGGAGGCGCGACTCTACATCTCGTGGAAACATAACGAGCTCGATTACTATATGCGGAAAGTCAAGAGTTTCTCACTTCAAGAGCCTGATCATTTCTTAGAGTTCCGCAAGTACGTCCGGAACATCATCGACTGGGGTAAGGATATGCGCTTGACAGCCATTCAAAAGTCCTTGGACGACTTGCTTGAAGAGGGTAGGAGGAAAACCTCCGAGGTGGCGAAGTCCCGTGGGCCACCTTCGGATGCAAGCAGCAGCAGTCACAAACGCAGAGCTGTTACGGGATTAGCACCACTAGTAGATTAGTTAGTAACCACCACTACTTAGGCTGCTGCCTTCAATATCAACTGTAAATAGTCCTGTGTGTAAGGCAATTATCTTGCACATGAGAGCTAGGGATGGAGGATGGAAGTTAGTTTCAGTAGCGAATCCGCGAGCAGAGCTTCTCCTCGTTTTGCATCCGTAGCTTTATAGCTGAATAGAAACCTCTGAAGGGTGACGCCGAGTCTGAGATTGCTCCTTTGAACTACAAATCCTCTACACCACCCAACTGCAAGAAGCGAATGGTTGTGCTTCACGTTAAATCTTTTCTTTTGTGGGCGTTCGGACTTCGCACTCGTATTTTGCCCAGGAAAACAAGCATTCGCATCCTGGTGCCTTATTGGATGATGGTGCATGTCGTGTATCGGTTAAGGGCCGGGCATGTGCTCCTGCGTCCGCCCGGCTTTTGTGTTCAGTCATCCCACCTCAGCCCTACTCGGGGAAACTGTTCACAAGAATGTGGAGAAGTGGAGTAGTGGAGTTCACGGGGAGGATCATCCGCAAGAGACACTACAGTACTGCTTAATAGCCCGCTGATAGGTTGATGGGTCACTCCTTGAGGGAATCAAGGCTCTGTGAAACCGGCCTTTCACCTTTAAAGTTGTTGAGTGTTGAATTTTGTTGGCTGCATTGCCAAGAAGTTTCAAGGATTTGTGTTCCCACCCATCACCTGCATATCCGCCAAGGCTTCACAAAACTTTCCCACCATTGTGTATGCCAGTGACCACGGCCGCACGAAGTCCAACAGAATACCGGTTGTCTCGGAATTAAAGTCAGGCGTTCACTGACCATCACCAAGGTGCGGGAATGTCCGCCAGTGCAGGACTGCAAGCTTTTCTTGTTATTCAGCCCTATGGAAAAACATACTACTACGAAGTATTAACGCCAAATTTCCCGCAAAATTCAGCTTGCTAGTGGCTTGCGGTCAGCTGGGCGCTTTGCTACTCCCCCCAGGGCTTTTTAATTCCTAAATATATAGTAATACCGCCACCCTTACGTAAGATGTTACCCCAGGGATTAACTAATGATTTTAAAAGCTTCGCATGTTGCTTCTACTTATTGTATCTCTACTTAAGTCATAGAGGAAGTTCATAAATTCATATATTATAGAATCAGAGAATTAATATATTCCAGTCCTAATGTCCGTTGAAATTTGAGATGGCCTGATATTCACATGTGCATGCAGAGCGAGAAGGATTGGGGGCCGGAGAGTCTGGTGTAGCTGTTAACGCCAAATTTCCTGCAAAATCTAACCTCTGTTTCAGCTCGCTGGTGGCTTGCGGTCAGCTGGGCGCTTTGCTACTCCCCCCGGCGCAGAAGGAAAGGCGCCCGGAAATGCAGGGTGCTCCAGCTGAACCACTATTGGGTATGGCTTGATATCCATGCCCAATTGGGGATTTGCAGACGGCGTTTATCATAAGACCCAGGACCACCATGCTTTTCTTCTCTCCACGTGAAGAAAGTTACTGTATTCCGAGTTGTGTAACTTCAGGGAAGATAAGGCCGCGCCATTCGCTAAAATAATATTTGTGCTAAAGCAGGATCCACGCCGTCATGTTTCCTTCGTTTCAGGACATAAGTAGGCAATGAAACAGGGTGAATCGAAGAGAGGAATGGCCCGCCATTTAGAGATGAGAATCAATGGTCAGGCAAATGATTTATTTACCTCCTATGAAAACGGGCAGTGAGAAGCGATGATGGGGAGACTGACAGACTCTCAAGCCGAAGAGCTCAGAATCTACCGTTCCTTCTTCAATGTGTCAGTTGGGTATTACGTAACCCATCCCCTGGGGGATAGGTACCGGCTATCCTAAGGTCTATAAATCAGGGATAGCTTAGAAAAGCCCCTAAGCACTGTATTTTAATAAGTTTTCCTACATCCTCGATTCTACTTCTTTAGACTTTAATACACCCTCTTTTTAAGACCATTCATCCAGGCCTATTTTATGGCCCATTTTACTAAGTGCATCTGACACAATGACTCATTAGGTGACTCTGCGTTTCCACCTCTCACCCCGGCAAAGTTCATGTGTGAGGATCATATGAAGCTAGGAAGAGCCTTGGAATTGGTGTGCTAGCCACTTTGAATGGCATCGGGGGGTGTTGTCGTGCCTTTGTACAGAAGCAGCTGATATACGCCTCCAAAACAACGGCTCTGAGGTTAAGGGCTGGTAGGATCAGAGCCCATACTTCATGGCTTGAAGCTGAATGCGGGCGCGTGAAGGAATGACATCAAGCCAAAGCTGAAATGTCTCTGGTAAGTTGATTGAAGTTATGTCTGTCTTCCTCCTTGTGTGACCTTGCCCACTCAGAATCAAGCTCGTCTTCTCAACTCCACACACAGAGCACATGGTACGAATCCTGCAGGCTGCAGCTATCATTCAACTGAATCATACTGGGTTTATTAAGCTGAGCTGACATAGAACGAACTCGGCTCAAAGAGATCGTCGTTAAATATCGTATTGATCGTCAGTGTGGACTTCCTCACTGCATCAGTTCATCCATCACACAATTCTACAACTTAGTATCCCCAATTTCTTCGCTACTTTAGCGTAGACCCAGTCGTCGAGAGATACAGAAAGAGCTAGCATCATACCTTTCAAGCTGAAAAAGCAATCTGCATACAATGGCACCTCAAACCACCCCGAACGGCATCTATTCTGTTGACTTTGATGCCACGAAAGTTGTCACCTTCCCGAATATACAAACCTGGACCAACGATCTCTTCAACGCAGTGGGCAATGGAGGCGGGAACGCCCTTGAAGAAGACTTTAACTGGATGCAGGACCTCTTTCAAGGAGTGGATGTCAGCCGCCACCTACCCATCAATTTGATTGTTGGAGAACTAGGAGGCGGTGCCACTTGGTCTCCGGAAAATCTCCACCTCAATGTTACTGTTTCGGTCTCCATCTCAAAATCTCCATTGTTCCTTCGCTACCTAGTGGTTTCTGAGATGACCGAAGTCTTTATGCTTGATCAGGGGCGAGGATGGTTTGGAGGTAGCACTACTCCGGGATCCCGCAATGGCAATGGCAACGAGGGAGACAATGGTGAAGCTTTGTCACGTTTCCTTGGTCGACAGTTCTTGGTCAACAATGGTTCAAGTGTCGAAGCAACTGCTCCACGGTTTACTGTAGGTAACAATTGGCTCCAAACCAGCTCCCGCGATAATTTTATCACCAACCCTGGCGCCCCCAGCAACTCAGACATTAAACCGGATGCAGATGTGGGGTGCAACACCCTCTTTATCAGCTATCTAAATACTCAGCTTGGCTTCAAGCCCAAGGAAATTGTGCAACATGCTGCTCCAAATATGCAGGGCGTCTACAAAAACTTGACAGGAGATGATGGAGACCCATTCCCAGTGTTTGCGCTGTTATTGAACAGTGCATTTCCTCCAGGACCACCAGGGGGCGTCGGTGCTCAAGTCGATGCGACCAAACAAGCCGTAGACTCTCCGTTTCCTATCGCACTGCTCGAATTCATTAGCAGCCCTAAATCGTGGTTTGGTAAGGATGAAGTTGTTAACGCTGTTGCGGATCCTGCTCGGAAAGGCCTCTATCCTGATGTCATCTTGCTTCAATTGCAAGGCGTGAGTAGGAACCTCATGAACGCCGCATTGCCTATTCTCTCGGGTCCGGCACTGGGATTTGCTTCAGGATCTGGATTCAACATTTCCTTCGACAGCAACAAAGGCATCCAATTCCAGCAACCAAACAATGTTTTCATTCCGCAAATCATCTTATTCCCGTTGAATGTGACTTTTACTGCGGCTTCGATTGCCTCCTTTCCTTCAGGAGATGTTATTCCTGGCACATTTGGCCCATTTCCGATCGTCCTTGAACTGAATGCAGCTGTTACAGAACTGGGATTAAACTTGACGGCATTGACTGAAATCACTTTCAGTTTTGGAGAAAATCCCTACTTTCACAATGTGATTGATATCACTCCACTTAATTCGCCACCGACTCAAACAAACCTCAATCCGTGGTATTTGAGTCAGGACCTTCGCGTATTTACGGCAACTCCAGAGCTGGACCAACGGCCAGTCAAAGGTTCAAGCATTCATGCTCTGTCACCCAGTTTTCCGGCTACTGCGGCGAATAACTCCGGCGCATATCAGTATATACAGGATTTGTTGAGGTACATGAATACAGAATACTCTGATCCAAATGGCCAGGACCCATTCGCAACAAGTGTGAACTCTGCTCTGCCAAGTCAGTTCTATGTTTATTCGCAGGACTCGTCTGTATCCCCATATACATATGGTACTGGCTTGGCGCGCTACGCAAACTTCAACTTTGCCATTGCTCGAGTCAGGTTACAAGGCACCCCTGGGACTCCAGCAAACGATGTTCGAGTCTTCTTCAGATTGTGGAATACGAATTCCGCCGATACGCAGTTTGACGAGAGTACTTATCCAAGTCACAAGGATGCCAGCCAGCAACCAATCTTTCCTCTACCAGCAGCAGACTTGCACACCATACCCTTCTTCGCCACGAAGAACAACCCAGACCCCAACGATCCAAACAATGCGGAATATGGTCCTAACGGTGTTGGTGTCAACACTCACAACATGGATGGGAGTGTCTGGAAGTACTTTGGGTGCTACCTGAACCTATATGACCCTACGGTCAAGTTTCAGAAGATAGGAAGTCACCACTGCCTCGTTGCTCAAATTGCATTTTCTGGGACTCCAGTCACCATCACCGGGACCTTTCATCCAAGCCCCGAGAACTCGGACAAGCTGGCGCAGCGTAACCTGTCCACAACTTTTGCAGAGAACCCTGGACCTGCCACGAAGATTATCCCACAAACATTTGACCTCCGTCCCACCGCTCCAGTAACAGGAACAGCCCTCGACCCTCAACAGGAGCGGCCTGATGATCTACTCATTGAATGGGGCGATACCCCCCCTGATAGCACCTGTCAGATTTATTGGCCTTCGATCTCAGCTCCGGAAGTCATCAGGCTAGCACAGAAGTACTATGGAAACCACTTTCTCACGGCTAAAGACGCACATACCATTGAGCTCAAGTCTGTCCGTGGTATAAGCTATGTACCCATCCCTCCAAGCAATGGTGAAAATTACGCCGGGCTGATCACGGTGGATTTGCCAATGACCATCACAGCTGGACAGCATTTCAACATCGTTTTACGTCGCTTGTCTACCTATACACGACCCCGCCTTGTCCCGCCGACAATCCTCCGTAGACAGGGAGTTGAACCAGTACATACAGCTCCAGCCCCTGAAACACCTTCACTATCACCACAGCAGCCACAACAACAAGGGACCCTTCAAAACCCTACAACCGACCCTAACCCTGGACCAAATCTTCCAGGACCGCCGCCCCACGAGCCCACAGCCGATTACTGGAAATACGAGGTCGGGAGCTTTGCAGTGAGCATTCCCGTAGCCAAAGCCGAGGACTTCGTCCATTATGAGTTGGACGCTCTGGCTATCTTCAAGTACCGTTTACAGCAGACGCCCACGACGGATCGATGGCATCCGGTTCTAAAGCGGTATGTTGATGTTCTGATAGGGAGAGTGGATGGACTTGTGGGACGACCAGGGGCGGCGCAGGGTGTGCCTGCTGGCCCGAATGGGGCTCCAATTGGGGTTCATTGGCCGGGTTGTGAAGGTGGAGAGCATGGAGGCTGGAATATCTGGGCGTGGTGCGTCAGGAGGTGGAGGCTATGGCGGATATGGTGGACATGGCGGCCATGGCGCCATGAAGGCGGCAGTGGTTACCAGGGGCATGAGGGACGTGGAGGACCCAGTGGATCCGAGGAACACAGAGAAGGTGAACAGCATCATGGCTATGAAGAACATAGGGGATAATAAGCGGGAGGAAGGCATGAGTACATGTTTTTGTGTTTTAAGTTGCTTGCTTCTGCTGTTTTGGCTTTCTCTTTTGATATGTACGTGTTGCTTGTCAGCAGTCCTGAAATTTGACTTGTGCTTACCCCATGCTTGAAGTGCAGTTTTGAGACTTCCCTTTCCAATAACAGCTGTTTCGGTGATCTAGAATCAGATTTCAAACTATAAGACGGACTAGGAGATGAAAGAACCGAAGCAGTGCAAGCCTGCTCCGGCACAGAATGGTACTGCGTCGGTATTCCGGCCGTGCGAGATGCGTATTTGGCATGGGCAATGGAAGGAAGGCCATTAGAGCAAGCGGGCTCTGCTAATAACCTTGAAAGCTGTTTGTTACCTGACAATTACCCGTTGCTTTAGCTACATCGACTACTACGGAGTTGCATTCGATCACCTTGTTCCTGCCGAAGATCCAGACCCAGAAGTGCTAGCGATTAGCATGATCGTAGTAGATAATGACGGAGGAGCCTTCGCCAACAGAGCCCTTTCGTTTCCACTAGATCCGACAGAATACACAGGGAAGAAAGTCCTCGCGGTGCCGAGATGTTGTCAGGTCAAGAAAGACACGCAGGATCGTCGGCGGTGGAATGGGTTAGTAGCTGAGAGGGATGGACATACTTCGTACAAGGCACAAAGATCAAATATCTGATGTCTGTGCTAAATGACCCATATTTTACTTGTTGAAGACGAGAAAGAGTAAACCGGATTGGTTCATTGTTTAACACCCCATGTGAAGTGGAATCTTCGAGTAGTAAGCACAGACGCCAAGTCTTTGATCTTTCGGGCATGTACGAAGTATTCAGAGGGGTTCGCAACTATCTGCAACTGCGAAGCGAGTGTCAAAAGATTTGAGTTGGGCGGTCTGGCCTTGACACCAAGGCTGCTTGCCGTTGACTTGCAGGAGAACCATTATTCTTCTTCTATTGCGCCGAGAATGCTAGGAACATTAATTGTATCCAATTGTATAATGTCACTCCTGCCTCCAAAAACCAATCCGAACTAAAGGAAAAGAGAACCGATTCTTCATTCTTTCGTGCAACAGTCTCATATCATCCACGCCACTTCTGGCTCTGGCTCTGGCTCACCTGCCTCCAGCGCAGCACTCTTGCGCTTCCGACCACGTTTCCCCTTGCCCATTTGAGACCCCCAAACCATGAAGTCGTTTCGGCACGGAGGGTTTTTCACCAGCCCGGGACGGACGTTACCGAGAATGTCTACTCAAGCACGATTTCCTGCTTTTGAAGCAAGCCATTTCTCCATTGGTCCATTGTCATGGTAGCATTGTATATCAGATCGAAAATGAAGGATGAGCCAGAAAGTTTGTAGTGATCCGGGGTGGATGTTGGCCTCAATATTAGCGGTGCATTGCAACCAAAAACAAGTGCCACAATATCGCCATCACGAATAGTTTGAGGCCCAATACCACATCGCCCACCTGTGGTGGTGAAAAACCGCTTATTATGAAAAGTGGCATCCATCGCCTGTCTGAATCTGATTGAACTGACCAGGGTAGGACCAGAATTGCTGCGGGAAATGTCATTCCCGAAGGATTGAGGAAAGTTGGACACATCATAGTGCTTGCAAAAGGAGTCGAAATCTGCTTCCACGAGCGGAGGATGAGGGTAACGACCATAGACCAGTGTCCAGATGAATGCATAAAGGCAGTTGCTGATCCGAACCGCTCTTACGCCGCTGTTTTGCCTACTGTTACAGAATGTGTTCCAAAGTTG
The DNA here is from genome assembly GCA_021432625.1 of Leptodontidium sp. 2 PMI_412. Classification (NCBI taxonomy): domain Eukaryota; kingdom Fungi; phylum Ascomycota; class Leotiomycetes; order Helotiales; family Leptodontidiaceae; genus Leptodontidium; species Leptodontidium sp. 2 PMI_412. The sequence continues at coordinate 273,110 of MU270367.1, read as the reverse complement.
TTGAACCTTATGGCCCAGATGGCTGTCAGTAGCAGCAACCCCAGTGTCTCCAAGCGGTCCACCAAGTGTTTGTGTACACCCATCTACAGTATCGACCAGCAATGCCGCGATATGGAGTCTATTGCCAGACACATTGATTATAGTCTCATGTGCGGTGGTATTTATTTCTCTCAACATCCAGCGTTCATGTGGGTATCGTCTGTAAGTGAGCGATGTGTGCCACTGAGGAACCCACGATGGCGGGCTGCCTTCTGATCTGAGAAGATCATCGTCCGAATTGTCGACAAAGGTGAGCATGTTGAGGGAACAACCTGAGCATAGGAGCTTCTGTGCGAGAGCTAGGCATACATGCTCCAGAGCGGCACCATAATCCGGTTTGAGAATCCCACGAAGTGCAGGATGCCCGAGAAATGCATAGATATGGTCCCTGTCTTCCGAAGCTTCGAATTGGCGTCCGGCACCCAAGATCAGAATCGCGGCGTTGCTGTCTGTGCCATACCGCCGTTTCATTTCATGTGCATATTCCTTGACGGCACTCTTTTCATTCATCCACGATTCGTTCATGCCGAATGTAGACCATATGCTCCAAAAGGCATCCATGATGCGTCTAGTTGGGAGACTGTCGGATTTTGGAATAATGGCGGTACTGTCATACACCAGCACGAAAAGAACAAGATCGCCAAAGGGGAGGGATGATTTTCCGGAGAACGCTATTGCACGCCGCGAGAGACCGACTTCTTGCAAAACCCATACTCGGGAAAACCTTGCGGATGGCATCGTCAGCTGTGCGACTATTAGGCGAAGGCTCGACAAACTGACCAAGGTCGGCTCAGCAATGCTCTGAGGCAACCCCATTTCTTTGTCTCATTTCTTAACCGGTGATCTCCGGGTACCGGTGGAATCTTGTGAATATCGCGGACTACATCCGTGAGACTGGAATTATCCAATTTGGCATACTGAGACTCGAAGTAGCAATTGAAGTCTCGTATTAAGGATATTGCATCTTCAGCGCAACTAGGATGGCGATCCTCGCAAGGGAAATGGTCGACTTCTCCCAACCATATGAGAGTACAATTGCTCTGCTCATATATCTGCCCCATAATAGATACCTGGTACCCTTTCTCCACGTCGTTCTGTTGATCGATGCAGATGCCATCGGCCCAGAGTTGTCTTGACTGGTCGTGATATCGAAATCGTCGAAGTGCTTGATATAAATTGATCGTAATGAACAATGGAAGTCCCTCACAAGTTATTTCTTGAACGCGATTGGGATCACCCCATACATATGAAACGGCCTCATATTTCGGAGTCTTTCTGAAATGTGAGCGCCTTAGATTCATCAGGAGAAGCTCACAGACAATCGGATCCTCGCCTTTGCCAGGGAAGAGGCGCAGAACACGAATCCATTCGCCGTCTCCTTCTGGGAGCGGTTTATAGCTAAAGTGCATAATGCGATGGTTGACTGGAGAATTTCGGCAGCTTGCTGTGGTGAGTGAACACCACCATCATTGTTGCTCAAGCGCTGATGAAGATGTGTGTTGCATCGAGGACAGCCAGGTGTCAAGCGCTGGGTCGAGCTAAATTACGGCTAGGCTACTTTCGGCTTGTGCATGCAGTCGGCGGGTGGAACTCATTTTCCATTCGGCGTCGAACTACCGCAGAAGCACAACCGTCTCGAAGACTTTCTTGTCTCGCTCAGGATAGAATCATCATACATTCATCTGCAACTTGATAGCTTTTCGGCGGAGTGCACGAACTTTTCAGCGCATCCAAGGCCGTTCAGAGTGCGCTTTCGTGCGACGCTGAGGGCAAATCGTGGTATTTCACAGCAAGCAGGAGTCATTTTTAAAAGATAATATGAACGAATGCTGTCTATGATTCAAGGCTGCTGTTCCGAGAATATCTATGCTCCCGGATTGTTGTCGGGTTTGTTGTATGGAAAAGCATTTGCGGGTTCTCGTGACGGCGGGCTTCTCGCCATGGACGTTATTGTACCTTAGGCAGACATTTATTTTAGTGCGCGGGTCGGTACTTCGGGTTGGCGATCTTGGTGGGCCCCCCAGCACAGTACCGCACGTGCCACATCTACGCGGTAAGCTTGCTTATGTAATCACTGGACCGAAAGCAACGGAGAGCTGTTGCCCGATTAAGTTACTGCCTAAGATTCGAGGCCAGATTTCCAACTCCAAAGATTGACGGTTAAATGTAGGATCGTAGGTTTTTGATTTTATTATCTACTCTCTAATTACTTCAGCTTTCTTTTCATCGATAAGATTAAATCAATCGAAAGCGGTTCGAATATCTAATCCCTATAGTTTTCAGAATTCGAGGTTGCGCGACTAGCCGGTCTTGCGCGCTTCCAGTGATGACGACGATACTATTGCCGCGAGGCTGCCGCCCAGCTGAGTGCGCCAGCCTCAACGTGACATTATCCCTAACCTTTACCTCGCTTTATATCGATACTATTTCCACGGCTCATTAGTTACTAAGAACCATTCCTCTCGCGGTCCTCGAACCTAGTCGAATAATGCGTCTATGTAATGGCCCGTACTGAATGCGGCCTCATTCCTTACCTACAAACAGAAGAGTCACATTCCTTTGGTTCTTTATTTCTCTAGTATATAGTTAGCTTCCACTGAAGAAGAGTCTACCTTCTTCAGCAATTAGTCTTTTGTTACTGGAACCTCTCCAGTTGATCACTAGAGAACCCCCATCGTATCTCGTTACCTCAGTGAAACTAGTGATCATTACAGTCTACTACAGTTTAATAACAACGGCGGGTTTAGCCTGACCGAGTTCTTCGAAGACGATATACCCACAGACTCAGTATTAATTTTCCCTTTCGCTGGTTCCGTTTTAGTCTGCGGACGTGAGCAACTGCTGCTTTAACCTGAGCTGAGGGTGAGCATGCCTGAGCCGAGGGTGAGCATGCCAGAGGAGAGCCTGAGCGAGCCTGAGCGAAGCCTGAGCAGAGCCTGAGCATCCTGATCACCATAATATGGGACCCATTTTGGCCTCCTACGTACCCGGCTATAGTTTCCTTACTGAATTTTGCCCTAAGAATCGGTTTCTGCTCCCTTTCTAGTGTTCCGCTGAAGCAGTTCTTGGATCCCTCTTGTCAAAGAGCTTATGTGGTAGGAACACCTATCGTACTTCACAGCCAGTGACAACGGTTTCATGTAACCTACAGTAAAAGCATCGAGGGATCTTGCTGCGTAAATCATTCACAACTTGCTTCCCTTTCGAAAGAAAGCAAGGACTAACCGCTGTGCCTTGCCATTCCTTGCCACGACCTAGGCCTCTTCGACGTAGCACCCTCGCCGCCAGGATATACTGCCAGAGTGAGATAATCTCCGCACCCTATGTCGTGGGATGACGGTTGTGAATCAAGCGGTAAAGGAGTTTAAAAAACAAACCGGATGAGGCTCGTGTTGAGAAGCAGCTGGCGAGACAAAAATGTTAGAGTATGTATGTAGCGACAAGCCATCGCCATTGCATTTTGAGGACTTTTCTGGTTAGAGAGTTCCCATTCGACCATGCCATCGCCCGGTAACTGTGAACAAAGACTTGGGACGGAAAGGGTTTGTTGCACTTCGTGACAACGGTGCGAGATGACCCGAAGCATCTCCTCTCCTCTTCCAACCGATGTCCTTTATTCGCTGGTTGGCGGACCAATCCAAATCCTAGTTTAGATATAGAACCCCGCAACCTACCCTCATCGCGGAAAGAAATTCAATTTTCTTCTTCTCCCTTCTTCAAACCTGGCCAGCGCTGTGCACAAACCATATGCCGCTGTAATCTCACAACCCATGCCCACTCGAAGACGGCACGTCCAGTGGGTGGGGGTAAATAAAATACAAGAACGACTTTACTGTACAGATATACCATCCTGTGATCCAAAACGAAGCTGAATTTATTGCTGTACAGCGAAATTGATTTTGCCTCATTTGATTGCCCATTACTTTCGAGCACTGGGTAAGTCTCACCACTCGGGCTGAAAACTATGTACAGAGCGTCCCCGAGATCAGCCTTCGAGAGTAGCGGACGCCTCCTTCGAATGATCGGTGTAAGGTGCCGTTGGGCTCTGGTTCAGGCGTCGATAAAGATAGGTCACCCTTCTGCCGTCGTTGACATCAATTGTACAGTACAGCATCCTATAAACATACTCTCTCATCCCAGTCGACAGGTATCTACAAAGTGATCGTATGCCGCCACCGACGCAGCGAGATTAAATAAGTATCTTTTATTCTGCTTCTTGCCACTACCTTACGTCAAAACTATTGATTCACACGCGATCTCATTAAACCCTTCTCCATTCATCAATCCGTGAACATAGCTCTCGCCAATTAATTTCCAAAATTCCTCGTGTTGCCTCATCACCAGAGGTACTTTTCCGCCCTTGCAGAGGAGGACGGAATCTCCCTTTTCAGTTGCCGAAGGCACCATGCATAGATATCCTTTCTCAGTCCTTGCAAGCCTCCTATACGTCGCATGGGCCATCAATTCCCCAAATTTCGCATACTCTTTCCAGGTTTCACGCAAGTAGCCTGCGAAGCCAAGGGCTTTATAGATGCTCGGAACCGTATTGACCCGGAATCGGACGAGCTGTCTGACAGCATTCATAGACTTGTACCATTCCTTGAACAGTTTCTCTGTCGCTGAAAAGCCTCCAGGCATGCACCCAGCGCATAAAGTCTGCCAGTAGACCACCATATCACCTTCGCCAGTTGGCGAGGATCCGGATCCGCATTCTTGGTCAACTGCCGCAAACTTTTCCCATCGGAGGAAGATCTCGAAGTGGTCGACTAGATGGAAGAGCTCGGAGAATATGTGAGAAGCTACCTTCCCAGCGCCGTGCCAGGGAGCCTTATCTTCAGGGTCGTCGTCGACATATTCCATGAAGTTTTTGTCTTGCACATTCGGGAGGACATCGCCGACAGAAGCAATTCTGTCAATAACATGGCCTTCCAAGAAGAGAATAGTGATATCTTCATCTATTACAGGCACTGCAGTGGAACTGCCAGATGCACTAGTGGTCCGCAGCTGGTTTAATGCATTTGTTCGGAAAGGTTTTGCGATTTCACCTGAGTTACTCCAGTCTCCAACCCATGATGGCGTCTCGCCGTTTAACGTTGAACTCTGCCTCGTAGAACACATTCCCAGGACGTCCAAGTTTCCGGTATGCATCAGTAACGTCGCAGTAGTCTTTTTGTACACTTCTGCCGTGGAAGAGGCATAATCTGGAGCCAGCCCTATGCTCCCAATATCCTCAACAAGCCCAAGCAATGAGAAAATCTTGTCCCTGGGATCCGTAGCTTGGCGTCTCCGAAATTGGATAAGCAGGCTGAGCAGCTGTTCAGCTGGCGGATAGCGAGTATCTCGTTTCTGGATCGTGGCGACAGCGTCGAAGTTGTAGAATTTATTGGTATCAAGAACTCCAAATGAACTCGTGTGGAACTGGTTCGACTCCAACCCAGTTTGGATTCCAATGGCGAAAGTATCCCAGCTCATCTCATTCCAGCCGCAAACAACTGTAGCTGACCGGCCTAGGGCGATTTCCTGCACAACCCAAACGCGATTGAACCACGGTCGCTTGATTATATTTTCGATGCCGGCATCTAGACCCTCAACGATCTTTGTAAGTGGTGGAATCGCTGGTTCTCCTGCTCTATGTGAGCTGGATCCACTATCCCCAGCCGATTCAACAATGCTCTCACGTTTCTTTTTCGCCAGCGTGGCGAAGAGCGAGAATGCCTTTCCGGTGTCCTCGGTAGCGGTGCCCAGCCATACAACTGTTCGACAAGCCGTTCGGTAGATGCTGCTCATGATACCGACTTGCTGGGTCCGTTCAGTTGTGTTGTTCTGGTCGATGCAGACGGCATCCACCCACAACATGCGCGAAGTCCCGGGGCATCGCAGATGACGAAGGGCTGATCGAAGATTTCTCGTGACATTTAAAGCCTGGTCATCAACTTGAATTCTCAGCGTGTCTTGGTCGTTTCCCCAAACATAAGAGAGCGCTTCGTAAGTAGCGTCTGACTCTAGGTGGTGGAGGTGCAATCTGCACTGTATGTCGTCTCCGCGCTCCCCTGGGAGCAATTCAAGAAGCCGGATGAACCTGTCACCCGGCAGCGCTGGAAGGGAGAAATACTCATAGGGAACGAGAAAGCTGTTGAACTCTTGGGGGTCATCCTTTTCAATTGTTAGCTCAACGACAACAGGTATGGATGAACAATCACAAACATACATCTGGCTCCGGCAAATCCTCACTCTGCTCCAGGTTAGGTTTGTCATTATTTCCCTGTCCGTTCCATCCCTCCATGAACCCGGGCCACATATAATCAACAACAGCATGTTTTGGAATATCATAGAGAAGATACTTGGATGAATTCGGATTGATTGTTTTGGGAGGAGGTGACGATTGTTCTTCGTCTCCATCGCCAGTCAGCTTTCCCACAAGCTTATCGCGAAGATATTTTAAGGGCATCGTGGAGAGACTTTATGAAGGGCCACGCTGAGAAAGCACGACGTAGATAGTCAGGAGCACGGAAGTCAGTGCTGTAGATTGAAGGTTCTGTTTCAAATCTTCTCCAGGCACTGTCTTCAGCTGTGCAGAGCCGACGAACGGGGGTCCTGGACTTCTGGTGCGTCAGATTGGCTGCAGCAGGGGGCTCATGGGCAGACCATGCCACCAAAGCGAAGGAAGTGCTAGCAAAGAATTGAAGAATAGAAGATCGAACCGAGGAATGTGCGCTCCTCTCCTTAAGAAAGATTCTTCACATCCGTCGAGTGGGTTAAAAATCTAGAGAGCACGATGGTCCAGCGTCTGAGACAAGACCAGGCCGCTAATGGGTTAGTGAAAGGAAGAACCCGTGGACGCCACAGACTGCAAGCGAGGTTGGCATAAAACAACGGTAACCACCTTTTCTTACCTCAACCTGAACATTCTCTGTAGCCTTGTATTCTAAGTTACAAATCGACATTATGCTTCTCCCTTGAGGCCTCTTTTCTCCTGCTATCACAAGTTGCCTATAGTTGTCTGTTACTTGAGAAGGTATGTGGGGACTTGCTTTTACAGTCACAATCAGTGTGTCAAATGAGTAGAGTAGAATATTGTCATATTCATCTTTTCTTTAACATATTTTAATATTCCTGCGACTGTATTATCTTGTAACGAGAATGTTAAGAACACATGGACCAAGCGAGGGATTTGGAACAAAAGATGAAATCTAACTTCTTGGCACTCTTCTTCAGCTGAGAGAGCTCGGAATTTCACCTGAGCTTTCACTGAGATTGTGAGCAAGATTGTCTTTGCGACGACTTGAACGAAATTTTCTTGAAAATTACTCAATTACAATTGATTGATGTATATAGAGTGAGGAACAAATTCGACTCTGAATTCAATTCACTATGCCATCTATTACGAGGCAGAATGTCGAAGATACTATAGTCGGTTCTAATCCATTCCTCTCACTCACAGCCTCAAACGCCCCGGTTTTTAAATTTGGCTTGTTTCGCCCTGAAATCCATTTTAATCATCGAATCAGGCTTTATGGACACTATTAGACTCCTAGTCACTGCAAGATGCGGGGGTATTCCAAACTTCGTTTCGTTACCAATGTAGCCTAGACCATCAATTTACGAGGTATTAGACGGGGCTACGGAGGAGGGCTGAATTTCCAGACTCTAAAGGTAGAAGACAGGCTCATATCTGAAACGCTCAATCAAAACTTAAAGGATAAACTATCCGTGGCTATATGAAATCGATGAATTTGGGTTGATTTAAGCTTGGTGGATCCATTGGTACATAGCTATGCACGTCAAAATAGCTTGGCAAGCGCCAATTCCTCCCGATGTCGCAATAACGAGTGCTTTTGTTGAGTCCTTCTTGTCTTTGTCTTTGATCTCTGTCCAAGCCCATCTCATCCATCCCTAAAATGAATTCCCAACGGCTGATTGACGGAATCAATCCTGATTTTACTTCACATACACATATCTTCGCAAGTACAGAAAGCATCTGAAGGATTCTATTGGACTCTGCACTGTTTCAGCCGAACAGCCTGTTGGGAAATGTGGCAGCAAATATTTGCTTGAAGGTGGAAATTGAAGGAGAGACTGTATGATTAATGCTGAGCGTGGAGGCTCGGGAAAATTTCGCTTTGCTGAGAAGAGGACTCTGAGATTGACTTTTACGGTTAAGATGGAGGGTACTCAACGTGTTTACTTGCATCGGAGTAGGAGCGGTCGAGAATTGCTGCGCGTTTGAGGAGGATCTTGCTGCTCTCGAAAATATCATTTCTGAGATTAATCCAGAATTGAAGGGTTATTTGAAAAGAGATGATGCCAGGAATACAATGGATGAGGCAATGGGGAAGAGTTCGCCGGATATTATGGTGAGAGAAACTCAGCACATCGAGAAGAGGTATCGGAGGCTTTTGGGAAGTGTCAAAATATTTCTGGACAGATTTATGAAGTACTCCACGATTTGAGATGGAGATTATATATGTAATGCCGGGCGAACTTTGAGTTTTACTGCTGATCAGATTTGTATTTTGCTTAGAAATGACCCCATTGTTTGTCATATTGGATGTGAAAATCTGGCAAATCAAGTTGGGAGCCGAGTTCTTCTGAGTGGTCTAAGAAACTTGAGGTATGCAATACGGACTCCCTCTCCGGAAGCCTGAATGGTAAGTTTTGGGGTCTAGTGGCTCAATCACCACTGCTTGTTACTGAAATAGTCTGTCAAAAAGCAGCCTGCTTCGTGGTAGCCAGTCGGCCATCCTGTCCCTCATCATGAAATTTCGTGATTTTTGATTTGCCCGATTTGTCCGGATTGGATGTCTATATCCAGCCCATGGATGTATCTCGATGCGAACGGAGACACCTGTAGACTACAACAGTTGTGCCGTGTTCGTGGCTGAAGATCGCGGCCCTCCGAGGTAGTTCCCCGTAATTTGATTGGTATGGCGTTAAAGACACATCGAGACCCTCGCTAACCGACGCTGTGGATTGGAGAATCTGGGGCGCTTTGGGATATTTAAGGTCAGTAATCGTATATGACATCCAATACCTTGGCGAGTTCTAAGCATATCGTTAATTGTTGTCAACATCCCGTTTGGGAATGCTTTGGGAATGCTCTCGTGCACTTGAATCAATTTGTTGAGTTGGCGGACTTTCCTCTCCTTGATTGTACAAAGTTTGACGATCGTAATGAAGCCGTCATCTTTCATGACTGAGAGAGATTGGTCAGCTTCATAGAAACGTGCTCTATTAACAGACTGCTAGTTTGAGGAAAAATGATTGGGTTTTGATGGCCGAGGTCATTATATTGCTACGCCCGGGCCTTGCTACCTGGATGCTGGAATCTATTCGGATTGTGTTGACATTTACTTCAGCAAGGCTGTGATAAATTGGGCGGCATGGTGGATCTCAAGCATATGGTAAACTTCAAAGAGGATCTTGCAGTCGAGTTGTGGGTCTTGTACAGCCTTGGGCTGATCTTGATAGGACTTCGAGTGTGAGAGAAAATATGTGAGCCATGTCTTGCGAAGTGCTCGCTGATGTTTCTCAGGACAGCACGAAGGATCCATTTACGCTCGTTCAAGAAGTTTCAACTTGATGACTATATCATAATTCTTGTTGTTGTAAGTACACCACCTACTCATGGGCTCAGCCTTCTTATTTGCCTGTCACAGTTCACTTTCATTGGAGTATTTCTTAGCACTTTTCAGTCGCGAATAACGGCAGCAACTACGTGTACTTTAGCCAAGAAGCAGTAGATCTCCTCACTCCAAAACAGCGAATCAATGCTATTTGGGGGAGCTAAATGACACTCGTTTTGGAGGAATTTACAGTTACCACACTATGGCTGATCAAGGCAAGCGTTTTGTTGCTTTACGGCCGTTTGACGTAAGTGCTCTCTGATACCCATCATTGTATTGTACCGCACGGATATTGAAAAAGCTAGTTCATTGTATAGCTAGGCTGAGGACTCAAAATTATATACTTGCCATATGAAATTGATGGTAATTGTTTTTAAGGTGAGAGCTAGATGGGGCGTGATATTTATCGTTCAAGTCGTTGACTTAATTCTATAGGCGAATCAGATTATATCTACGAACCTGTAGAATATCTTGCAGCTAACTTGCAAAGGTCGAAGGGTCTTCTGGCTTGCAATGAGCTAAGACAGCAAAGAATAATACTGGTTGTTCTAGCATGTAGACTGCCAGTTAATTCTCAAACCCTATATAATCTGATAATAGCGATAGAAGTGCGAATAATCGATCACGCAGATTACTGCACTTAGACATTCCATACCTGCAAAGCAATCGCTCAAGCATCCTTAGTTCTTCATTTGTCATCTTTATGTAATAAAATTAAAAGTGGCTAATGAATCTGCTTTCTGATATATCCTTAATATTTGGAATAGCTGAATATATATTGCTCTGGTCTACTCAGGTCGCCTTAGGTAAGCTATTCAGGGTGCTTAGGTGAATTACCTAGGGTGTTTAGGTAAATCACTTAGGCTACTCAGGTGAATTGCTCAGGGTGCTCTAGGAGTGCTCAGGGTGCTCAGGCGAGTCGACTAAGCCGGGAGTGAGCTGAGGGTGATTAGCGACTGAGCAAGAGCAGCAAGCCTTTTAACTCTATGCGGGACACAAGAATGGGAAAATTGATTGATGATACCCGAGTATGCTATACTTTTATTATGATGAGCGGCAGGGCAAAGGCAGTGGTTCAAGTGCTTAGAATATTAAAGTGCAGAACCAAAAGGGTTCTGCGAGAGGCTATATATACACAGGAATAGGGGGTAGCGGCCTGAGGTAGCTAAGCACGTAATAACTAACGTTCCGGTCATCACATTTATATAGATAAGAAGCGGAGGAGGTTACTTTTAAGGATATAATAAACGGCACGAGTAAAATCAAGACTAGCTACGGCAAGATACAATTTTGCGGAGAATAAGTTAGGCGTAATTGTAAAACTTGCCAGGAGATCCTTTTAATACAGCTTATCGACGACTGCTAGACTAATCTCTCCTGCCACTCGATCTATTGCGTAATTGGTTGAAGGTATGGCTACCTTGTAGAATCACTTACACGGAACGTGAGAAGTGTCTCCGTAACGATGAATATTTCTCTGGCTATTTACCCGAAGAAGTCTCGCTGTTCGTGGACAAGCTAGCGAGATTTATGGTCGCTTTTACAGGTGGCTTGAGCTTAGTGGTGCCAATAGTAATTAGAAGGATTGGAGAAACGCTAGTGAAGAGCTTAGTGACCGTGAGTGTTTCTGTTGTTTTATTTGTAGCGGTTATTAGTATAGTGCTTCGGGCGAATAATACAGAGATAGTGGCTGCCACAGCAACGTATGCCGCTGTATTGGTAGTGTTTGTTGGGACAAGTAGTGGTCGTGGCTAGCTGTTGAAGTGGAAGTACTAGGCTAGAGGTGTAGCATTGTCACTGGGTGCAATCTAGAATTGGAGGTGTTATAGCTACAAGTGAAATAATGCTGATGTTGAAATGGCCCTAGAGAATCCGCAGATGCAGGAAGGGGAAATCCAGAACCCAAACAATGGAGACGATGTGCTGCAACAATCTGAAGGAGATATTGCGACAGCTAGTGAGACTGGCGGGCATCTCCAGGAACGTAGTAAATGGCCCAGTTGACCTCGTTTTGCAATCATAAGCATTGTGTAGGTGGTAACACCAGAACGAATGACTAAAAGCCTCCGGCGCGCGAAGGACGTCGAGTAGAGAATCGAAGAGGATTGAATCCGTGCTGAATTCGATGGGCTACTTTACTTCAAACGGTGTAGAAGAGCCAGGAGAAATAACACAGGGAATGATTGATCGAGGTGAGCGTTGGGCAAATTATATGCGAGTTCACAATCGGCCTACTAGTGCTTCTCGGTGGGCTGTCTTTGATGATACCTATGTTGATCATGGCTATCAATCCAAGTCTCCTGAAAAGCCTCGCCACAACCAATGTTTGTGTTTTTGTTTTTGCCATAGCCCTTGCTTATGGGCGAGATAGTCGAGCTTCATCTATCCCTTCGTCCGCTGAGACATTTGCCAGCGCTAGCAGGGGCATAAACGAGAAGCTGTTATTCGCCAGAGGATGAGGCTCAACTGGGACCCCTTCTTAGACCAATTAGAACCCTTGCTTTGCTCCCCTGCTTAGCGTTGGCAGGATACCTGTCACGCTATGTGCGCCGCACCAAGATTTCTTGGCGACGGATAAGCTTTCACTCTTTGACCTTTCTTCAGCCTCTTTTTTTGTCCTGGGCGCAGTGTCAAAAGTCTGTTCGAGCTAGTACCACTTTCTACAAACATTTCAAAAGACTCGTGCCGTTAATACAAACCTCTAATGAACGATTGCAAAGCCACGGCAATATCAGGCGTCTCATGCCACTAGCGCTTTACTTGCTGATTCCACAAGTTGTGTGCTTGCTCCCTGTTTGCCCTTATCGAAGAACTCCTGAAGTTTCTTCGTATGGTCGATTATCTGTTTGACATGATCGTATGAAAATTGTTCGCCGTCGCTGCTATTATGAACAAGTGATCGTGCAGTGAAGAGAACATTCCGGATCTGCCTTCTGTTAAGATCTAACGTTGCAAGAGAATCGAGCCGAGCCTCCAACCGCCAGAAACCCAATGACATCCCGTGGGAGCGCAACCTTCGAACACACCACTAGTTAACAGTAATGTCTCCTTTCTCTAGAAAATGGCCGACCTAAAGTTTTCAAATTACTTTAGGCTACGGAGAGCAGATCCTAAACTTGCCACACAGCGTCTCTAACAACTCACTCTACCCTCTTCGCGGTTACAGCAGTACTAAGCTACTAACATCTGTTAAGACATATTGAGTGGTAGTCGCTCAGGCCTCCCATCCCTCTTCTGTAGTAGCTTCTAGAAAGTTCAATTTAGAGAATATATCGCAGGATTTCACATGAAGATTTATTGAATTTGCACCTGTCGTCAAAATTAGACTCGAGTAGAGCCTACCGGCGGGCGGGGGCGGGGGAAGTTCCAAAATAAAGCAAAGTTGTGGACCCCCAGTGGGGCCGGGTTCGTTCCGGATGTCCGCTAAATCGCCCAAGCCATATGCCGCAATTACCCCTCATATGACATTCTCCGGCCAGGAATGCTCCGTCCGGCGCCCCGATCAACTTCTAGAATTGCATGTGGGCTGTTCGTAAAGCCACATAACCTTGGTTTCTTGGGTTGAGCTGCTCAGAGCCAAGGTCGGAGACCTTAGCGCGTTGGGCGAGTATTACAGAAATCATAAGTAGTTGGGCGTCCCCAACGCCATCTGAATACAAGGGATCCCAACAATGCAGCTCATGGTTTGACTCAGCGTTCGACTAGTCAGTGCCAGGAGGATTATAAAATCAAACATTACCTCTCCCTTTGGTCCCTTTACATAGTCGTTTTATCGATCAATCATACAGTTTTATCATCTCAAGATGGTTTCGCCCAAAAATGCATTGGAGTGCTTCGTCGGTGCCTGGGGCTTCCTCAATTCCACGCTAGTGTATGCTTTGCCCCTTTTTATTGACTATTCCATAAGTCGCAACTTTCCCTTTCGGCTCTAAGTAGCTCTCCTTAACATTCTCCCTTAACCCCATTTCGATCTGAGCTGACCGCACCTCCCTAGCAACACTACTACCGGCGAATTACTCCCGGACTGGCATAGCCCCCCCTCTGGCATGTCCCTCTGGACGCCTAACGGCTATAACGCCTTAATCGTCACCGCCAACGATACTACCGAGCCTGACAAGCGGCCTATGGAGCTGACTCAACCCGCTTCGCCGTCCGATTCCGACTCCCGTTGGGCGTTGGTCGGGAAATACAGCATAGCGGGTGGCGGGCCGTTTCATCTGTCCAATGTCACTGATGGAAGTAGGAAAGATCGCGAGGGACCAGCGGGGACGGTGACAGGGACGTTCTTGACGGCAACGCTGCCGAGCCGGATAGGACCGTATACGTTCACGTTCAAGTTCTACGACCACTGCAAGGTGTGGAATCTGCGGCAGAGAGTTGGGGATGATAAGCTACGGGTGGCATGGTATTACAAGTTGCCGGACATCTATAACTATGGCTAGTGATACGAACATAGAAGGAAAGTGCCCGCCTGCCCTGCTTTTAGGCTGTCTTTGCGGCAGACGTGCACTACACAGCATTATATTGTTATAGTCGATGGAAAATGAGTTGGGCTTTAGGAGATGACTTTAAAAACGGTTTAGGAGAGACTGGGCTAAATGCGAGACCTTTCTTACTTCTAATTAAGCCATAAGTGAGGACGATGAACTGATATAAAATGACCGTGTTGAAGCACGGAGTAAACATCGTCCCTTGTTTTCGCCATTCCTAATTCTTATTCCAGACCAGCCTCGTCACCTATCCATCCGTGTCTTCAGCCCGTTGTTTCGGATTTCGCACGCGTGGCTGCGACCCAAGGGGGCATTTGGCAGCATCTGATAGGAGGTCTGGGCTCATGGTCTTGGGGAGGAGAGGGGAGAGCCACAGCCCCTGTAGCGTGTTGGTCCAGTCGGATGAGGTCATGTTTCCGGCATGGATGACGGACGACCTGGGCAGTCTCTTTTTGGCGGAACAAGATGAAAGATGCGGTGCTGAGGCGCAGAGATTTGAGAGGCTCGTGAGTTAACCGTTGGCGAGAATGAGGGTTGTCAGCTTTGGTGGGGTGGCCGGTGGCCGGCCCACCAGCCTGGCGTCTTTGGGTTCGTGCCTCAAACTGGATAACCCTGCCATCAGCTCCATTAACGTCACCACTGGGTTGGCTCGTCGGTGGTGTTCGTGCGACGTCCGCATAGGATCCCCGTAGGCTGATCTCCACACTGGCAATAGCCGCCTGGTTGTTCTTGATCTCCTGTAGTTGGTTGTTTAATTCCTCCGTTTAGGTCTTGACATCTCGCACTTCTTGTCGGGTCTCTTTAAGACGCTTTTCCAGGGTATTAATGATTTCCTGCTGCTGCGCAACAATTTGCGTCAACCTCCTGATCTCTTCGTGCGTCATTCCCACTACCTCTAGCACCTTTTGCCATCCCGTCGCGTCAGCCGTCGCCAAATCGGCGTTCCTGCCCTCTGCTTGTGTTCCATTTCTCCGTCCGTAAGGTTCGTTTTGAGGTCTTCGCTGCTGTCGTTTGAAATTTCCTAAGCGATGTCTCCCAAAAATCTCAGGCTCCTACTCTCTACAGCAGCCGTGAACACAGCCTGGTGTTACATACCCTGCTTCTTCTCCTGCAGCTTTTTGACCACGGGACGAGTTCATTCGGACGTCCGTGTCGTGCGGAAGAGCGCCGGAGATGAGCTTCTGCGAGCAGCAGAACTGTTGGGTTCCCAACAGCGCCTCAACGTATTCCTGTATTACGGCTGATGGCTGAGAACATATTATTGGACAGGCTAGGGGACGGGGCATTTTATAGGATATAAAGGCAAGCATCAGGTTCTCCTTTTACTCTAGCAGCTCTCTCATCAGTCACAAAGTCCCACTCCCACCCTCAATCAAGATGGTTTCGTCAAAGGCATTCGAATGCTTCATTGGAGCATGGGGCTTTCTCAACGCGACAACTGTGTAAGCTTCATTCTATCCCTACTTCCTCCACTGCGTATTACATATTCATTCCCTTTCCGGCCTCCTAATAGCTCCGTCCAACCCTCTACTCTTAGTACTCCCTCCACCTGTAAGTTCTAAACTAACGTCGAGCACCCCCATTCCGCCCACCCTTTTACACCAAAACTCACCACTTTTAACAATTAATGTTTTTATTATTTGTTAATAGAATAAGCTAAAACTAAAGATTACTATGAATTGCTAAGACTTGAATTCGTTGAGATCTATTAGAAACTATTATTATTAAACCGATTTTCCCTTATATATCACAAGTGGAGTCGTTTTCTTACCTGTTATAAAGATGTATTTAATAATGAGGTTCAATTCCGAGAACTAAGTTATTTCCGCTAAACAAAACGCCGTTTCGTATACTTAATAACTAAGCCATTAACTCCAAAACCTTTTATAATTTCTGCTTCATTTATATTTTATCGATTTTTAAGTATAATAGCCTTAATAACTAGAATCTCTAATTTATAAAACTAAGGCTTAATAATATTAGTAGTTGTATTATTAACACGTACAGAATTAATGTTACGGCTGGCAAGAGGTTGATACGGCGAGTAGACTCTAGCTTTGTATTTGGGCTTAATACTACGCTCAGAATCGAGAAGAAAAGACAAGGAGGAAAGGAGAGCTCTCTGTAAAGGGGAGCTCGAGTATAAATACATAAAGGAGCCTCCTAATAGGGCCTAACGTAGTCGGGGGCTATTCATCCACATGTCGCAGGCTCGCTACTAAGTCTTCCCTATTAGGCTTAGCGCCGTCGCATAGCCAGCGATACTACGAGCCCGTGTCGGTTAGAATACGAGGCGCATCGTAGGTCGTAACATTACCCCCCCCTCCTAAAAAACTGCGTCCGCGTAGTTGTAGCTATAACCGTGTCGTCCTCGAGGTCGTTATAGTCGTCGATACTTACGTTATAAGCCTCTAGCCACTTAGGGAGAGCTCTCGGGGGGCCCTTGGCGTTAAGATGCTCGAGGTAGAACTATTTGACTATATACGGAGCCGTTATAACATCTGAGTATAAGTACTATTTTAGGTCTTCGTTAGCGCTTAGCTACTTAATATAATAAAATAACTTGTTTTATATAACCTTAGAGCCAAGGATGCCTTTAATTTCCCACTTATCTTACTTAGGCAGTAGTTAAATAAGTGCCGGCGTAGCTCTAGCTTGTCCCGGCAGGGGGTTGTCGACGTACTTATAAAGCGAGTGCGAGTGAAAAACGGGGTAAATTAACTAGTCCTTTAGTAACTCAACTCTCTAGCTCTCTCCTTCCCTAGCGATTACCTTAATAAGGCCGTATTACTTATTAAATAACTTCCTTAAAGGTCAGTTAACGTTTTAGTTCTAAGTATCGACTAGTACTAAGTCGCTAACGTCCCAATTAATAACGCGTCGTCCACAATTTATTAGTCGTTCTATTTTCTCTTACTAGTCCTTTAAGGACGACTATGTGACTTTTATAACCTCCTTTATTTGTAAGGCTACTTATAAAGCCTCCTCGCAGTTAAGTCTCTCTATTACTATAGCCGGCGGCTTTAAGTTAACTAAGTCCTAGAAAGTCCTTAGCTTAGCGCCGTTAAGTAGTTAGAAAGGAGACAGGCGGCCTAAAGACTTATATAGTAACGTTAATTAAGCGATATCTATAATCAGTAAGAGGTCGCTTTAATTGTCTTAGTAGTAATAATAAAAGGGACAAAGCCGCTACTTAATATATTAGTTTATTACTTCTATTTAGCCGTTAACGTTTAGGTTATACGCCGTCGTTAGCTTTACCTTAGTCCCAAGGATACGACAGTACTCTTTCTAAAAGGAAGAGACGAACTAAGGTCCGCGGTCCGAGACAATAAAGTCTAATATACTAAAGTATTAAGTTTAATAGACGAGAAAGAAAGTAGTTATACCTTTCGCTATAATTATATTATTATAAGGTATTAAGACCGGTTTTTTAAACAAGCGGTTAATAATAACTATAATAAAGTTATAACTATACTTATCTAATAGTAGCTTTATAAAATTTATTATAAGGTATTAATACGGCCGAGCGGGGATTAATAGGGGGTATAAGAAACTAAGAGTCTTATCTCTTTTAGCCTTTTGCCGGGAGTAACTGTAATTTACTACGTATTAAGTTACGTCTATAAAAAGGCTATTTTAATAGTATTTACAGCTTAATAATACCTTTATTTTCCTGATCCCCGCGTGTACTACTAATAGCTAAGAGTGTATATAATAAATAAGTGTCGTGCGAAGCTCTAGCGGCTTTAAGGGCACTTTTAGGCGTCCTTAGAAAAGTAACTTGTCGTTTACTAGTTCGTAATTTAATGACTATTCCTTGGCTTTTTATTAGAGAGGCTCTAGCGAAGGCGAAGACTTATTAACTGTGAGTACTTAATTAATAACATTATATTCTGCGACGTTATAGGCTATTATAGAGTTAAGGTTTAGCTCTTCCGGCATAGGGGTCTCTGGGTCGACTAGCGCTTCTGTATTAGGCTTAGGTTTTGGCTCTGGCTCTGGCTTGTCACGTGTCTTAATATTGTGGTCTAGGATTATAGCCTTTATAGGTACTAGGGGTACCGTCTTTATGATATTAATATAAGCGTCTATAAGGTCGACGGCAGAGAGCTAAAGGTCGCTAGCGACTCGCGAGTTAATTTTGTTAGTCGGAATTAATTATTAACTGCAGATAGCCTACTTACGTGCCTTTGTCGCCGTGAGGTCTTAATCCCGTCGAGACAGGGTATTAGCTAATATATTAGTCGTCCCGGTATAATATATAATTATAAAATAAAAATCTATAAAGAACTCAGCCTATTAAGCTTACTTAGCCGTAAGGTCCTTAGTAGTTATAAAGTACTTTAGGGCCCGGTAGTCTATATAGACAAGGACGTTCTTTTAAGTACTTAGGAGCTCTAAGCGATATTACTTAAACGACCAGAAAATCGCTAGTATCTCTTTGTCGTAAATTAAGTAATTAAGTTTAAGGTTTATTATAGTCTTAAAGAAGTATTCTACGGGGTAAAAGGTGTTGTCTTCTTATAATTAAGATAGAATCCTAGCGACGACTCTATTTAAGGAATTAGTCTTTAGCCGTGTTTACTTAGTAAGGTCGTAGTAGCAAGGAACCAACGTAAATTAAAGGGCTTCTTAAAGAGTCTCTTATACGTTTTTATAGGCGTTATTAAAGACAAAGGGAACGTCTTTTTTAGTAAGTATTATAAAAGGACGTGTAATATAATTATAGTCTTTAATAAACTAGCGATAGAAGTTATAAAAGCTAAGGTAACTCTATATACCCTATATATTATCAGCGTATTACTAGTCTTTAATTACACTAATCTTCTCTAGGTTTACTTCTACGTTATTAACTTTAATAACGAATCTTAAGAACTTAGTCTTTTATACACTAAACTCAGACTTCTTAATATTAGCCTAAAGTCCGTGTACTTATAATATTACTATAACCTTCTTAACGTAGACTTTATATTCCTCTAAAGTAAACAAATATATAAAGATATTATTTATATAAGCCGCGCAAAAGTCGTCGAGGTGTTTTATAAAAATATTATTAACGAATCGCTAAAAAGTCGCCGGACTATTAATAAGGCTAAAGGGAAGGACCTTATACTTATACGTGTTATATTAAGTGTAAAAAGTCGTATAGTCTTTGCTCTTAAGGGACATACAAATGTAATAGAAAGCCTATTAAATATTAAGCTTTATAAAGACTTTTATCTTATAAATACGTACTATTATCTCGTCGATTAAAGGGATCAGGTATAAGTCCTTCTTTAATAGGGTATTTAGCTTCTAGTAGTCGACGTATAGCCGGAGACTGCCGTCGGCTTTCTTAGCAAAGAGAATAAGGGCCGTATATAATATATTAGAGGGCTTAATAAATCCCTTATATAAATTGTTAATAATATACCGCTTAGTCTTTAATAACTATTCTTTAGTTATACGCTAGAGAGGTTTAAAGGATAAGTCGTTTTCCTTAGTAAGCTCGATTTAATAGTCTATACCTTAGCGATGCGCTAGTAGCTCGTTAGAGGCTCGCCGGGAGAAGAGAGGAGTATACTCTTAGTACTTTATTAAGAGCTTCTTACTTATTAACTTATTATTTTACGCGTACTTGGCCTTTAAGGCCTCTTCTAAGGTCAGGTCTCTATTTATTAATACGAGTTCGACGCTTAGCTAGTCTAAGGCCTCTCGCCGGCGACGAGTTAGTTTTTAGTTAATCTTAAGTACTAATATTATAAAGGTTTATACCTTATTCTTTTTAACCCTCTTAAGTTAAAAGTACGTCGTAAATATTATTACTGCTAATATAAGGAAGATTTTCGTAGTAAGCACTTTTATTTAGTAATTCGCTAGAGAGGCTTTACGGGTTCTTTTGTCCTTAAATAGTAATCCTAGATTACAAGATATTAAAGGGTTTAATTACTTTTTTATAACTTGTAGGCACTCTTTAATTTCTTTAATAAAGCTCGAAGGTCGAGTTAGCGAGACGCTAGCGGTAAGTCAGACGGGGGCCTTTGTCTTAAGGGAATCGTTAAGTGTTATAAGCCTAACTTGTCTCCGGCGGTAGTTATTTATATTTATAAGGGCATCCCTTTATTCTACGTTAAGCTAGTAAGACTTAACGATTAACTTGTCGAAACAGTTAATATTAACGAAGACTCGCTAGTTAAAGTACGACTAGATAAGTATATTTAATAGTCATTCTAGCCGATTGCGGTTCTTTATATACGACTATTTTAAGTCGTAATACTCGAGGAACTTCTAATTAATTAAGACGTCAGTGTTTCTTAGGTTAGTTACTAGAAAGGGGAAGTTAATTCGCCGGCAGTTAATTGTTAAAGTAAGTAAGACAGCCGTATTAATTGGCTTGCCTTTCTTATTATTATAACTAGTTAAGATAATTAGTTAAGGGAAGGACATAAAAGAGATATTAAATTACTTAACGAGTTAGTATACAAAAGAGGTTTTAATAGTACTGAAAATATTAGCTTTATTATTAATATATATAAGAGTCTTAATAAAGAATTTATTTCTTTTTAGTTTAATATTAATTAAGAATTATTATCCTTTAATAAGAGTACAGAAATTAAATACTAAGTCCTTTTATAAATTATAGCTTATATTAAGGTATAAGTCTTTGTTACGGCCTAGGAGTTTTTTAAGAGCTCGTTAGTCTTTAGTTCCTCGCTGACGACTAGCTAAGAAATTAATTTATTAAGAGCTTAGTCTTTATAGCGTTTAGGGCAGTCACTAGCCTAATAGCCGGTCTTACTATAGTAAAAATAAGTGTCGGAAGAGACGTCCTTAAGTATAAGAGGAGGTACAGGGGACTTAGGTCGGCACAAGACAGGCGAAGGAGAGGGCGTACGCTAGCGGGCATCTAACGACTG
This sequence comes from Leptodontidium sp. 2 PMI_412, assembly GCA_021432625.1. Lineage (NCBI taxonomy): Eukaryota > Fungi > Ascomycota > Leotiomycetes > Helotiales > Leptodontidiaceae > Leptodontidium > Leptodontidium sp. 2 PMI_412. Next base: position 252,059 of record MU270367.1, on the reverse strand, counting down.
TCTTAGAGTTAATAGTCTTTATACGTGAATAATAAGGGTAAGTGAAGTCGAACGCTAGCTGTCCTTCTTTAAGATACTGCGCGAGTCGCTAGTACTAGTATTATTAAAGGAGACCTAAGGGGCTTCGTGAATAATAGTAATAACACGTCTATTAACTCGTTTAGTAATAATATTCCGTAACTTATAATCCGAGACGGCTAATAACTTATTAAGAGCTATATAATCTCTAGTGAATTTATAATTCTTAGTTCGAATGTCGTACTTAAGTTTATCCGAGACTTTCTCGTATACGTTGTCGAACTATTAATTAAGTGAGATTTTTCTAATAGTCGCGTATATCGTGAACTTTATATAAAACTCGTTATAAGTTATATTACTTATTTATAATTAATTATACTTAAGCTTAGCGGCCTGTACTTAATTGTAATTAAAGAAACACTAGTCTAAAGCCTTTAAGACATTAGCGGCTTTATTAAAATCTTTAACGAAGTCGGGGTTTATTTGTTAAAGAATAATAGTCTTAGCCTTTCCCTTTATATACTTAAAGTAAGCGTAAACTTACGATTCGCTAATAAGGAAGTTCCCTAAGTATTTCTAAATAAAGAGCTTTATATTTATCTTTTAGGCGTTGTATTTAATTTCGCCCTTATAGTCGCTAAAGGGGGTACGGGAGTACTTGACCTTATTAGGCTCGACGGCAGGGATAGCGGGGTTTAGCTTAAAGAGGTAATAGTCGGCGGTAGGCTAAAGGTCCGCCGTAAGAGCTTGTATTAATTAGTCAAAAGGAGAGGGAGTGTTAGTCTCTTAGCGAGGGTTATTAATAATATATTAAGTGAGGGCTTATGTAACGGCGGCGGCGATAATAGAGCTAATAAAGTCCTTAATTAGCTAATTCACTTTAGCTTATTAAGCGGGGGTAAGGCCCTCTATATTAATAGGCTCTAGCGACGCGTTAAAGAAACGCTAGGGTTTGTCCTTTAAGTCTAAGTCGAATCTGTTAAAGCTTTCTAGCTCCTTCGAGAGAGTCTCGACTAAAGGGATAGGGGTGTCAGTAAAGCCTAGCCGTATAAGGGCGCTCTTTTCTTTAGAGCTTCGCCGACGAGGGGGAGAGGTCGGTAGTGGTAGTAGGGGAGGGTAAAGAGGTATTTAAGGTTATTAATCAATTTGTTAATTAGATATACGTTTTAAAATAGCGGCGCGCGTTAAGTTATAGTAAAGTAAGTTAATTGCGAGAGAATATTTAGCTTTCTCTAGGACAGTCTGTTACTAGGGCAGAGAGGTACTTATTTGTCGAATAGGCTAAGGTGTTAAGGCTCGTTATTAACTTATTACAAGGGCAGGTCGATAAGGCGTAAGACTGAGTGAGATATAACGCTTTATAACGAAGGGGTATTAGTCTTTTCTTATGTTATGGCTAGTAAGAGGTTAATACGGCGAGTAGACTCTAGCTTTATATTTAGGCCTAATACTACGCTTAGAATCGAGAAGAAAAGACAAGGAGGAAAAGAGAGCTCTCTATAAGGGGGAGCTTGAATATAAATACATAAAGGAGCCTCCTAATAGGGCCTAGCGTAGTCGGGGGCTATTCATCCACATATCGCAGGCTCGCCACTAAGTCTTCCCTATTAGGCTTAGCGCCGTCGCATAGCCAGCGATGCTACGAGCCCGTGTCGGTTAGAATGCGAGGCGCATCGTAGGTCGTAACAATTAATAGAATACTACTTCTTAGTACTAATAATAAGATTCCGCTTCAAAACCCGCTATACCCATTGTTTTCCGAGTAGTGTAAGGTCTTCTTAAAGTACGTAAAATCAAGTCCTAAAAAGCCGTACTTGCGCATAAGTAATACTAAACCCTAATATCTCTTAAGTCAAAATCCAATATGTAAGACGCTCTTTAACATCGTTAAATAGCCTTTATAAATAACTAGTAGCTTATTAATAGGCGTTTGTATTATAACATCGGCCATAAAAAGTAGAGTATATTATACTACACTCTTTTATAATATATCGTAAGGACTTGCCATTTTCGATCGTATTAAGAGCTAAAACTATATCGTCTTTAGTATATTTTAGTATAATAATTATCTCAATTAATATTTCAAAAATCAAGAAAATCAATAAAAAAAATAAGATAATTATTAATTATTAAAAGTAGGTAGGTAAAAAAGCGGTATACTAAGCGAGGTGATTGGAATAGGGGGGTAATCGGAATGGTGGGGTAGGGACTTATACGGCAATGTTTGATGTGGCTGGGATGAAAATACTTGTATTTTTGGCGACATGACCTTAGCTGGCTTTACTTGTCCAGATGCATTGTAATTACGGTGGTGAGTGGCAATTCCGTATCTATATAGATATTTGAATGAGCTACGTTTGTCTTATATACGGTGCATTGAAGAGTGTATTTCTTCTCAAACCCAAAGTAGCATCATTATCATCGTCAACAACAACACTCTAACTAATCAGTGAGGGACAATTTTGGGAAAGAAGAGTTGGAAGTGGGATAGGCCAACTGGCCAGATAGAATAGAATAGTCTCCGATGCCTTCTCGCTCTAACATATAAACACCAAGGACCGGGAAAGAAGAATTGAAGTTGGGATAGGCCTACTGGCCAGATAGAATAGTCTCCGATGCCTTCTCGCTCAACATGTAGACACCAAGGACCGGGAAAGAGCCAGGAGATCTAGGGAATGCACTGGCATCAACGACTCGTAAGCCAGAAACACCAATGACACGGAACTTAGAGTCCAAGACTGCGTTTTTATCAGAGCTGGGGCCAATAGAACAGGTACCGATAACGTGATGGCCGAATACGTTTGCGCGGATGAAGTCTTCGTCATTATTAGGGGCAGAGCAGCTTCCATCGATAAGTACAGTGCCGCTACATGTTGGCCAGGTAATGTTGTAAGGCCCGAATGGAGGCTGTACACGGTTGAATGCACGGCGACCAAACGCAATGAACTCCTTCATTGTACCTATGTCGCCTGCAGAGCCGGTACCGTTAAAGTGTCTGAAGTTGATCTCAGGCGTCACGGTGGGATCGGCTGAGCGAAGCTTGAGATATCCAGACGTGTTGTTGGCATGTATATGGACACCGGATAAGCCCCAGGTTGTTGGGGGATCATCCCACGATTGTCCGGTATTACGGGGCCAGAAGCCACGAAATCCGAAACTGCTGGTAAAGAAGGCCATATCACGTTCGTCGAAGGTGTTGTATTTAGTCTTGAGGAAGGCCATCTGGTAGAGACTTTGCTGAGCGTATGGTCCCTGGCCTTGAAAGTAAAGTGCAAGACATGGGTCGCCGGGAGCTCCATAGGTGCACTGATTGCGAGGACCACCAGGAGCAGCGGAGTAATCAAAAATCTGGGCACCTTGTGCAATAACGCCAATTTCGTTATGGTCTTGCATGTTACGGCCAACACCAGGTCGGTCGGCAATGACGGGGATTTTAAGGGCTTCGAGGTCTGTAGCTGGTCCAATGCCACTGAGTAGCAATAACTGAGGCGAACCAAATGATCCACCGCTAAGGATGACCTCCTTTCGGGCATAGACCCGACGTAACGTCTTCTTGGCTGTCGAATTGTACCGGAGGTCACCCTGAAAAGCGCTTTTGCCGTCTAGGTATTCGAGGCCAATAGCCCGGGGCACCGAACCATTGCGAGGCGTGTCAAAAAGAACCTTGGTAGCTAAGGAGTTGAGGCGGATCTCCAGGGGAAACTGCTTGTTGCCTTTCTCGTCCACGGCGCGTAAAGTATCCAGTACTCGATTCCTCGAGCTATACCGGGCCCAGGTAGCGTTGCCATGCTGAGGCGCTCCCATAAGCCCTGTCATCTGGTCTCGGTCGGGGTTCAAGACTTGGTTGAGGTCAATATTCAGGATGTTTGCCAGGTCTTCGGGATCTTGGCCCCCCTCGGAAGCTATAGCCTTGAGAATTTCAGTTGCTTGAAGTGAAGAAAGCATGACGGTCCCATTACTCATAACTGTCTCGAGATATCCGTCGAAGCCGTGGCCTGGGGTACCGGGTGGGCGGTATTGATTCTTCTCTAACTTAATAAAAAGTTCCCCCATATGAGTAGAACTAGGATTGGAGGCGTTAGCTTAGCTTACTGATTTCTTAGATATCTCTATCGGGAAATAGAAGATTTCAAAGTTTGGAGGTGCCTTACTTCCATGAGTTATCGCCTGTGAGCGTCTTGATAAATTCCCAATCGCTATTGGCAGGAAGGACGGTCTGGGCAGCGTTGACAACACTCGATCCTCCGAGTGTGGCGCCGCGGGGATATTGAATACCAAGAATCTCTGCTCCCGTGGGCGCAGTACTACCTGGACCAACCCACATATTTCCGTTTGGAAGCGTCCATGTCAGATGTTCGTTCTTTTCCGTCAACTCTATATCATCGTAATGACGAACCCAGTAAGACCAAGTCATGTTACCGGAGTCGAAACTCGTTAACGCAAGGGGGTTCGTGGCTAGAACATCACTATCGTCGTCGCCGGCCTCGAGCAAGAGAGTTCTGAAACCAGATCGGGCTAGATTAGCAGCCAATGGACCACCTCCAGGACCGGAACCGACTACCACATAGTCGTAAGTGTCGACCGAGTTAGCGGTCGTTGCTAACACAGAGGCATTGCTGGCGAGAAGCAGGATGCTTCCGAGCTGAGAAACTGTCTCACGGGGCCTAAGGAGCCGCATGTTTAGAGAGTGGTGCGGATATTGGATACGTTTGCGAGGGTGAGGTCGATAGAAGTGTGCCTGTTGTTGGGAAGATGGATGTGGTGGATGGTGAAAGCTCGAGAAGGAGGGATGGTGAATCCCTTTAAGTACATATGGCAAACGGCATGAGTGTCTCCTGGAGACGGAATAACTATTGAGGCACCGGTTCGGTCATTGAATTTGACTCTTTGAATCCCCACTCGTCTTTCCTGTACCATTTATACTACAAACCTAATCGTAGATCAAAAAATCCTCATAATATGCCGAAACCTTATAGCGGGAAGGAGCTTGTACTATTTCGTGCATGTCGGCGATAGTGTACTCTTGCTGTCGCTTCTAGATATTTACCCGGATTTATGCAGCGGTATACCAAGTAATTTTTTAATACTGATTTGTCGTTTTTTGTATTAGAATCCAGTGCTTTCAATATGAACTCAGTATTAAGCGTATCTATACCCAAAATGCTAATAAAACAGACCACTAGAGACGACCGATTGCATTTCGAGATTCTTCGGTTTATCGCCGGCTGGAAGTATTTCTCGTATCTTGTATGACAAAGGTTCAAAGTTTCCTATATTATGCATAACAAAGGTTTAAATGCGATATTAGGATACCAAGTACATATAAATTTAGACTTGTGGAGAATATGACTAAGTAATTGACTGTTGAAGTTTCTGATATTGTGTATGACTCAGGTATCAGTTCGATATTAGGATACCAAGTACATGTAACTTTAGACTTTGTGGGGATGTAATACCTTATTTAATCTCTCTTAAACACTGCCCTACAAGCTCGCAACGGTGGCGTCACTGCAGGTTCACCAGACTTTAAGCGGGCCTGAGAGTATCATCTCCGCAGCAAATTCTTGGAATCGTAGACTCTGCCAAATACAGTTGACTAGGCCGAAAGAACGGAATATGTCCGCGAGGTCAGGGTTGGCGAGTCTTGGCTGATCATGTGAATTGATGTTTACAACGAGTATTTAAACGACGGCGTTAGCTTTTGGAGCAAATCCTATCACCCGGAAGGGGGAGGGGGAAAAGAATTTCAAAGTAGAAGGTGATTTATAAGTTAGCCTTTCCTTATCATGGCTTGGCAATGCGTTTGTCTGAAGTATTTGTGCCCGAAGTAATTCGGGCGATCCCTTTGGCATAGTCGCTTTGCTGTATTTGCTCTTGAAGCAGTACGTACCAAAATCTGCAACGTTGTCAATCTTTGAATTAAGCTTGTTTTCGCAATAGAATTTCACACACGTACAAACTCCCTTTTCCTCCCCAATACATTCACTTTCAATCCATAATGCTCCGGTAAGCCAGAAACCAAGAATACTGAATGTCATATTCTCCCCACGAATTAGATCCTGAAGGCTGTATGTAGCTTTTCTTGCACTTATTATTCGAAAGTTCTTCAAATTATATTCAATAGATCTCCATTTGAGTACAGAATTTAGAACCAAAGCTGCAACACATGACGGCGATTTGGAAGGCCTTTTGTGCTATTTGACAGTCTTAATGAATACCTAATCAGGGGGGTCTATCCATCTTGAGGGCATTGTTCAAACAAGATTCCGTGCCAATCAATTAGCTACTATCAATGCAAAGCGTTTTATAATCTTGCAATGACATCTCCTAGCATTGCTGTCGCACGCTGACTTTGAACCTCCATGTCCTCATACCAGATCCAGTGGAAGCGAGAAAGTGCGTCATCACGAAGTTTTCCTAGATCATGTCCATACAGACCTTGAAAATTGTACATCTCTCCAGCTTGACAACTTGCCTTTATCACTTTTAAGATCTGGGTCTGCGAATTACATCATATGCTTTGAATGCAAGCGGGATGTCTGCAGCAGTCTTAGTATTCACATCTGCTAGCACTTCTGCAAGAATGAGTGCATCTTCGACAACTTGACCCGCTCCGGAGCCTTGATGACGCAGAGTTGCATGAGCGAAGTCTCCGAGTAGAGCAACATTTGCCTTGTAAAAGGTTGGCAATGGTAAAGTATCAAATAATTCCCACTTGTCTGGAGCATGGTCCTTGATCATCTTAATATCAAAACTAGCCATGTGGGAATTAATGAGACGCAAATGGAATCATGAAGCAGACTTATTTGTCACGTGTATATAAGCGAGTGGATTTAAAACGGTTCCTAGGGAGTCTCGGTAGCAAGGGAGCCAGATTAGGATCTACGATCTGAGATTACAGAGGACAAGTGCAACCGAGGCTCAAAGAGGTCCGGAATGAGCCCCTTACGGACCTAACATAGCCTCTCGGTGCATGCTCGGACTGCCTCTACCTTGTGCTCAGGTTCTTCAGGAATGCTTACCCGCCGCTCAGTAAAATGGACCAAGCGATACTATTATAAACCAGACCGTAAGCCTTCGTAAGCCCTCTGACTCGTTCTTGAGTGATTTATAAATATAATTACGAAGCCCGCCTGTGACTATTGGCACCGCCAAGGGAGCCTCATTTCCGGCAACCCGAGCTGTGCCGAGATTAGACACATGAGGCTCCTTTTTTTATATATAGAGCTCTTCTTCCTTACCTTCTTTCCTCCTTAGTTGTAGATTCTAAGAGACTCTTGTCCGCATGCCAACCTCTTTGATTTTAGCAGCATCCCTATCCCCCCGAACCACTTACATCCGAGACCAGCCTATCAAGAGAACCGTAGGAAGACGAGCTGGATCGGCTCAGAGGCCGCCAAGCCTATATTTGCCAATGAGTCATACGGTACGATAGGAAACGTGGCGCTGTGTCTTCCCATCAATATATCTTCATACCCTTCTAAAAGCATAATCCCCCTCTGGCATTGATAACCAATACTCTGACATGGGACATATGACTCAGAATTTACCCAAATCACTCAATACCCCAAGCAAGCTCAGTAACTTTCTTCAAAAATCGGTTTCACAATATCATCCAGCTTTTACAACGACTACATTGTTTTCCCCGAGAGTTCGAGAACTACTCATAGGACGTTAGATCTGTGGGGCAGAATGCAAGAGCCGCCCGCACGCCTGGACGCGGTGGTGAATGGGGCCGAAGTGACATGAATCTCATCATGGGGAAATCCGGACGAAGAAAAGACTGCATTACTCGGCTTTTATTATTTAGAATGCCTTCGACTCATCGATCGGGCACTCACTTACTCTCCAACAATGCCAAGAATACTGTCCAACAAAGGCAAAGAGCAAAAACGACGCATAGAAAATCCAGATACTAAGCCAGGAACGACCACATGGCAGAATGCGCACGTTATAAGGGTATTCTTCTCATCGATGATTTATTTGTTCTCTCTTCAGACGGTCTGTGACGAATCCCAGTCATCTTCCTCCTTCCGCGAGGAAGTTGGATGCCAATCACCATGGCACACCCAAACCATTTGACCTCCCCGATCTTTCTGAACTCCAAGTCTTGACCGAGATACATACGTAGCCTGTAAAGTACAATCTTCTTCCCCTTTCGTTCCAATTGCATCGACTCAAATGATGGCGCAGGGATAGACATACACACCTCCACGTAACCAAACTATTTTTCCAGCTTCGGCTGCCTATTATCCTGAGTACGGCTTCCGAACTCGACCACCAGGAGCGATGGAACTGCGGCCATGGACAATAATCCATTCACATGGCAATCAAATCCCTCGAAATCCTCCTAGGCCTCCAGAAATAATGCCGGTTCATCATGAATCCGGTATGACTGACCCGGCCGAACTACAACCGACCCTCAACGCTACATTGCACGCGGAACATCGGAGAATTACAGTCACACATGCAATGACTAGGGACTAGCACCAAGAAGAAGAAAAAGATACCTAAGCATAGACGACCGTCCCAGCAATAAAGTATTTCGTATGTTCAGCGACGTACCTGAAGTGGAAGATGTTGAGGTAAGCCTGCTCTGAAGCTAAGTTTCCGACAATACGTTTTGTTCTTTCTTTTAACACTTGTTAGTTAAATAGAAACCGATTTTCTCAACAGCGACTTATGTTCAATTTGAATTGTGACAATGCGGGAGAATCCTCAACTTGACAAACTCGCTTAACAAAACATCAACACTAACAGGCTCCGCATCCTTTCCTCCAAAAGCCTAGCCACCTTCGTCTAAGCCTCAGAAATTTTTAATCTGACATGCCCTAAAAGGGAAAAGAATATCTCATACAACTCAAAGCTCATCATGGCTAGATCTCAGCTTCCCACAATTGTCAACAGACTCATACTCTTCTCCAAATCCATTGTTTTCCGCAATTATCCTGATTCCGATAGTCTCCAACTTTGGCTTCGTAATCCCCGTGGTGACAATATACTCATCGATCTTGTCATTATTGGCACGGGATGCCCAGTCCTGAGCAATTCCACCAGCCAGAGCTGCATTCAGGCTTGGGAAAGAGGGTGCGCTGCCTAGACCGCCGGCGAACTTGATGGTGCAGTAGTTTATCTTGAAACCTGGCCCGTCGTGACGCTTGGTGAGAGTGGTTGCATCCGCCGGGGTAGGTGTTGTCCATATGTGACCGGTGCCGTCCGTGTATGTCGTGACGATTGCATCAGAGGTACTACCATGGTGTTTGAGTCCTATGATGCTGAATCGTTCATCCATATACCTGGCACTGTCGTCGGAAACGTTGTGATCTCTGGAGCGTTTGGCGATGGACATGGCATCGATGCTGTCGAAATCGAATTGTTCTGACAAGAGAGCTGCAAGTGAAGACTCGCTTCGCTTTCCGGCGGTCTTGGTGCCGCTTCCGCTGTTTTGGACAGCAGTATATATGATGGCTGTGCCTGCTGCTACCAGTCCGGCGTAGGCTGCACAGTCAAGGGCGCCCCCGATAGGCCCAATACCGTGACTGGAAAGAAGCTGACATACCTGCTCTCAGAGTCAGCAGATGTTCAAACAATGGAAACATTGCGAGATAAATCGAGAATGACTTGCACTCAAAGCACCACCGCTAGCTCCGGCAGTATAGTCACAACAGATTGGCCGCTTCCTGATGCTTCGACAACGTCACTGACAACTGTATCGATTTGCCTAGAACAGACTGGTGCACGCGCAAAAAGGCGAGTTGGTGGAGATAAGGCCATCGCACCGTTCTTGTGCGGAACCTTCGCAACGGGTCCTGCCATGACATTGACAGCAGTCGACACGGTGACGAGAAGAAAGAACGCTCTCATTTTGTTGACTGCAATTTTTGTTTGGTGCTGGAAAGTAACTTTGGTGGGACTACTCGTCGGTTTCCTGATTTTTTTTGTTTTTTTTTTCGACCTACGCAAGTAGGTCGGAACCACCAACTTCGACATACTAGTAACTTCGACATGGCCTATTCAGCCTGTTTAATTACTTTAAAAATCTAATTCTAGTCCGTTTGATTTGATTTCTTCATAGAAAAACGCGCCGCAGTTGAAAGTATAATTATTACACTAGTACATTAGGGCTAGGGCTAATTAATTATACGTTGTTTTGAACTGAATATGGGTTTTTAGTGTAAAGCTGGTAGGTCTTGGCACCTCGGGACGTCTCGCAGTTTATTAACAGGGGTGCTAAATCGCGTCCGGATATCTCACTAACACGTAAAAACGCGATATCCTCCCTATATATACACGATTTAATCTAGACTACGAACTACGCTTATTATGGCCAAATCTACGCCTCAAATTAAGTATGGAGGGTCTAAGAAGGGCAAGAAGAAGTCTCCTTTGGATACTAGGATTGCTCGCATACGGAAGATGCCCAAATATAAGACCCCCGCTTATATGAGCTAGGAGGCTAGGATTTAGGCTACTTTGGCGGTATATAAGAACTTAGATGATACTGATATTACTAGTTTACGTATCGCTGCTAGCGTTTTCTGTGGAGTTAGTTACTTTACGTTAAATAGTCGTTATAAGAAGAGTGATAGTTTAAAGACGTTGGCTGAGAATAGGGGTTATAACAAGAAATTAAATGAGGCTCAAGAGGCGTCTTTAATATAATATATTAATATTGCCATTGAGAGAGGCTTTCCTATGAGATATAATATGATTATTACCGCCGTAACTATAATATTAAGTCTCTCTATAGAGATATTCTAGCGAATTGGGCTGAATTGGGTTAAAAGATAAGTGGACAGAATAGACGTTACTGGCCGATATTATGCTTTGTGGACTACTTTAATAGACTAAAAGCGTAAAGATTGTATGACGATTGAAGAGATTACTAGTTACTTTAAGAAGTTAGCTCTAGTAATAGTTAAATACTTAATATATTAGAAAGATATCTTTAATATAGACGAAATTGGCTTTAGGGTCGGGTGTATTAGTAGTACAACGGTTATTACGTACAAGAACATTCGGAAGGTACGTTTTACTATTAAAAAACCGCTTATCCTAATAACTGAGTGCGTATTAATTGTTTTTAGGTTTTTACCTGTGACTTTATCGACCGCGAGTCTGTGTTAATTATTGAGTGTATCTTTGCCGCTGGCTACGCCATTGATTATTATATTATTATGCCGAGGACTATCTACCTTAAGAAGATGTTTAATAACAACCTACTACTAAGTACAAAGATCTCTTGTAGTGAAAAGGGGTACTTAAGTAACGAGCTCGTATTAGAGTGGCTTTAATACTTTGATTAACAAACTAAAGGCCGCCAATAAGGCCCTTGGCGTCTCTTAATATTTGATGGCCATAGTAACTATATGACCTACGAGTTTATTTCTAAGTGTAAGTAACTAAAGATTATACCTTTCTGTTTAATTACTCACTTAACACATGCCACATAACCACTTGACGTTACTTGTTTCTAGTCTGAAAAGCACTAGTATAGCTGAGCAATTAAAGATAGAATTAGAGACAGCTGTAACTCTTTTACTAAATACACCTTTCTTTAATGCCTTCACTAGATTAGAGCTAAAACCTTTAAGAAAGAGACGATTTAGTTAGCCTTTAGGCGTACTAGTATATAGCCATTGAATGCGGATGTCATTATTAAAGCTTTTAAGCTTACCTAGGATACTCAAATGGGCGACAAAGACACGGGTGGACGGGTGTATAACTATACCCTAGGTGATCTATCTACGGTAATTAATGTTTTTGTATCTAACGAGCCAGTGCCACGCTAGATTCCAGTTAATAACGAGTTCTAGGAGGCCGAAACAGCGTTAGACGAAGAATACGACTATGTCCCGTGGACTTATAATGACGGAGCTTTCGACGATGAGCCAGAGGACGGAATTGAGCTTTTATAGCTCCTACGTGACGACAATGTTAATATTATAAACGATTTGATAGCTCTATTAGCAAGCTCTCGTATCGACGAATTACTAGAAGTGGCAACTACTTTAGAGCAACCTTCGCAACCTAGAGGCATAGAAGACTACGGGAATTATAGGCTCAAAAGTACGGCGGATGATCCTCGTTAGTATAGAAAGACGCTATTTTTTAGTACCTTATATAGAGCTAAAGGAATTAACGCACACGCCGAATTTCTTGAGACCTACGAAGATATATTATCGTCTCTATTAAGGCGACTCTTTAATAAGAAGTTCTGCAAAGGTAGTATAGTTAGTGCGATTATGGCCGACGCCGCGCGCCAAGAGCTTACTTCAACTGTTCTAAATAATACTTAGGGCAGTAATTCCCTTGTACTAAATGACGAAGAGGGTACTAGGAGAGTCAAACCTCGCGGTAGGGGCCGCGTAATCTCCTCTAGCGAAGGATTGCGAATCATCGGCGAAAGGAATAATGTTGCCTAGGAGTCCAAACTTGCGAAGCTTTAAAGGGAGGCGAATATTACTGGAAATATATTAAAGTTAGAAGAGGAGAGAGTTACTAAAGCTTTAGCTCGATAGCAAAAGAGGGAGGAGAAAGAAACTGCGAAGGTTCAAAAAAGAATAGAAAAGGCACGTATCTGTTACGGAGGCACTCAAGACAAACAGATTCAAGACAATACACTTCGTACTTAGAACAATAGATACAGAAGAAGGACAGCTGTAGCTGTAGCTGACCCCTATATCCTCAAAGCTGAAACACTAGCCCCTAAACACGTGACGTCAGCACCAAGACCGTCACATCACCCCCTCCTCCTAAAAAGCTCGTCCCGAGCGCTCAAGTATGAAAAATGTTCCTTTGCCAAGCATCTGGATGGTCTAGATCGTCCGAGTCTAGCTCGTCCTCCTCATAGTCGTCGTTATTAATAGCAGCAATCGTTACTTTGCCAATACTATTAATATATAGTCTCAACTTGCAGTCTTTGACCCAATGGCCTAGAAGTCCGCATCGTACACACAAACCATCAGCCCTAAATTGTTGCCTAAGCTCTAGGGAGACTGAGCGAGCGCGTGGGGCGGCGGTAGTATTGATTGCTCTAATGGTTACAGCGTTGACGTCTATTGGCTCGCCGTGCTGATAGTTATTGGCGTTGTAGTGTGAAGAGGAAGAAGGGTTGTAGAGAGCTGGGCCGGAAGCAGTATTTGAAGAGCGGCCAGCAAGTTGCTGTATGATTCGTACAAAATCAGAGTACTTGCGAGGAAGGTTTAGCTGTTGAGCAAGCCGATTGCGTAGTGTAGAATTCAAGCCGTTCCGGAACGCGGAGATCTTATTGACGTCTGGCCAGTCTTGACCTCGAGCCTCGTACAGGACTCGTTCAAACTTAGCTACATAGGCATGGAGAGAGTCGGTGCCTTGTTTAAGGGCATATAGCTTGTCCTCCGCTTCCTGCACCTTATTCGGGTTGTCGTAGACACGCGTAAGCTGGTCGAGTATTGTATTGTAGTCGTGCGAGACTTCGGTAGCTTGAGAGAGTTGAGGTAGGACCATTGCTTGAACGTGGCTCTCGAGGTTGAGGTAGACGTAATAGAATTGAGCAGTAGCGTCGCCAATTGCCATGCCGTCGACTTGTAGCTTGGCCTTGATCGAGGGGAGCCACGTATCGTACTTGTGGGCTTGTCCGTTGAATTTTTCGGGGTCGGGTAGAGAGGGTTTCGGTTTTGAGGGGGTGCGAGTCGCAATAACCGTTCGGAGGAAGGTAATCTCGTCGCGCTGGCGCTGTAGCTCTGCTTGTAGGTCTGCAAGGGTAGTCTGAATCTGAATAGAATCCATAACAAGAGGAGAGTAGAAAGAGAGATAAAAAACGTGTGCGTATAGTTTCAAATGAGCCCAACAAGCTCAATCGTAGTAATCGTGAAAGCGTGAGACGTGAGACGTAGCCTAGAGCAGAACATGAGCATAAACCTAGGACCTGGGGTACTCAGTCTCAACTGAGGATCTATTGTAATGTTACGGAGGCACTCAAGACAAACAGATTCAAGACAATACACTTCGTACTTAGAACAATAGATACAGAAGTAGGACAGCTGTAGCTGTAGCTGACCCCTATATCCTCAAAGCTGAAACACTAGCCCCTAAACACGTGACGTCAGCACCAAGACCGTCACAGTATCTGGGAGGAGAAAGCTTAGGCTAAAATATAATATAAACTCGACAAAGCTATGAAGTTACAAGCGTTGATTGGTACTGGGAAGAAGCCTAGGGGTCGGAAATCGACTACAATTAAAGAAGAAGAGGCTATATAATAAGAGCCTGTAGTTATGGCCGTATCTCAAAGACTAATTTGCGCTAAAAGACTAACACAAAAAGCGATTGAGATATCTAGCGACAACGAGCAAGAGGATGGTAGTAATATTGAGAGCCTTATAGAGTCAGATTCGTCCGCTGATTCCGATTCCGACGTTAATTTGAGTGATAATGGTGGTGGTGGGCCTGTAGATTACGATGATTACAATTGAGGGGTATCTGAGTTAGGGTTGAAGAGGGATTATATAAGCGAGTATCCCGAAACCTATATTTTTGATATAACCACTTATTTTCTACTACTAAACGTTATGCGATCGTTATATAAATCTCGGAATCGATTGGAATATATATAGTTCGTATATCCCGTAGATCTTTTTTTATTAAAATCCATAAAAGGGCTAAGAAGTTAGACGTAGAAGTTAATATTTTGGTTGTTTTAAGCCCCGCGGGACCCCAAATTCTTGCTTAGTCTATTTAATTACGATGCACTACATGAATCGAATGACGTCATTTAAAGTGTGATTTATGTAGAATTTTGTTCCGGATTTAATGATCCAACTTTTAAGTCGATCATATTAGTAGTAAAAAGTTATTCCTTGATTAAGTCGTCATGTCGAAGTTGCTGGTATGTCGAAGTTGGTGGTTCCGACCTACTTGCGTAGGTCGGAAAAAAAAACAAAAAAAATCAGGAAACCGACGAGTAGAGGAAACTCGATTTTTTTTTTTAAAAAAAAAAAAAATAGAAGATCTACTAAAGCTACGTATTAAAGAAAGAGGAGAGAAATGAAAACCTGGAGCAACCTCTATTTATATAGACTTAGTGATGTCTTCTAGCAGGCTATTTGACATCCACTGAACGCAAAATCCTTCGACTCTAACCGCACTGCCCATCTTGTGCAGCGAGCGATGAGGAGTGTATGAAATGGCGATCTTGCTAAACAAGGAGAAAACAATGGCAAGAATAGAAGCACGGAGAGGCGAGCCGACTTCAAGGCTTTTTGGTAAGGCTTATTGAGATGATAGTAGATGGAAGACTGTCTTCTTGACACAATCCTACGCGAGGGATACTGCGGGTCGCAGTTATTTGACCCGATCAGCGGCGCAAAGCAGGGCAAATTCCATCGATTATAGAAAAAACATCAGCAGATAGACATCAGCCAGAATGCCAGAATGCTTAGCACGAAATAAACCAACAGTCAGAAATCCCGTGCGTATATGCTGAAGTACAATTGTAGCGCAGCGTCTATTCCAGTAAACATCTTGTAATAATTAGCACTCCTGCTCCAGATGTTGTAAGCGCGCGGCAGTGGGGGCGGGAGATGAAACAACCCGGAAAGCCAACATCTGCGCCTCTATCCATGATGCGGCTGCAGATATCCAGTACACAAGTTGCCAACACAACCCCGCCCCGCCCCCCAAAAAGAATCTGAATTCGTAATTCTCTCTCCCACTCTGAAATTCAATGGGCTGTACTGTCTTCACGATGCACCTCCAACGGCACGTCCTCAGCTTGCTGTGCGTCGCAGTCCTCATGTTTTCCACCATCTCAGCATTATCGACACCCGAGCAATGCATTCCCTCTGAGAACGACAGAAGCTGCAAAACATCCACCGTGGCCGATGTCGAAGCCCGGCAAGCGGTTCGAAGCACAGTTGTATACAGTTCGGCGGCCACGGTTGGAACGATGAGTGCTTGCCATCTTGCCTCGAACCACATCCAGAGATCCCACCCTCAAACCCGCTGCTTAGTCATCGGTCTAGGCACAGGCTTCATTACTGCAGCTGCTCATTCTCGATTGACTTATACCGAAGATGTGTGGGGGCTGGCTAGGGAGTCCGTAGGAGAATGGGTGACATGGAGGTTTTGGTGAGGGAGGGAGAGGCTTTTTGGCTAAACTTATGGATCTTTGGTAGAAGAGCCGCAGATGAGACGAGACATCAAAATTCAGATTGAGAACTTAGCGCGAAATTACAAGAGAGGATGAAGTGGTTAACGTCTAAATTTGGTTTAAACTGCGGGTTATTTTTGTTTTAAAAGCATCTTCTTACAGAAGTGAATGGCAATTTACAAAGCCCCAGAGGCATTGTTCTGGCAGATAATGCTGTGGAGATTTGATTACGCTAAGTGGATGAAGAAAATGGTGATCTTGAATGCTGGGGGTTACATGGGGTAACAATAGCATGAATAAACGCGTTACATTTTCGAAATGAGAGAGCGAATGAAGCCAACGCTAGAATTTAGAAGAGGTTAAACCAAAGTACGTGGTGTGGAAGACAAGCGAGATCTCGAAAAAGGGGTTCAGGGGGGTAGATGGCCTACATTCGCTTAAAAGTCTTGGTGTTGATGGACGAAGAAGTATTTGGCTTATAAATACCACGCGTTGGTGGAAAACAATTAAACGGGGAATAGGGAATGGGCAATCGAAGGTCCACGTAAAGTCTTCAGACGGCCACTCGTGGCCTCTTGTCGGTACCGTCTCGTCACATCTGGAAGCTGTCTTGGAGCGGTGCACTTTCCCGATTGTTCTCGTGAAGGGTTATACCTTTTAAGTCGTTCCTGAGCGACAACCATGACGACTCAGTTGTTCTTCCGTACAAGGCAACCTCCGTCTCGTACCTCTCGCAATCAAAGACTAGAATTCGCACCACAATAATATCCCGCCAACTGCGCTTGCAGAAACTCGCAAAGGTGACTGACTACAGGCGACCCTCCCGAGCAGCTTGTGGAGCTACTGATATCGCATAGGCCAATAAACTTTCGCAACTATCCGCGATCGAGAACGCTTTACAACGACGACATGTCGAACACTCCTCCTTGAAGCTGTTAGCCCTATCGAGTTGTGTGTATCACCGCCGATAACCGAAGGGTCATGTCTGATAAGAGGGAGGAGAAGGAGTTTAATGGGGAATGGGAAAATATCTCGGCTCTTGCATTTGAGAATACAGAGGATATGACTATGGGATTCCAAGGTAAATCGTGTAATATTATAGACGGCGAAGGGAACCTGGTCGAACCACTAGGTGATGAACACGGACAAGTATCGAGAGAAGTTCCTGTTGGAGATGGCAGAAAATAAGTGGCTTGGCAGAATGCGGGGCAATACCTAGGTACTGTACCGGCCGGAGGAAATTGTAGTGCTATCGCCGACGGTTATCTCCACTTCGTCTATCTGATTACTATCCGATCATGGCATCACCACTACAATTCACCACAATTCAATATACACACTAGTCAAGCATTCCCCTTCGGATGCGTCTGCGAATAATCCAGTGAATCTACTGCTATTATACCACTACATATCCTTAATTACATTCCCGCAATGTCTTCGCATTCCACTTCAGATCAAAGTGCCGCCGGAGATGTGGATTACAATCCCGTCGCCGATGAAGAGGTCGACGACCTTGCCAACAATGCCTTTATCGAAAGCTTACTTGACGAACACATGGGAGCTGAAGAGGCAGAGGAAGACGAAGAAGGTGAGGCTTGCTTTCCCGTCGAGAGCTTCCGAGCTAAGATATTTGTGCAGATGATGAGGATGATGACGAAACAGGATTCAACGTACAGCTTGAAGTCCAGGAAGAAGTCGAAGGCGGCGGACAAACTCCAGCCGATATCACCCAATTCAGTGAGCCATACATCTACAACTTTATCCAGAACCTGCTGCTCATACTGGGATTCACAGTCATCGGCCGAAGACGACTTATGCAGCTACTCCAAAATTCGGATGTCGGGAGACTCTTACGCTTTGCGGCCCAGAATGGTTTTGACGAGGACGAGGATGACGATGACGATGGGGGGTTCGCTCCGAGGTGGAGACGGAGCAGACGCACCAGACCAGACCCAAATCGATTCCCGAAGGTACCTTCTGATCGGGGGACAGAGTTGATGAACTCGGGTACATTTGGGTCGAACGAAGCACATGTCGTTACGTCGAATGATAGGAACAGTATTGGAAAGAAGAAGAAACTTGCGCTGAGGATATTGGACAGAGAATTGGCTATTGAGAGTCCTGCCAAACAGAAACTTAACCAAAGACTCATGGCCCAGGTAAGCCGACAGCAGTGTTGTGGAAGATTGATCTAATGCCAGCATAGGGAATGATACCTGCCTCGAATGCCGATATGATTATCCACTACGACGAGCCCGTTTACTCTGGGCAGTTCTCGGACGATGGAAACTTTTTCTTCTCTGCCAACAAAGACTACAAAGTTCGCATGTACGATACTTCGAATCCATACAAATGGCGATATTACAAGACCGTGGACTATCCTTTTGGACAATGGACCCTCACAGATGCCTCGTTAAGCCCGGATAACAGGTATCTGGCATATACGTCTATTCGAAGCGAAGTCTGCTTGGCCCCAACAGATCCAAATGACAAGGGAGATCCGTATATATTAGATCTTGGGGGTGTAGCGGCTCCTGGAGGCGAGTTCAATCAGGGACGCCGTCTTGCTGGTTCTTTTGGCATCTGGTCTATTCGATATTCTGGGGATGGGCGAGAATTGGTAGCTGGTACGACGGGAGGGTCAATTGTGGTTTATGATATTGAGTCGCGGAGGGTTTTACACAGGATATTCGGCCACCATGACGATGTTAACGCTGTGTGCTTCGCGGATAAAGCTTCTCCACATATCCTCTACTCCGGCTCCGACGACACAACCCTCAAGGTATGGGATACCAGAAGTATGGGAGACAATCGAGCTGCTGGGGCTTTCATCGGTCATATCGAAGGTCTCACATATATCGACAGCAAGGGCGATGGCCGTACGTTTTCCCTTCCCTCGTTAGAGCCCTCAACACTAAATCCCAAACAGGCTATATTCTCAGCAACGGCAAAGACCAAAGCATGAAGCTCTGGGATCTGCGAATGGTAATGCCCTCCGGCGACTTTGAACGCATCCAGCCCACTCGCCGCGTTTCGAGGGAAGAGCGCTTCGACTACCGCTGGGGTACCTTCGACGACAACGACTGGTATCATGACGAGCACGACAACTCGGTCGTCACGTTCCGCGGGCACAGAGTCCTCCGCACGCTCATCCGCTGCCACTTCTCTCCCGCCGCGAGCACGAACTCACGGTACGTGTACACGGGATCCGAAGACGGCAAGGTCTACATCTACAACATGGACGCCACACTCGCAGGAAAAGTCGATGTGCGCGCCGCTACCAAAAACTCCCGTCCTCGCCAAGATGCTTCTCTCTGGGATGATGATGACGACGTCTCTATACCGTGGAAAACGTGCGTGCGTGATGCTTCCTGGCATCCTAACGCACCTATGATCGTAGCCTCCGCTTGGAACGGGTACGGTATGCAGCACGGTACATGTACAGTGCATTCGTGGAACGATGGTGCAGAAGACGACGAGGCGGAACCGAAGATGGGATTGAGAGTTAACCAGAAGTTGGAAGCTGATCCGGCATTCTATGACGAGACCCCGAGGCCGAGATTGAGCGCTGCTGCTAGACAGGCGAGGTTGAGAACTTTAGGGTTGAGGTTCGCGGTGAGAGACGAGTAGGCTGCCACTGGAGATGAGAGAGTGGAAGTGGAAGTTTTGCAGGTGGGCGAAGGTCTCAGATTGGGGTTAGGTCTGAACCTGGGTGGATTTTATATGAAGACAGCCTGCCCGAACCGAATTACGTGCAGTATGCATTATGAGTTTCTCAGCACTGGCGTTTCTGGCCTGCATTATAAGGATTGCATCATAACGGCGGAGGAAATTTTTGGCAAACAAGCTACTGGCTGGGAGGATGTACTTTTTTGATATCTTTGTTTGCAATGTACATAGGCATATCTATCTCATGTACTAGTGAATGAAATTTACCTGAACATATACGTCCTGATTGAATTGAATTACGCCCCCAATATTTTAACGACATCTCAAACTCATCGTATCCTATTGCTTGCAGATAAACAAATATAAGGAAGGGATAAGACAACCAACCCAGCTCCTCCTCCTCATCACTACACTAACTACTTGCCCAAAGTCCAACCTTTTCAAGATACTCGAATTGAATGAACCCAACCAGCCCTACATCCCTTGATTGGATTTAAAAAGGCAGTGAATGAATCCCGACCGAACCCAGCATGATGTGACATGGGTGGAGAGTACGAATATAAGTAAGTGAGCAAGTAGTGTGTGTACATACAGCGAGGTCTTGAGAGCGAAAATCGACGTGTAAGCCGAGAGTGAAGTTAACAAGGAATGGGAATGGAAGGAGGGAGAGATATCACGAAATCCTCAGGGGAAGAGAGAGAGAGAGAGAGAGAGAGAGAGAGAGCGAGAGGGGGGGGATACTTTTCGTCTAATAGAAAAAAGCTGCCAGCTTATTTGGGGAGATAGACAGGCAGATGGAAGTGCAGGCAGTAGATTTGAGGACTTTTGGATAGCCCAGTCGTTCTTCTTTACTGCTCCATGCACACCACTGACAACAAAACAATGAGAGTAAGAACGTAAAAGACCAAGAAATGTAGAGTTGAGGAAAATGCACAAGAAAAAGGTATTCCATTATCTACAGTAACAGGATGGCATGCATTCTCGCGTTTGTTTGCTTGTAGTAGTCAAAGGTATCAATCAATCAATCAATCAGTCGTTTCATATCCATCCATGCATCGATTCTTTCCTCCCAATTCCACACCATACCACACTGCTTTCTCTCTCCATCCTCCATCCATTCCATCCCAAGTCTTCAGATGCAAGGTAGAAACAAAAAAACAGAACATTCTCCATTCCCATTCACCATTCTCATCCCTCAGCTTTCGTCTGTATTCTTCTCTTGACCTGTAACGAGGAGAAGAACAGCCGAAAACAAGAACACAAAAGTGATTGATTACCCGCACCGAACCTGAGAAAATATCACAAACAACCGACTCCTTTATAGAAAACAGAAGGAGAGAAAATGCCGCTGAGAGAAGACTCATGAAAAGACCAGAGTCAAAGGAGTTGTTGCCCCCTCGCACCCGCTAAGTACCAAGTTCCCGTATGAAAAAAGCTTTATGCTTCCTTCTCTATAAGGTTCAAGAGAAAAATGACAGCCTTATCTCTCAATCTCGTGTCAAAAAAGGAACATTGGACGAGATAGTATGTTGTCATGCGATTTGTATCCCATATGTTGCCGAAAGCTATTTGGAAATCCTTTATAGAATTGTGCACTTCGACTTTGACTTCTTGGTTGGCTGGGGTCGAGGACTCAGTACAGCGCTGTGATAGAAAGTTAGCATGTGATTCGAGAAAGCTCAATGTCAAAAACCAGAGGGCTCGAAAATGTGAAAGCTTGAATGTCAAACCACCACTAAGTACCATGGCTCGGCAGGCAACCATCCACATGTCACAAGAACGTACCGAATAGCTTCATCAAAGACACTCTTCAAATTTCTTTGCGTCAAGGCAGAACACTCCAAGTACTTGTGGGCTCGAATCTCCTTTGCAACAATCAATGCCTGGTCATACGAAACCGGCTCCATGCGCTTTTGTCTCAAGCTCTCAAGCGTAGCGGGATCCTCTCTCAAGTCAAGCTTCGTACCAACGAGGATAATGGGGACGGATGGGGCGTGGTGATCGATCTCGGGGAACCACTGTTTTCTGGTTAGCCAGCGCGTTGTGCAAGATCCAATTGCCTACGAACCTTTGCGCGAACGTTGTCAAATGATGGCGGGGAGACGATTGAGAAGCAGATGAGGAAGACATCGGTCTGGGGGTATGAGAGTGGTCGGAGTCGATCGTAATCTTCTTGTCCAGCAGTATCCCACAATCCCAAGCTAATCGGCTTGCCATCTACCATCACACTGGCCGAGTAGTTGTCAAAGCTGGTATAATCAGCGCCATTATATCCTGGGAGATTCCAGCTGTACTCACACCGTGGGGATGTACTCGCCGGGGAAGGCATTGGTGGTATAGGAGATGAGCAGACATGTCTTCGAGCGCGTCAGTTTCTGGGCTCCCGTTTCGAGGAGAGGAGGAAGTATGTACCTTGCCAACAGCACCATCACCGGTAACGACGCACTGGATGAGAATATCAAGTCAGCCTCGGGATGCCTATGTAGGTAAGATTGTGGCGCAAAGAGGCAAGTCTAACCTTGAGCGATTGTGTTCCTGGAGCCGCCATGTTTGATATATGAATGGTATGATGAAAGGACGCAGGTCGCAGAGGGCAGCAGTGAAGTTAGGATTTTCTCGAGTGTTTGTTGATGGGAGGGAGGGACTGCGACTGCATAAGGGTCAGATCCTTTGACACAACGGAAGCTGGACCTCCCGCACGTCTGGGCGGGTGGGTTCATGAGGTGACGCGAGGTGAGGTGAGGTGAGGCAAGGCTATTGTGAACGAACGTACGTACCTTTCTTTCGAGAACAGACCAACTGGGTTGTCTGTCTGTGGTTGTGCAGTGCAGTGAGTGCAGTGAGGGTGTGGAGTGTATGTGGGAGATCAAAGCTGGGAGGAGTTTCGAAGTTTATGCGAGAGACTGGATGTGGCGACGCGTGGGTTCGAGGGTGAGGAACTTCGAGACGATGCTGATTTTGGCGTGGACTGGTTTTGTTTTGGTTTGTTTAGGTTGGCAGATTGGGAGGAAGAGGATGGGAAGTGGTGGTGGTGGTGGTGGTTGAAAGATGAACAGGCAGAGGTTGAGGTGAAGTGAAGTGAGTTGAGGCAAGGGTCAGGTAAGGGTTAAGGTTGGGCTGGGCTTGGGTTGGTAGGTAGGTAGGTAGTGGTGCTGCAGCTCGGTGTCGGCAAGATATCGATCGTGGTAAAGGTCGGCAGCAGCAAAAGCGTCAGTCAGTGAGTGAAGAGAGGCCTGAGCACACTGCAGCTGCTACACCTTCAATGAGCGGTATGTCAACTCAAGTCAAGTCAGTTAGTTAAGTCAGTCGGTTGAATCCATCATGTCAAGCAAGTAGTGAGTGAAGTGAGTCCAGTCCAGTCGGGTATCAAGCACAGCGGACCGGCACTAACTACACTTTTGAGGCGGACGATGCACTCACTTGATGCACGCACTTGATGCAGATCTGTAACAGCATGGCAACGCCTGTATGTATGGAACACCCGAGGAAGCTTGGGAGGCGCCGGGGATGAATGGAATGGGATGGATGGGCATCGGAATCAGGCGCTTATGTTTCTTGCGGACTGGCTGGCTGTTGGGGATGTGCCTGCGAACTGACTGTAAGGAGGCTGATTCGATGGATGTTCTTCGTGTGGTCGTTCGTTTGGTCGCGGATGAAATGAGTGAGGGTGGCCAGATTGGCAGCTGGGTCGCGGTACAGGACAACAGTAGGCTATTGGTAGAGAAGTCATGTGCAAGCGTCTGCAAGGCAAAGGCAATGCAAGCCAGACAGAGTAAAGGCGCAAAGGGGTCGAATAGGCTTTGAATACAAAAAACCGGGTGTTGGGTTGATGGCGTTTACTGGTTTGACGAAGTGAAGACTAACAGCGCTTGACAGAACAGGTTTTAGAAGGGAGAGGCAGGGATCTAGTCACGCAGCGTATGAATTGTAGATGTGTATTTGTATGGGACCAATGAGTTACTAGAGTCAGGAGATGATGCAGGGGAGAAGAAAAGAGAGGAGGGGAGAGGAGGGGAGGAGCAGTCCATAGGGATTTGAAGAAGAGAGAAGAAGGTTGTGTGCGTGCATGCTTGTGAGAAAGAAAGCGGTGGGAAGTGGTGGCAAGACCATGAAGCAAGGCAACAGAGGAATAGAATTGGAAAGCAAAGGAGCTTCGATGGCGTTTCGTTTCAATCATTCTAAACTTCTGTACATCCCACCTCCGTGGTTGTTTATTTTCCTCGATTCGGGGAGTGAAAGAGTACTGGGTATTCTGGGGGTGAGGCTTGATATCAACCATTTGTTGTTTATTAGTAGGACTTGTTAGCGAGCTTTGATCATATTATAAATCCGCTTTTGCTCCGTCCTCCTCTTCTCTCCATCTCCATATCAAACATCGATGCTCGAGTTGAGACCAAAAGAGGATCCCTGCAAATCCCATTCAAGGGCTTGCCTAAATGTTTCATCCCGATAACGATAAGCAGTGCAGCTCTCAGGGGAGGGGAAGCGGAGGCGGAGCCAAAGGGGGGGATGGGGCATTGCCTTTCTCAAAACCTTTTCACAACATCTCGTAGTATCAACATGCCATTAACAAATGCTCATCTGTTGTGTTCGGGTATTAATGCATGGCGAGAGATGTGTGAAGGGGGAAGGGAACATACTAGACCAGACACAGGAAAGAATCCCCTTTTCAGGGGCTATCCGAGCACCGCACACCATCTTGTGGACGGATCGCTCAGTGACTTGAGTCCTAGAGATTTACCGACGGTGGATCAGGAGACAGACCCTTTGCAAAGTCAACACCCAAGCCGATGCTTTACTCCTCTCATCATTTCGGTATAGATAGGTACTAAAACACGGAATTGAAACTCTGCAGGATTTCTTGGTACTTTCGAGAAGAACGTGGCTTTGCTATTTGGAAATGAATAATACAACAAAAGTGTTTACTAATACATTCCTCAACAGCTGAATATCGTCTTGAAGAAAAGAGAGAAAAGGAAACGGCGTAGGAAAGTTTAGTTGAATCTTCGAGCAGCACCCATCCTTCATCACAGACAAAGTAATAGGCAAAGTAAGCTCGAATGTCTGGACTTGGCGTGTTCTCTCCCACCAAAATAAATGCACCGACTACTGTAGCTTCTTCCACGGTACAACAGGCTGACGATTTGGTCCAAAGAGGCCCAGAAGATATCCCGTGCGAACAGCGAAGAGGAACGTCTGGATGAAACATTAGCAAGAGTCATTCTATCATTTCAATAACAACCGAAAATGCTAGCCAACATAGTAATGTAGGATGGACAAGCAAAAAGGAGGCATCTGATATCTCCAAACCAGGTAACTTACAGTGCAGCCGATATTCCCCCAAGCCATAGCATTCCAACCAGCAACATTTACAAGCTGCTCATATGGCATGACGTAGCACGTAATACCCACGTGAGAGATATCGGCAAGCCAGAGGGCGATCACGTAGTTACGGACTACAGCTACTTCGGTAGTGGTGTAGAGGACGGCGATACCGACCATAGCCAGCAGGAGGTAGATATTACCAAGCCTGAGAGAAAGTTAGTTATAGATCAACAGAAGTTGCAAATTTTCTAGTTCATAGGCTAGTGGGTAGTAATATGGCTGCTAAAACAGAGGTACCAGGGGAAAACAGGGTCAGGAAGTAGTCACTTACTGGTACGCTACCATGGTGGCATTTGCGGTAAGAGGCACATTGGCTGAGTTGGGGATCTGTTCAGCGACGAAGTATGAAGCTGAGACGAAAGGTGCTGCACAGCCTGCAATGCTATGAGTAAATTAGAGATGTAAACATCAAACTAGTGAGCTGTGAGCTGCGGACTTACAGTGATATTGGCTCGAAGACTGTCATCACAAAGCGGGGAATTGGCGGGAGGATGGAGGCCATTTTTGAGGTATCTTTGAATCAGATGGCCTGAAGAGTTTCTTGATATGAGCGAGGCTTTGTACACGTCGATGCTTTTATTGAGTTCAATGAAGCAAATAAGATTACATTGTACCTACAAAGGTATCTGTGCCCGGTTGTCAGCCTCGTCACGGGCCGACGATTCTCCGACCACGCCGACAGTATTCTACACACTCAAAGTTTGGATCGGCTTGTTAGTCTTCCCTTCCCACCTCCAGATATGACCAGAAAAGAACGCCAAAACTCATTACCTCCGGTCGTCAGGTACCAGACCGATCGCACTTACCTCTAGGCAAATGAGAAAACATTTAAAGAGATTGTGGGATCCCACACCCACTTCCCCCCGCCATGAATTGTTATGCCAATGCCAGCCTCGTCCATCATGAGCTCCGATACAATAGAGCCAGCTCTACTTGCGAGAGTCCAAGATGAATTCCACCCTTACGAACAACAGATAGCCGAACCCTCTTCCTCTACAACCGGACAGCTTCCCCCTCTGCGTGAGGTAGTTGGCCATGATGTCTCTACTCGCCGCAACAACACTTCCAAGCACGATGACCAGTCTACGGCGAGCTCGCAGTTTGCTACCCAAGGAAATTGTGTGGCAGTGCCGACCAACAGCCAGGAGAAGGTATACCAAAGTGGAGGGACACAAAAGACACATGGGAATGGCAAAACAAACCGAGCTCTGGGGGACTCCTCACCACAGTCCCTACGGAAGATATTGGACAATGATACGGAAACCACGGTTGGAGGAACTTCGAATAAAAGACCAAACCCAGAGCCTGCAAAGGATGACTTTGTGCAGCTTCCACAACCACCCAAGAAACGCAAGACTGCTACACAGATTGTCCCTCCCATCATCATCGGTCTTCATGACATTCCACCCCCAAAGGACCTTGTACGCTTTAATCTTCCAAGAATCGAGTCCGGTGCTTTCCACGACAGCAATGGCAGGAATAGTTTGAATACTGCTCCCCCACCGACAATTGTACCCAATCCCCAAAACAACCCCGAGGTCGGGACTGTTGTGGACAGCATCGAAACGAACGAGCCAGCCCCCGAGCGGACCAAGAAGAAGAGGAATGGGAGTGGGCTTAGGCGGAAGTGGGAGAAGGACGAGACTGAATGGCTCATACAAGGTGCTCATAAGCATGGAGTTGGAAATTGGATCGATATTGTGAAAGATCCGGAGTATTCGTTCAAGGGCAGGACAGCTTCTGCTCTGAAAGATCGTTTCCGAACTGTCTGCCCTAGTGGAGTGCTAAAGGACCTGGTAAGTGCCAAAGACCACTCCAAGATTAAGATCAAGTATGACGAATGACTATACTGATGGACAAAGGAACTCCGGACACATTCTCCTGGCCAAGAAAGAACAGCCACCAAGTCGCCCAAGACCCGAGCCCATCGCAAAGACATAGATGATCTTGCCAAACTTGGAATTGAGACCCCGTTCAAAAAATCGGACCGTCGCGAGAGAAAGCTCTTTACCGAAGAAGAAGATCGCGAAATTCTCAGGGCGCATAAGATTTATGGCAATCAGTGGGCACGAATTGCACGCGCGAAAGATTTCAACTTGCAAGAAAGAAAGTCTACGGATCTTCGGGACAGGTATCGGAATATCATGAAGAGTATTGAAAGAGGAAGTCCACCACGGTCGTTAGCCAATCCATTAGCAAAGCCACGGAGTAGCGATGCTCTGTCAAGTGGGCATCCATCGTCATCGAGTCTGTTCATACCAGCTCAGGAACCGCCGGCTCTACAGTCTTCCACCTTGAATTCAGGAGAGCCGCGTAATATGGAAGGCCTGTCTAGCAGTCATCCGTCATCCTCTGATTTGTTTTCGCAAAATCAAGGTTGGTCAAAGGAAACCAATCAGGACTTCCGAAGCAAGGATGGCTTGCCAAGTGGACAGCTGCCCTCAATAGATCCCTCCTTGCAGGCTCAGGGCTTGACCAACAAAATCAATGAGCCCTGGATGAAGGAATCCAATCAGCACAGTGGAGCAAGTCGCAGCAGGAACGATCTATCAAATGGCTACCAACAACCTCCAGAGATCGATCTGCGTGCCATGACCCTCAATAAACCAGACGAGCCGTGGCCAAAGGAACATCAAGCACCTGCAGCGATTCACCAAACCTCTGGGCTCCGCATTCAGGAGATCATCTCTCCCGAGCAAGAAGACTCCCGATCAACAACAATTTTCAGCTTTAGCACAAGCTACAACCCATATCCCGAGCACCATCTTGAGCCCACAGAGACCCTCCCCTACTCCCAACCCTTTGACTGGAACCCTAGCATCACAGCCCCTTTCACGCGGGATCTCACCCACGGAATGCCTAGTGATATGGATATCAACCGTCTGCTTCACACTGAAGATCAGTGGTCTGCTGATATGACTGCCTCGAACGTGCAGGGTATGGACGGCAAGGAGAAGCAGAGCTTCACCAACATCAATAGCATTTTATCGAGCAATGATGAGCCGCTGATGAGCAACCAGCCGAGTTTCTTGACGATGCTTAACGCGGACGGTCCGTTGGGGATGTATGAATAGTGAGTGGTTGGGATGATTTGCGCGATAGGAAGAACTGTGCGAGACGACGAGAAGCAAGGAGATAGCAGGCAGGTGTCAAGACCAACTGGTTAGCTGGCAATGGTATGGTACACCAGGGTATCACATCTGATCCTGCTCTCTTCTTGTATCATCACTGTGTTTTTTCTGGTCCTGAACCCTTTCATTCTACCTGCCACCTATCATTATCTGCTGTTGGTGGTTGCATTTACCTTGATTCCCTTGATTTGTTTTGTTTTGCTCTGCCTTTACTGCTTCTACACTTTCATACTTGGCGCTAGGTCATAATACCCTGGGAAAACCTGCATAAATTAGAAGCACGGTCGGAGCTTGCTGGCTGCTTTTCAATTTTGCATTGAGTTAAAATAGGATAGGGATTGGCAAAGGAAGGAATGGCGTTTTGGATGAAGACGCATAGCTAGCTGGCGAAATGGTGCTGGAATTTTGGTTGGTTATTGGAGCATATTTAGGTAGTGATTAGCATCGCTTTGGATGGTTATGGAGTCAGTATGTACCTCAAGACATTATTAAGAGTAGCTGTGTCTTGCATTTGAAAGCAAGTGATAGAAATATATCTTACCTGTTCGCTATTCTACGCATCCATTGCTCCCCTAACTTTCCAATGCGCGATGGTCTCGTCTAGTATGTATGATCTTGTGATGTACGGTATGTTTAACATGAGTAACCCTTTATTTAATAGCGAAGATCTGTAATTAGGTATAGTACGTTTTAGGGGAGGACACAAGAAGAAAAGAATAGCGAGAGCGTCATTCGCGAACCCAATGCCTTGACATACATTACCACGATGTTGGGGAATAGGCTGGCGGAGGCAAGAGAGAGTTCCTGTGCGAATCCTTTCTTGCTCATTGCATCGCTTCAGCATCACTACAAAAACCACAGCAAGAGTGAGGAATAATATATTGCAAATTTCCATTTCTTGGCTCCGCTTGTTTAGACTATCCTACATTTCCGAGAGAGAAAGAGAAAATGATGTGAAATGATGTGATTTAATGGATATCCCTCGAAGACAAATCGTGCAACTTCGGCGAGACCCTTCAAGTCTCCCAGAATATTCCTTCCAAATCGCAAGTACGATGATTGAGAAACGCTGATATTTCCCAGAATCTATCCAAAAACGCCTGTCCATGATGCCAACCTTGTCCATCTGTCAAAGAACGCCACTCACAAGTAAACCCCGACCCAGTGCATCCGTAAACCAAATAATTTGCGTTCGTTCGCTTCTCAATCATCCTTGCCATCGTCGTCGTCCTTTCGAGGCTGGAAGTTCGTCTGTGAATAGAATTAGTATACGAGCAAAATCTCAAGGGCGCTTTGGAGATAACTTACAGCATTCCCATTATAGAATTGCTGGTCTTCCTTTCCCGACTCCCGTCTCTGGTCTCTCAAAGTCCGGACATTGATAGCCGCGGAAGGCGCCGGGGGGCCAGAAGGAGCTTGCTCAGGAGGAGCTGGAGCAGCAGATCCACCGAGGAAACTTCCAAGCACACCAGTGAGCAGGCCAACACTCGAGGAAATCAGTGCATATCCCCCAGATGCAGCGCGGGAGACCAAGCCACCATTATTCTCGTAGGCGGAGGTGTAGTCTGAGACAGGGACGAGGATCAGAGTTGCGCTGGGCGTGAGACCAAGAGCGGCGAGAGTGCGTTCCTCTTCTGACATTTCGATATTCTTGTTTGGGAGTGGGGAGAGGACCTGCTTGAAGGTGTAGGGAGCGTCACCCTCTTGTTTCTCGTCGACCCAAGGTCGGACGTCCTTCAGCAAGCTTCCTTGGGAAGGGAATCTCGAGCGAATAGTGGAGCCATCGAAGAGTCTGACTTGAACAGCGCACTCCTTTGCATTGGCGCCTCCTCTGGCAGGCAAAGCGCTCGCGCTGCTCTCTCCAACAACCTTCACGGCGTCCTTCTCTTCCTCTAACTTGGCTTTCGCCTCCGCCTTTCTGACAGCCTCTTTCTCACGTCTCTCGGCCTTGTCATCCTCGACACGCTTCAAGATTCGTGCTCTCTCCTCGCGAGCCTCTCTCTGACGCTGAGCTTGTTGCAGGGCGTACTTCTGCTCGCCGACCGCTCGGGGGTTGCCTGCTTCAGCGGCTTCCTTGCGAGCCTTTGCGTCGGCTGCTTTCTTGGCCTTTTCGGCGGCGTCTTGGGCGCGCTTCTGGGCTTCGAGACGGCGAGAGCGTTCTGCGAGGGTAGCTGCTATCGAGGCGGTTTGCTGCTCGATTCTGGTATTTTGCGTAGTGGGGTTGGATGAGGAGGACGACGGGGATGGTTCTGCTGCTGGGGCTGAGGGCTCCATGGATGCGGGTGTGTTTGCGGCGGTCGAGGATGAGCTTGAAGGGTTGGATGGTTGTGAGGTAGGTACACGTGATTCCAGAACAGCTCCCAGGCGCTTCATGAAGTCTTCCTTGGTGACGCCTGATGCGAGATACTCTTTGAGTTCGCCATTCCTGAGGAGGGTTGTTAGAGATATGTTTATTCGTTGTGAAGAGGAACAAAGGTAGAGAGCAAGGGATGACGGGCAGGTTCGACATTTTATATCCTGCATGCTTTGAACCGGAGAAGAGAAAGACAAACAAAACATGTATCGAGGTTTGATGAATGGATGGATGGATGACCAGAGATAGAAGGCAGACCGAGACAAATGTGCTGAACGAATGACCTACTTGATAAGAACGAAAGTTGGTGTCTTGGGAAGAGGGTAGATAGCAGCCAGGTACCCAGCTTCTTGCGAGCCAGCCACCAGTCGGAGGAGGACAGTTTGTTCAGCCAGCAACTCTTTCAACTGTTCAAACAAACATTAGCACTCATAATCTCCAAGGTCGACTCCAAAGGATTTAAAAACTTACAGATCCTTCTTGAAGAAAATCATTCTCCCAGAGCTGAGACTCTTCACCACCATCTGGTGGAAGACACCTGTCAGTACAGTCCCGAACTGGTGCAATAGGTACGTACCTGTGACAAAACACCCAACCAGCTTTGCCTCTTGCATGGCCTGGCCAATACCACTCTGTAGATCTCCTTGATAGAACATCCTGTCTAAGGCTGAGATGAATGAGAATCAATGTTGTGGTGTTGTGTTGAAAGAAGGAAGATGTCGACAGCTCTAGGAATTCGAGTTGGTAAAGCAGTCGGTCGAATTGTAAGCTGGCTCGGCTCAGGCCATGAACCAGTGTTTGCGCTGTTTGCTCGTGAATTTGACCCGCAGGAGAGAAAGGTGCAGCCGGTGCGATGAATGAGCTCCATTCGCTTTTCTAAATGTAACTGAACATCACATCACAACGAGCGCGTCAAGATGAATGCTTCAGGCTCTTTTCTACGGCAAGCCCGAAGCTTGAAGTCTTCGTCTTCTAGTATCTCAAGAAATTTGCGCCCTGCAATATTCCAGAGCTGTCCAGCATGTCGGCACATTTCGAGCACCCCGCGAGCAAAAGCTCAGCCAGCAGACAATCCCGATTTCATGTCCATAGTAGACAATCCTCCGAATCTCGTACGCTCAGGAAGGCGACACGGTCCTGGCCTCATAATACTGGGTGCGTCGCTCTGCCCAATTGCCCCTCCCAAACTCCGAGCTAATGGGTCGTTCTGACAGCTCTCATTCCCATCACAGCCTTTGCACTGGGAACATGGCAGGTCCAACGACTCGACTGGAAATCCAAATTGATTGCCAAATTCGAAGACCGGCTCGTCCGCGATCCCTTACCGTTACCGCAGCAGGTTGACCCGGAAGCTATACATGATTTTGATTACAGGAGGATATACGCGACTGGCATATTCAGACATGATCAGGAGATGCTGATTGGGCCGCGCATGCACGATGGTACGGATGGGTATCTTGTTATTACGCCTTTGGAGAGGAGGGGGGAGGGGGCGACGGTGCTAGTCAACCGAGGGTGGATTTCGAAGAAGTTGAGGAAGCAAGAGAAGAGGCCGGATGGGTTGCCGGGGGGGGTAGTTACAGTGGAGGGATTGTTGAGGGAGCCCTGGAAGAAGAATATATTCACGCCGGAGAATAGGCCGGATAAGGGAGAGTTTTACTTCCCTGATGTGGTGCAGATGGCTGAATTGACCGGGAGTCAGGCTGTCTGGGTTGAGGAGACTATGGGTATGTTTGGGGGTTGTCACTCGAACCGAAATAGAACCTTGCTAATTGGTGGTAGAATCTGATTTGTTGAAATCTTGGGATAGAGAAGCTCGGGGTATTCCAATCGGAAGACCAGCTGAAGTCAACCTGAGGAATAATCATACACAGTATATCTTCACATGGTATGTGTTCCCAATCCTTCAACGCCTGACCATGCCTTTAACCCACCCAGGTATGCCCTTGCCGCCGCAACATCTGTTATGCTGTGGATGGTGGTGAAGAAACCTCCTCAGGATATTGCCCGCCGTGTACGCCAAAACAAAGAATGGTCATAAGTCATCAAAAATCATATCCGCTCATTCCTCTTCCTCGTCTACCCTATCCAATTGTCTTCCTCTCTTCAATTTGGAGGGCGGGACCATTCGTAATTCTTGGAGAAGCTCTCGAGGGAGATATCTCTGAGCGAGTGAAAATGGCGTTGTGGTTGCATTTGTCTGGCGTTGCCTGTACATGTATATTAGATCCAGGCTACTGTTGGGTGGCTGAAAGAGACTTACCTAGCCATGACGGCAAGAATATCACTCTCATCAATGGTTTTCCTACCAGCATGCTTCGCATAGGCTCCCAGGTCACCACTGACCTGTTCAAAGAACCAATCCGAGGCTTGCATGATGGCGTCCAAGGTCTCCTTGTTGATTTTCGCCTTGCTGTTCCCAGAAGTTCGCGCATATGTCGTTGCCAGCTTCTTTACAACTCCCACAGGGAGCGAAGGGTATTGTATGCCATGCTTAGATAACTTGACCTTTTTCTTCTTGACGACTTTGGCCTGCGCTACGACATCGGCGTCTTGCATTGTTGTGTCCACCATGCTGATATCCCCAGGGGCTTCTAGCATACTGTCTTCTTGGTGCTCGGCATCAATACCATTCCTCTGCTCCAACTCAACCTCACTCTCGGGGTCCTCGTCAAGTTCTTCCTCCTCTGGACCATCCTGTTCGCCATCATCAAATATCGGCTCGTCTGAAACTTCTCTGGCTGGCACATTGAAGACGAAAGTAGTCTCTGTATCATCGGCTGATATGGTGGCGGGCCGAATATCACTCTCTCGTCGGGACGCCAACGAGAGACGTCCGCCGCCCAATGCAATATCTCTCAAAGTCTGGGTGTTTTCACTGTTGGCGTTAGCTCTTGTACTTCAACCATGAAATTTGAACAAACCCATCTAATCCTGCATCTTCGCCAACTGGGAAGTCTAAATCTCCAAATGTACGTTCCGCTAAATAGCTAGAATCGTATACATCTCCTCCATTTATGCCCATATCGTTCAGGTCTGCAAAGACGTCACTCATTCGTACACTGCCAAAACTGCCTCTAGATAATCGTCCTGGCGGTAGTTCGCTGATGGCTCTTCTAGGCATCTCAATAGACTGCACAGTAAAGTTCTCATCCTCCAAGCCAGCGGACCGTGGTGGAAGCAATAAACTGTCATCTTCATCGTCTTCGTCGTAATCTCCCATCGGAAGAGAGAATCGTGGTCTGTCAAGAGCCCTCCCATCCTCTAGATCATCCTCATCCGCCCCTGGCCTTCTTGAAGTAGCAACATTTTGACCTTGTGGTGTTGGTGCGGTAGGTTGAGTTTTCGGTGCCAAAACCCTACTCAACTGCCGCAATATATCTCTTGGTGTTTCCCGTTGTTGAAGACCACTTTTCCTCCTCTCCTTCCCTGGCGTAAGTCCCCTTCGAAGGTCTAATTCCCGCTGCGCAGCTCTCCCATGAGGTGTAACCGCAATTGGCCTTCTCGCTGAATTAACCAACCTACTCGCACCACCGGGTGTCCTAGTTTGCCCTGCAGGAGTTCGTCTCGCGGATCGACGTGTTGAAGGAGGACCAGCACTGGAAGCTCGGCGCAATGGAGTTGTAGGCTTCGGGATATTCGCAAGTTGATTCAAAGTCCTCCATGGTGTTTCCTTTGCAGCAGCTGCTGCAATTGCCTCATCTCCATCTGAGTTTCGAGGAGTAATTCGTGGCTGTTCTGATCCATTGCCCTTGTTGTTTTGGTTCGATGCGGGGTTCGGCGCATGTCTTTCGCGGCTTGCCCGCCTCGTCGACATAATGAGATTTGGGAGCCAGGTTGCTTAGCATGCAAACATCACCGTGTTGTCATCGGGGGTAATTTCAGGCAATTGTATTCGAAAATGTTGTGGATTTAACACCATCGAAGACTTGATAACGCGTCTGCTCTCCAGGAATCGCGTCCGAATTTAAGGTTGGCGCTAGGTCACCGCCTGCAAATCTCTAGAAGAGGAATAGCTTCATAATATTTATTTCTTGCTGCAGGCATCTGAGTCCAGCGATTAAGTGCAGATTCTGGAGACAAGCAAGTCATTTCTCGACACCTCGATACCCAAAATTCCCACAAACACAATGTCTGTTGACGACGATCTACAAGAGCCTCTCCTTGAGCGGATGAGTGCTTCGCCTCAACCAGAGACCACCAGAGAGTCTTCAAAGAAGAGAAAGCGGGGAGAGGTAGAGCAAGGTGCGAAGAAGGCTGCGAAGAAGGCAAAGAGCAAGAAAGTCAAGGCAATTGAGGAGGACGAGTTGGATCTTGAAGCTGGAATCAACAAGGCTTTCTCGCATATGGACAGTCAGTTGTTGGCGGATTATGTTGCACAACGGACGAGAAAGCATGAGAGTGATCTATCAACAATAGAGCTGGAAGATAAATACCTACCTGGTAAGAGTTCCAGATAATTGGTGGAGCTTTCAACTGACAAGTCTCTAGCAACTTCGATTGAAGATACAACATCATGGTCAAAGCCAAGGACGCTCGACAATCTACCTGGTTTCTTGGAAAAGTTTGCGGGAAACTCATCGAAGCTCTGGTCAGCATCCAAGAAGAATGGAGCACCTCATACGATAATAGTTGCTGGTGCGGGATTGAGGGCGGCGGAGATTGCGAGGTAGGTCATTCTTGCTGGTTTGCATGACATCGATTAACATATTTGTAGGGAGATGAGGAAGTTCCAGACGAAGGATGCAACAGTTGCCAAATTGTTCGCAAAGCACATCAAGATCCAAGATTCCATAAAGTTTTTGAAATCTACAAGAACTGGTATTGCAGTTGGAACGCCTACACGGCTGAAGGATCTGATGGATGATGGTATAGCTTCTTTCGCTTCAGGATCCGAGCTTTGCTAATTTGGCATTACAGGCGCATTGCAAGTCGACAGGTTGGAGAGAATAGTGATTGATACTTCACATATCGACGTGAAGAAGAGGGGGATCCTAGAGATGAAGGAAACTCAAGTGCCCCTGACTGTTTGGTTGCTCCAGAAAGAATTCATGGAGAAGTATGTAACTAAGGATGGAGGCATTCAATTGCTATTCTATTAGAATTGATTTTCGAACATGACTAATTGCTTGTTCTTTACGTTCAGCTGTCTGCTGCAAGTGAGCTCTTGAGTTGGCAATGATCACTCACAGAAAAGCAAGTTCGAACTGGCAGTCGCGGGTCGCAAGTTGCCCTGCATTATACTTTTTATTTACATAGGTACCTAGGGCCTCGCCTCGTCGCAGTTACTCTCTCGCAGCTACTCTTTCTCTCTTGCTTTGTTCTACTAAGAAGCAAGAACTTCCAAAACGCCAGTGGTGCAACTTCCCAACTTCTACTTTGTCATTCTCTTCGACTTCCGCTTCCGCTTCAATCAAGTCATTCTCTCAACCACACACTCGCTCGCAACTCCCGTCCATCTCTGATCTCAATTGAAACATCCTGTCACTATACTTCCAAGTCTCTCGCTCATCGCTCTTGAACGTTCTTATTGCTGAACTCCCACTTACGCCTCTCTACCAATTGAGCTCCCTCCACGTCCTTCTTTTGGCCATTCGGTCATCTCGGAGGCTGGCACACATCACCGGGACCAGATCACTTCCAGGGCCTCTGCCAAGATGCGCGGGCTCAAGTTCTTGCCTCTAATGGCAATGCTACACTGGACGGTGGGCCAGAACGATCTCTCAAAACCAGGTAGGCAATATATCCTCCAGTGTCCCATGCAATGCTGACACTCTATCTAGAATGTGCTCTGCGCTGCTGGGAGAATACGAAATATGTCAGCAAATGCTTAGAGGATCACGCTTGTCTTTGCAGTGACCCAAACTACCAAAATGTTTGTTTCTCTCCTGCTTTACTGTCCCTTTTTCAGCAACTGTTTTCTAACCTCTCACAAGTCCGTGTTTCAATGCATATACTCGCAGTGCGATACTGCTCACTTCGGATCCGCTCTGCACCACGCCATCGCTCAATGCTTCGGAACAAGCAACGAAGTCTTCTTCGCCGTTCCACCCATTCCCAATCGCGATGCTCTACGTCGCCGAGAAGAAGAATATGCTGCTGGTGCAAAATTGGCTGGGTCTGGATCAGCTGCTGGATATCCGACGGAGAGTGCTACATTCCCAGTGCAAAGTGCCAACTACCCAACTAACAGTGTTGGTGGTCCATACTCTCCAAGTCCCACGGCATCAACGCCATTCCCTTTCTTCCCTCTCAGCTCGGTCACGTCTCCAGCAGTCACATCCGCCACACCGACTGAGCCAGCCTACAACGCTGTGCCAGTGTCAACCACCACTGCTGCTCTGCCAGTCCCGCAGCTGTACACAGGGGGGGCTTCAACGTCGTCAACGACCCAACAATACCTTGCCTTCGTGCTCACAGTTGTGGCGGTCTATCTTATATCTTGAGCTACCTGCTCATCCTGTCTCTACCACGTTATTGGAATTTCTCTAGGTGGAAACAATGAACGGCTCATTCGAGCAAATTTTGGAGTTGACATTGGTCTGGAATTCATTCAGGGATGCTGGATGAGATGGTCCCTTCCTGGGCAAATTGGCTTAGGACTGAAGACCCGGTGACTATTGGTACTTTTGTATTTCATTTTTGTACTAGTTGTCTATTCCGCGTCACTCTTGGGGAGCCGGTCTGAGCTTCATTTGGTATGTCTGCGAGGATGTTTTTGGAACTTTAACAGCTTTACCTGAAGCTCATGTATCGGGCACACAACACCTAGTCGCTTAGGCTAGAGTAATGTTAGAACGATGGTCAAGAGCTGTCCTGATACCTGTTCAGTGGCTATGACATATGAAACTGAGATGGTCAAGCTGAGCTTTGATCCTGGGAAGTTACCGACTCGTCGCTTCTATGTAGGTCAGAGCCTTTCAAGATCATTGCTAGGGGTTGCTCCTGCCTCTGTCAGTCCGGTATTACTTCATCGTCCTCTTTTGCTGCGGCCTCTCCCTCACAGCCATCCACCCATCACTCATCATCCGTCAGTCGGTGTCCATCGACAAACATCAATACCAATACAATCAAGTTCAGTATCAGTACCCAACGATCGCTCAATCATCACGTACAGAACCGCTACCTCTCTCAAAACCACACCAGAGTCTCTCCGTGTCTCCATCGCTTTCGAAACAACACAGTCTACTCTCTGCCTGTTGTCACCATCAACGGATAACACCAAACCTCCTCATCACTCGCTTGAACCCCTTCACCGCCGCCTCTTTTCCCAAACGTCGAAATCGAAAATGAGCACCTTGCGTGAATTGATGGAAGCACGTGGTCGGTCCCCAAGTCCCAAAACTAAAGCTGAAGAGTGGAAAGACACCATCGCCACGGGCATTGTTGCGCCTCCTCAGCCAGATCATCCGCCGTCTTCGCCATTGGTGTCGCCACATGATGAAGGAAATCTGAGAAAGCGCCTGGGGGGACAGGTTCCCGGGGACTCTGCAACGCTCAATACTCAAGGCAGTATGCATAACACGATGACGGGGTCTGCTAGCAACCCCAACCCGACAGGTATCGAGAATCACCCCCCTACAACAAATAGGGTCAAGAACAACACGAGGCCGCCCATTGAGACCCGTCCTTCGCAAAGAGCTATGGATGCTTCTGGGAACACACTTGCGACTAACAATAGGTTGTCTTCCTCGACCTTACCGGCAGGGTCTCCCGGAGTTGCTGGCAGCTACTTCCCAGACTACCTTCCTGACAATGGTGGCGCTCCCAGTCACCGCGAGGACGTACCAAATTGCGATGGCCTCGATGATGACATGCGTCTATGGGTACGCCGCAGTCCTGCTGGATTTCACATCACGGACGTTGCTAGATTCATGAATTCTCCTTACACGGCACCAAACGTGAGGAATAGAACGTACACGTAAGCACCGAATTCCGCACAGTGCGTTCAAAGCATGCTCATCAAGCACTAGGCGTGGAGTCCTAGATGATTATAATCCCGATCCTAGACGGGCCATCGACGCGTACAACAAGTCCCGCGAAGACGATCGAATATGTCCAGCCTGTCACACATGGTTCCGCGTTGGTGAGAAAGTCTTCGAGAGTCCCGACAACTTTCAAGAATTTTGTCAACGACCTTCCCCACCTCTTCAGTTCCCAAATAACGTCCTCAAATATATAGCTATTCAAAGAGTATTCTCCACCACCCTCCGCTGTAATGAAATGTCAAGCTGATGAAACCACTACTAGGCGGGTTACTGCGGATTCGTTTGCGAAAAAGTGATGTGGCGTGATCACTCAGAAAAAATGCTCAGGCACATCTGTAGGGAAGCAACGAACCGTCGAGCCTGCGGATGGAGGAAGATCCTCTTTCTCAGAAAAATTCCATTCCCACCAGAGGGGATTGCAGTCAGGCCGGCTAATCAAATAGATCGGGAGGCAGGGATTAAGATTGTATTCATACGAATGGATATGCTTGAAGATTGTTCGGCATAAATGAAAGCAAGCAAGTGAGGGTTGAAGGACCAACTCCGGGAGAGCAGATGGGAACGAATAACAAAGTAGCGAGCCTTTATAGAGACATAGCTTAGCGCTTCAGTGAATACAGTAGCCAAAAGAACCTCATTTTGAGAAGTTCCAATAAATCCATTGTCGTCTCCATCGTGAGCTACGATCTTGTTAAGCTACTGTCGCTCCTCAAAGAATGCCAGAACCTGCAGGCCATACACTCGTGTCTTGACCTGTGTACTCAACTCGCTCGACCAGTAAAGGAACCATGAATGTATGCACTTTACCACATGTGATCCTTTGCAATACTGGCTTCTTCCAGCCAGCCCCGGATGCCTTGTCTCTTCTGATCCCCCAGTCAGAGATGGGCGCCATCTTCGAGTTTCTACTTCTGGTCCTCTGGAAGCAACACAACGTACTAACAGCGCCCACCAATGCACCCGAATAAAGTGTGAAGACTTTTGCCCCCGGAATATTGTGCTGTGTGTAACAATGTTTGTTGATATTCTCAAGACTCGCCTGCTCATGCGCAACACCACCCCTTTTCCTGGTGTCTCTGTGCCATGAGATCTGTGGGAATCAACCCGTGCTTTTATTCCCGTCGTCCTCACCCATCCTATGGATTTTGTAAAGACGAAGATAAAATTCTGCGCCGTTACGTTGTTGATGGCTTGTGGGCGGACAACAGTGTAACGGGTACATACTTCCAGATGTTGTGTACTGGCAGATGTCGAACTCCTACTCTCGCCAAAGAAGACCCACTTGCTGCAAGGTAACACCAGGGCACCAGCGTCTCTTCTAGGTCAGCTGCATATCAATACCGTCGAATGCAGCTTACGGCTGGAGATTGTCGGTGTTGCTGCCGAATGCAGCTCAACAGCCGAAACTTGGATGAAGTCTTGATTGTGCTACATAAAGTATTGCAGGTAGTAAAGAGGGAGGATATTTACTACCTTGGGAGGTAACTCGACGTTTGACTGCTCAAGTAAATTTTCTGGGAGACCGCAGTTGTTCAAAATGGCACAGGTCTAACCTCAATTCATCCCAGATTTCTCGCCATCGAGGATTCTCTGCTCGAAGTGCCAGGAAGCAGTTGCTCCATTTGGGGACGAAACTTTGGAGCAGGACGAGTTCTCTCCGCGATATCAGGAAACGTTCTCCATACACAGCAAGAGTATTTCGTCCTTGAATGATACCAGACTATAGAACTATCATTTCTGCATCCAGATTTGGGAAGCGCGTGCTCCAGAGTTTCGCCAATTGCTCGGGCTGGAGGTAGATGAGAAGGAGAGGACAGCATCAGAGGAGGGGGTTGGAAGCGAGAGACAGATACAAGATCAGGGAAAGAGTGGTGAAACACCGCAGACAGAGAGCTTCGAGCCCACTGCCTTCATGTACCGATGGGAATCGACTTTGAAAAGCATGAGCGTGCCCGCCGCTGGGATCATGAGTGCCGTCGACTCGTTTTCACCACGTCCACAGAACTTGCCGTCGGAGTCCTTGGCCTCGGCGACACGCTGACCGACGACTTTGAAATACAGCCTTCGCGATAGTCGCGAACACAAACAAAACTCGTTGGTCTTTTGGGTGACGCAGGCCTCGAATCCGAGCAGGGATATACGATATCCTCCGTATAATTAGGCCTATAATTATGGATGGATATCGCTAGGCACCGGATCCGACGCAACCCACTCGCTTGCGCATGTTTAGATAAATGGTGACGACAGTGGAACCTTCACCCGCTGTGGAATGTTTCGAGTTGGGTATGGCGGGGATACCAAGAGATTACGCAGTGCAATGAAGGCTTTCTGTGCCGATGCCAAGGAGACGGGATTACCATATGTGAAGACCAAGGGGTCGAATGAATTTGTGGTGAGGATTATCTGAGCTAGAGCCAGAGAATATCTGTTATGTCTTGAGAACATCAGATGGAATGACTCTGCACGGTGTTGTGGCTTTTCCTGTCATCAAAATTAGTACTTGAAAAACAAAGAAGGGGCTAATAATGATTTCCATCTCTCTTAGACTTATCCATAGACTTTGCTGATCGTTGTCGTTGGCGTAACCGAAGAAGACGAGTGAGTGTTGAAGTGAGAATTCCAACTGTTTTGTTTTGTTTATTTGGCCCACAGGAGGAGGAGGAGCCAAGCCAAGCCCGTTTTATGCCGCGTTTACCGAGTCCTTGGTTTGATCCAATAAACTAAGATAACGACGCCTTGGTAGTAAGCGAATGCCCCAATTAAGATACGAGACGGCATGGCATTCTTGTCATAGTCTTCTTTCGCTCAGGGGTAGGCGGTGAGAGGCAACAGAATAAATGAATAACCCTCCTCGCCTCTCGCGCTCCCCTCTGTCGCGCGCCTCCCCTTCTGGCTCTCTATCCCTTCTGCTTGACTTGCAACAGTTCTATCGCTCCTTTCGGCCCTTCGGGCAGCATTACACTCGTTTCTGCATACGTTCGTTCGTCTGAAGTTGCGTTGCTTTGCCTGGTCCTGGAAACGATTCTCCCGTGTTGTCCGTCGTCTGCCGATTTGCCCTTCCTCATTATGCGATGATGGTGTTGCAGTTCAACCGCCATTTCCAGAAAGTTGCGATTCTAAGCACCCTGTTCCTCTGCACGACTCTGCTCTACTTCCACCAGTCCCCTATCCCATACATCCGGCACCAGATACCTCAGCTTTCTAGCTCCAGCTCTAGCAGCCATGTAGCGCAGACTTCCGAAGGCTACTCCATCAAGCCGCTTGTCTATATATTTCCGCAGTACTACGTCTTCGAGGATAACAATAGACTGCACGGAGAGAACTTTACGGAATGGGTAAACGTGAAGAAAGTAACACATAATGCCTTTGGCTTGGAGACAATTAGACCGCATGAGTCGATAGGATTTTACAATGGCCTGGAATATCGTACCAGGGAACGTCAAGGCCGTTTCCTCCGTGATCATGGATTTTACGGCGCCGTTTTCCATCACTATTGGTTTGCAGGGCGGCCGGTCATGGAGCATGTTATTCAGAAAATGTTGGAAGATGGAGAGCCTAATATTCCATTCATGCTGAGCGTAGGTGATATTCGATATTCCGGCTTAATCGCAACCCTCCCTCAACAAATCTCTTTCCTGTACTAACTCCTCGATGATACCATAGTGGGCGAACGAACCGTGGTCTGCAAGATGGGATGGATCGGGTGGGAATGGGAAAGTGTTGATCGCGCAGGAATACGGATTGCAGGTCGCGTGGAGGAAGCATTTCGACTGGCTTCTGCCATTCTTCCGCCACCCCAAATACATTCGATCAAACGGGAGGATCCAGTTCGTGGTTTATAACCCAACACATATTGGACACATTGGCCCTCAGATGTTTGCTGCCTGGCGGCAGTGGGCTGTGGAGGAAGGACTCGGCGGTATGGATATCATTGAAACGCGCTGGGGAGAGGGAAGTGATAAAGGCCCGGACTCGTGGGAAGGATACCCTCCAGATGCTGTCAATGAGTT
Organism: Leptodontidium sp. 2 PMI_412; assembly: GCA_021432625.1. Taxonomy (NCBI): domain Eukaryota; kingdom Fungi; phylum Ascomycota; class Leotiomycetes; order Helotiales; family Leptodontidiaceae; genus Leptodontidium; species Leptodontidium sp. 2 PMI_412. The sequence goes on along the minus strand of MU270367.1, from coordinate 209,373 downwards.
TGCGCCTCATGCCGGCGGGCGTGATCAGGCAACCTTTTCATCTCTGAAGAAGATGACAAGAGTTTATCATCGTGGAACATTGGTGAGTTCTCTCATTTGGATACCCCGTCATGTATTAGGTTGTATTTCGATTTAAGAAAAATTAGGATTGGTATTTGTGCCATCCTTAACCATAAATACTGTCTTGAAAATATGTGCACATAAACTGACCGAGTTGCTGGAACCAGGCATGTTGGGATACTACCCCTCGTCATCCAACGGACCACCTAGCCGTCTCCTTGCCTACTTGCCATCCCAGAACATGGCAACACCATCTGGTTGAGATGTTCCGAAAAATAAAGTCAGAGCCCAATCCAATTGGATCTGAAAATTTCTTCTTCGTGAATGCCTTGAATGAATGGGGCGAGGGCAATTCTATTGTAGGTGCAACATCTTCAGCCAATCATTTACCCTCCTTGTTCGAAGATGAGGAAGTCCTACAGATCCCGCATTTTCCTGTGATATTATAAGCTCCTCCTCAAATGAGTACGAATGTAGTAACTAATTCGAAATCTTGCGGCTCAGGAACCTAGTGCTCAGTTCGGCGATGGATATGGAGTGGCGATGAAAAACGCCCTAGAAATATCCGAGAAAGAGCATGTTTGGGCCGACATCTCGAATGGGCTCGGCCTTGTTCGAAACCAAGAGATTACTGCTGTGATGGAAAAGAAGGCCGATGCCTGTGTTCTCATCCGTGCTTCCCCCGACAACGCGGAGGACAAAGTCTTCAAATTGTCAGCCATGCTACGCTCTCTCCAAGCACAGCATAATCAGAACTGGAGAGCTGTGGTTTTCCAGTCTGACAGAGCTACTTTTCCGCAACTACCTGTTCTCATCACTCGAGCCCTCGATGCCCGAATTAAGCATGTCGAGGTGTCCAAGGACGTCGTCATCCCAATGCCCGAAGGTGAAGATACGAGTTTCTTGGCTACAGATTGGGTTATTAGAGAGTTGTCTGCTTTGAGCCCGGGATGTGCGTCCGCGAGGTATCTTCTGGTTACCGACGGATCGAATACTTATGAGCCGAGTACCTTTGACTCACTTTCCAAGTCCCAGGATCTGATAGGCTTGAATGTCGAGTCTCATCAGCATATATGGGATCATCCCAAATTGCAAAACAAGGCATGGGAAAGCCGATGCTCCCTCTTACAAGAAGTAAGCATCCAAGTAGCCACCACTGTCACCACACACAAGAAACTAACCATTTCCCGCAGCCCGGATTGAATCTATGCAGTGCCTCAACCCCAACACTAGCGACTTTCGACCTCTCAGCAACATTCTTCAACCTCGGCAAATTCCAAGCCGAGAACCACTCCTTTGATCGAGTATTCCACGATTTCCCACGTCCACAAGCAGGAGCATTCGCCGAGTACCTAATCAACGAACGGAAGTGGAGCTTCGCCCCTCCACAAGGAAACGAGTGCCACGTGCGCCATAATCCCGCATACAGTTCCTGTCTCAAGACTGGGAATTTCTGGTTTGATTCGCCTGTTTTCAAGGAGATGGGGTGTTACTCTACGACGAATCTTATGCGGTTGTTTGAGAAGACGAGTCCGCTCCTTGAGGTGCTGGATTTGGAGTTCTTTAGACAGAATGGGTATTGTGTTAGGTATAAAGAAGAGGCTTATGCGAGGATGTTGGCTTCGTCTGGAAGTGTGTGATGATTTATGGAAAGGCTTGGGGCAGATTCAAAGTCTAGTGTGGTAGATGAGCGGGCTGGGGTGGGTTGCTTGCGATACGATGCATTCGTGTAGTTTCCCAGTGCTGGAAAGGGAGGCAAGCCTCCAGGGGAAGCGATGGGGTGGGATGAAGCAGCACCAAGTCGGGTTGGTAAGGGACTGTCGAGCCGTGAATAGGCGAGTGTATACTGAAAAAGTCAGCACACAAGGAGGTGATATAGTCAGATGTCTTGGAGGTAATTTCAACACATCAAGAGTGATGCTTGACCGGGGCCAGCCAAGAGCCTTTCGAAGTTTGTATATGTAATTACCTATCCCTTAATACTAAGAGCTATAATATATATTATTTCTTGAGCCTACCGAAACTTCGTTTGAGTTTCTCCAAGCATCAACGAAAGTCAATCAGTGACCAGTGGGCATGCTTGGAGTTGCTACCGCAACACCAGCCGACAACCAGTCAAATCACAGGAAACACACATCAAAGATCCCAAAGATAACAGCATCTTATTAACCGGTCTAACCAAGGAAAGACGAAACGAACACGGAAACAACAAAAACATCAAGCGAGAAGTCCCTCCAACCCAAACCCACCAAGACACAATCTCACAAACTCAAGAGAGAAGGCACCAGATCAGCCATCTATCTATTTACCGAAGAACTCAGAGACAAGTTGCGTGCCCTTCTCAAGCTGCTTCCCATTACCCCCCGAACGGTTCCCGCTGCCTACAAAGTCCAAAGCCATCCCAGCCAATCCAGCTGGGTTTGCACCTCCACGACTGATATCCTCCTGAGGTGGTCCAGTTGCATAGCCTTGCTGTTGCTGCTGTTGTTGTTGGTCCGGATAGTAGGAAGGAGGCTGGCCAGCCATTCTGTCTCTGGGTTGGTATTGGTAGTCTTCTTCACGGTATGCGCGTTTCTGGTCGTAGGAGTCGCTGGGGCCGTATGGGCCGCGTGGCGGGTAGCGCTCGTCGGTTTGGTTGTAGGAAGACCATTCCTGGGTAGGGGGTCAGTACAGAGAAGAATACGATGATGAAAAATCTCTCTAGAAGATTTTGGGGTTTCTGAAGGAGATGAGAGGGGCTGTTGTGATGCTTACTCGTTGGTCTTGATAGTAGGGACGAGGTGGCGGTGGTCCTTGCGGTCCACCAGGAGGGCCCCAATATCCTTGTTGACTTGGATATCCGGGATCTCTTGAGCCTTGGCTGTTATTGTTGTTGTTGTTGTTGTTGTCATGGCGGCGCTCTGCGGTCTTTGCGAGTTGCTTCACGGCGTAAATTCCACCGCCAGTCATCATCGCAGTCTTGATAAGGCCCATTTTTAAATTGAAGAGTCAGTGGGTTGGTGGGCTGAGAGGAATGAAGTTTCTGATTTGGGGAATGGGTTGTTGATGTGAATGTCTTATGAATGTGTTTCTGAAGAGTAGTTGTTTCGATGAGAGAAATAGATTGGATTTCGGGCACAATCATGCTGAATATATACCTGAAGCTCTCCTCAGAGAGATGATGAGACCTGGAGATTTCTTGGTATGCAGCTCGTAACCCTTCCTAAAAGGGGTGGCTAAGCGAATGTTAGTCGTAGCAGCTCGTAGCGTTGTATCACAACTGACAGCTGTTTCGACCACGAATAAGCTTTTGAATGCTAGGCTACGTCCTTGGACGCTTTTTGGTGCACAGCCACCTGAGTTGAGCATAATCATACTTCACGTACTGTACTTCCTGTGACGTTCAACTAGATCGTGTATAGGCAGTGGAAGATGACAAAGACTGTGAGGTATCTCTCTAGACTTAACATGCCCGAACTGAGGGAAGAAGTTTAATAGGATAAATCACAGGAGCCAAGACATTAGATCTGCGAATATCCGCTCTGTGATCAGTGACTGGTTCAAATGAGAAGCATGGATTCGGATGTGAACTGCGAGCCGAGAGAGTGCTGATTGAGCACAGAAATTTTACAAGAAATAGTTGGCTATAAATCCCGTTTTTTAAAATAGAAGTGCTAATCTCTAATTATTAAGATAGTAAAGCAGACTAAACGTAATTTATTTAGACAGGCAAAGAGGATGAGGGGTTAAGCAGAAGGTACGGACGAGTCGATGGTCTGCAACGCCACTGCGTGCTGCTCACCATTCGGGCCATGTAATCAGAAGGGTTTGTCTGCTTCAGATTCCGAGTTGAGCCAATTGACTCTGGGTGTACGAGAACCATGGCCGAAAGCTTGAGGAGTTTAAATCCGAGCTACAGTTTCATGAATTGGTGTTGAGCCACTTCCGAAAACATGTGAGCAACATGAATTCTTGCTGACGCGGATCATCATTCCGCTCGCACGCCAGAATTGTTTTCAGATTTCAGAACTCGCCCGACGAAGACCTGGCTCAAAGACCAGACATGGTACGTAATGCACTGCTCGAGGCTATTCGTCACGTCCAGCTTCGAAGATTCTTTATCAGTCGTGCCCCCACCCACCCCGCAATTTATTTATGCCTTGACCCATTTTCCATCGTCCCCCTGCACCCAGGAGCCAGGTTCCATCCGCTTGGCAATCATCACATGGAACCTTCTTCTTTGTCGATCCCATGTACACGGCAGACGGGATCTTGGCCGTTGGTCTGTCCCGCAACCCCCGCAATCCGCAACCGGCATAAGCTGAGCCGGCTTTTCAACCTCATCATCACAAAGATAAATGTCCTTTGAGATGCTGTGTCTACACATATTGCTAGACGGTTGTTTAGCTAAAGGAATATATATCATAAACAGACAGGCTACTTACGAGGTCTGCGGATCTGGTCGTTGCAGTGTCTGCGGATCCGGTCGTTGCAGTGTGTGTGTGATGGACGGTGTGGGGGATTGATTCAATTGAGGGCTGAATGGGCGATCGGTTCCGTGATTTGAGATTCTGTGACCGGTACTTGAGATTTATCTGGCCAGAGCGAATGTGTTTATACTCCGAACATGAGATGTCTATCTGGTCGTGATATAGGAAGTGTTTGACATAGAACACGACTGTAGGTGCGGGGGAAGATTGTGCAAAATCATAATCTTTCAAAATCTTGCAAAATCTTGCAAAGTTTTACACGACTGCAACCCTCTACCAAGCTGATTCGAAAAGCTTACGATGTGTTGCAAAATATGTTGCAAAATCTTGCAAAATCTTGCAACATATTCAACAGAGACAGAATTCTTTATCCATCTTCGAGGGTGCCTTACCCAAGAGGTCGTTAGGCGGCCCACCCTTCCATATCGTGGCACCTACCATCCACCTCTGCCATATCTTTTCAAATCGAACCAGCTGACGCGGCGATATCAACAACAAGCTCGAGTGCAGCACGTTTAAGCAGGAGACGGATACCTCAAGAGTGTTCACAAAGGACGAGCAGGCTCAGCAAAAATGCCCATTTTCCAAGTACTGTGGCGCTCAAGCCTGTCTAAAAATCATACATTCGCCCAGAGAATCGCTCCGCTCGCCCTGCAGTTCCCTCTGCGGAAGAGCTTTGGTTGGCCGCTGCGGGGTATGTTTTGCCTTGGGGAGAACACACTTACTTACCTATATCGGGCTTCCTTCCTCGTAAGTGCTGATTGACATTCCAATCGGCTAGTCCTTCGCTCTCTTAAGAATATCGACAATGGTGTTATAGCCACAATCCTGGTTATCGACTGAAGAGAAGGAAGGGCTTCGTCTTATGTAGTAAAAGGAGGGTACTTTGGTTGTGTTTTGGGCGTAATGAAAGGGAGTAGCATTGAACGATCTCCTATTAGGTGTCAGCTTAGTGAGCAGAATTATCAGTAAATAGAAAAATTTGTAATTTGGCCAGAATCGCGAAAAAAAAACATATCCAAAATAACCCCGGAGCAGTGCGAGGAGGTAACATGATCTGGGAACGGAAATGCATAGTCTTTGTTACGTCATTGGATCAGATCATTCTTTGTTGGTTGACGCTCCGCGCTGACCTTAAATTTCGCGAGTTCTCCAGGATTGTGGTAACTGCATATCTTTGTCTATCCTGCGTTTACAGTTTTCATCAGTCTCCCTAACATGAGCCCTCGTATCTTCTCCTGCGTTCTTTGCGGATACGTAGTCTGTGACTATGGGGAACTAGCGTCTTGGTTGAAACAGTTTCGTATTCGTGAGTGCTGGTGGCTGTCGTTCTGCCGTGAATATGCTAATTTGAGATTAATAGTCTACTCCAGCCGAGAGTGCATCGCGGTCACAGGAGTTGGTATTTACGATGACCCCGATGGCGGCGATTGGATAGCCCCCTTAAACTTCACTGCCCGCTGGGACGACGCGGAATACAACTTCCCAACTCTTGACCCAATTGGAGTGATTCGACAACACCCAGTTAACGGTCAATACGGCTTTCCCTTTCATGAAGCTTGCTGGTCACTTCTGGAGAAGGCCCATTTCCCCGAGCCAATTCCATGCAAGGCTCTCTTTGAAATTTGCAGGTCATTACCATTTCCATCGGAAGGGACTGGCCTCAGCTGGGGTCACGATTTCGAGGGGTTACTCCTCGTGGATAACCAGGACCGCTATCCTTGGGAGGACCGCTTCGTGGACCGAGACTATTATTGGGAGCTATCCCTGGGTGCAAAAAATGATCCCTACCATGTCCCAGAGATCCAGCAACTCCCCTATAAAGATTTCCAAGCTCCGCCAGCTATAAGCTCCTCGGGTCCCGTAACAACGGTGGCCGATTGTTTTGCTGCGCTTCCTGAGGAGATTCGTATTGCTATTGCATCTAACATGCCAACAGTGGATGCGCTGAACACCCGTCAAGCTTCGAGATCGTTTCTGTTCATCTTTTACAGCCAGCAATTTTGGGCCTCCAGATTTAGGGCCAATGCTGACCGTTCTTGGCTTTTCGAATCACAGGAGTGGGGCAATGCACTTGACTGGAGAGGGCTGTATCGTCTTACGAATAAGGGTCACCAGACTCGAGGGATGCAAAATCGAGAAAGGGTCTGGAAATTGATCCAACTCGTCCGGGGAACACTAAGTTTGCGATGGATCGAACTACCTGTACTCCCTTCTCCTAGTCCTAATCCAGCCAGCTTAAGGTGGCTAGAGGCAACTGGCGATTTATGGCCCGTGGAACGCACCGGGCCGTATCACGGCTTTGACGAAGGCTGCCGTCTATTCCGCGAGCAACAGACATCCATTCCTAGTTCACTTTCTCAGATTGCATTCTCCGTCGTCCAGCTTGGAGATGCTGAATACATTGCCGGAATGAGGCTTATCCCCAGCCAAGGAGAAGTCATGCAGGTGGGATACAAGACGGAAGGAAGAGAGCTCTTTCTGAATATCACATTCCTAGCGGGGTTCAACTTGGCCGTAGGATCAAGAGGCATACAAGGCATCCAATGCATTGCCGACGATAGGCAAACGTCACAATGGTTTGGATGTCCGCATGGGGCTCCGAAAACGAGGCGTCTCGCGGTTTCTGGCCCTATAACAGCTATCAAAGCTGGGTTCGACGTAAGCAGACCATAGCTTATTTTCTCCTTGCGTCCTCTTCATGTTGCTCTGAGCGCCGCTGATACAACCTTATAGGGATGTAAGATGGTTAGCTTGGCGGTTGCAGAGTGCGTCCCACCTACTATCGAGAAGGCGATCGAAGAGAGCAAGTCACTTCGAGATTCCGCATTTTGGTACCCTGAAATTCCCGGGACTGGCTTGTACCTGAACGATAATTGTTTCGTAGCACGAGACTCTTCTACAGCCAGGTATCAACCGCTATGCTGGACTATGTTTGGAGGACCCGGAGGTATATATCTCCGCTATTTGACTGGGATTTCTGTCACCTGCATAGGTACACTGCGTGGCATCGAGTTCCACTATAATACTGAGGACGTCCCAATCGAATGCCGCAAGCTGGGGCGGTACAGATCTTCCGAATACGCCCAGGTCATACACTTTTCCATTGATGGTCCTGGTGGAGAAGTCATCGATGCCGTTGAGGTATATCTCAGGTACTACGACGGCGAAGATGTGTTTTGGTTTTACAAACACGGGGCATTGGAATCATTCAAGTGAGTCATTCATATCCCTAGAATGTTTTCAGTACCGCCAAGAACGCTTCAACTGACATGCAATCTTGGATTAATAACTCAGATTTCTACGAATCGTGGGAGATCTTGCCACTTCAGACAGAAAGACTTTGCTATGACAGGCGACTTTGTGGAAAAGCCCATAATGATTGCTCCAGGGACCACGATTAACGGGTTTTATTGGAGTTAGGTATGTGAATAATCTGTGTAGCAATTTGATGATGATAATAATCAGTAGGCACTTTAGCATGAAAATAGCCTTACAGCTATAGGGGTAATCTCAGAAGTGATTGGAGAGGAGCATAGGGGGGCATCACTAGCTAACCAGGGTACGGAGCAACCGGTAGCAGAGGGAATCACTACCAATCAAGTATAACTACGCACTACCTGCTTTAAATAGGGCTCCCAATCATCGGACAAGCATATAGTATCAAGTGCATACTAGATTCGGAACCCTTCAATGTATGCTATGTAAATAACTCTTTATTTGAGAATAAATGCAAGGATTTTACTACAGATATAAATTTCGATAGTAGCGGGGTTGGTTAGTGGCAAGCTACGCTATTAGAATATTATATGCATCTTAGCTAAAAACTTACTTAATAATAAAGAAGTATAAATAAATTATAACTAAAGCTTATAATTAAATTAGTTTTAAATAATTAGAAAGCTTTATAACCGGCTTAACTAATTGTTTTAGAGTTATCGAAAGGCTTTACAACAGGTTTAATTAGGTATTTTAAAGTTATACCTAAAACTAAAAGGCTTTATAACTAGCTTAGCTAGCCTAGCTATCTTAACTAACTTAATTATGTAAGCGTTGCGAGTACTTTTAACATAATTATATAAAACGTAGTTTCCCTTTGGAATTAAATCATTATTTATATTAACTTTACTTCCTTTTAGTTTTTTCTTCCACCCTACCTTAATTCAACTAACCAAGAGATTCTACACCATCTTAATTACATCCAAATACTTCGTTGGCACGTGATATTCTTTAATTTTGAATTTTATTAACTAGTTTAAGAATAATTTTATTCTTATTTACCTTGCCTCTTTAATCCTCAAAATCAAGAAATTACTATACCACCTACTTTTCCCTCCTCCACTTTACAAAAATAAATTGCTTATTGGCTAGTCTAATAAAAGGTATAAACACTTAGTAACTTATAAAACAAAACTTAAAAGTGTCTGATAAAATAAAAAACCGTAATTCTCGCTTCAAAAATTACAGTTTAAAGTTTCTTAATTAGTAAAAGGTATTTTACTTTATAATTTTTAATAAATATAGTTCACGTGATCGATAACCAATATCAAAAAGCTTAGACTTTTTCAAATAACCCAAATATTCAAAAATCTCAAGTTAAGTTAATATTTTTTTAAAAAAAATCGTCAAAAAATAACTAATATATAAATAAAATAGTTTTTAATAAGATTATGTCGCCCACTAGCGCAGTTCTTTGGTCTGGTGCATGCTTGCGTAAGCATTCCAGGTATATAAACCCAGTCTTAAGCTCCTTTTTTGCAGAGGAAAACGCTCAATTCAATTAATCTTTGAATGTTACGGTACGCACGTGACCGGATGCCAAGGAGGGCGAATGCCGCGACGCTGGCGACTGCGCTAGGCCCAATTGGGAAGACTAGCTTGCCACCTCCTGTATTTAAGCTTCGACTCTCTCTTACAGAGAGCTCTCCTTTCCTCCTTGTCTTTTCTTCTCGATACCAAGCGTAGCTAGAGGCCCAAATACAACAAAGGCTTGAGACTCCGGTGCTTGCACTGAGCCGCCAGTATCATCCTCTAGTCAGCCGTAACATTGTTTAGTGTTTACTGTTACGGCTGACTAGAGGATGATACTGGCGGCTCAGTGCAAGCACCGGAGTCTCAAGCCTTTGTTGTATTTGGGCCTCTAGCTACGCTTGGTATCGAGAAGAAAAGACAAGGAGGAAAGGAGAGCTCTCTGTAAGAGAGAGTCGAAGCTTAAATACAGGAGGTGGCAAGCTAGTCTTCCCAATTGGGCCTAGCGCAGTCGCCAGCGTCGCGGCATTCGCCCTCCTTGGCATCCGGTCACGTGCGTACCGTAACAAATACGCTTTCCAAAACCTTATTTGATCGTAGAACCTTTCAACCACTGAACCTCTGCTCTTCTTCTGCACGACAGATTATTATAACTAAGCTTAGCGACTCGATTCATTATTTTATTTAAGTACTTCATAGAACTACTTTTCTTACTAAGGAAGCTCTAAATGCTATTATTATAATAAATAACGTAAGTAAAGAAATTAATAATAAAGCTTTTTTTAAATATCTAATTACTTATAAAAGACGGCATTTTTTTATAAACTTAATATATAATAAGAGCTTTTAAAGCTTAAGAATCTCTTCAAAACCTTTCTTTCTTAAAAGAGTTTAGCTTAGATTTTTTAATATATAAAGAATTCCTTAATACTTATTTAATTAAGTATAACTTAATAAAAGATACTTTAATGAGGCAAAATAATGTAGCGATTAACTTAAAGCTAAAAAGTTTAAGTTGCTTAAATAAGTAATAATAGCTTGGGTTCTTCATAACTTAATTAATAACAATAATAAATTAGTTTTTAAGAACTAATATTAATTCTTATACTCTTAAAATATTATTTTCTAATTTATTAAACGAATCGAAATGTTAAAAATTAAATAATACTAATACATATTAAGTACTCATAATCGAAAATAAATTTAAAGGGAAAACCCCTTATACAATTACTAAGAATAGCGTTAATAACGCTAATAATAAGTATTACACGAATGGTAAGTAATATAATTATATAACATTAAATTATGCCTTTTAATTTCCTGAAAAGACTTTAAGAGATTAGAAAAAACTAGGGACATTGGGTAATAAATCTTTTATTATAAAGAAAACTACACGCATGAAAAGAGATAATAATATCAATGTTTTATATAATAATTTAAGTATTATTAGAGATTTCTTTGATTTTAATTTAGATATTATAAGGGATATATAAGTATTTATAATTATACCCTTTAAAAAACTAACAAAATAATTAACAAGAATAATACAGGCTTTAATTTAAGTTATATAAAAAGTTATAAGATTAAGAAAATAAGGGTAAATAATTAATTTAAACCTTCGCACTTAATATTATTATAAATAAGTATATATATTATATTTTCTTATAATTTAATAATCTTAAAATTTGTAATAGGGAGTATATTAAAGAAAAGAAAAATAAATAATTAAGGTAATTAGCCGAGCCGCTAAGCTTAGCCATAGTGATTCTATTAGAAGTTATTCTATTAATTTATTAGTATATCTATATTAAAAACCGAAGGTATATAATTTAACTTAAGAGTCTAAGTGGTTTAATTTTTCTAATTAATCTGTAGTTTTTAGTATTTGTTAAGATATATATTAAGTATAAAGTAATAACTTTATAAGGTAAAATGCCTTGTTGTATATAAAAACTTTTGAAATGTTTTACTAAAGTTACGTTTTTATATTGCTTTTACTATAAGAATAACTAATCTAAAAACTTTAAAACTTATAAGATAAGTTTATTAATATATAAGGGTTAGGGTTAATTAATTATTAATTCCCTATTCCTTAATAAAGTTATTCCTAACGTTCGAGAGATAATAGAGATTAGGTTTATGCCTATTTTATAATTATTTAATATATTTACTGATTAACCCCCTGAAATATAAACTTATTTTTAGCATTTATACGACTAGCAAATACTACTCTTGCGAACATAAAATAAGACTCGATAACTCCAGTTATTCCACCCGTAAAAATAAATTAATCTTCACGAAGACTCCAAGGGTATATTTAAGATATAATAAAAGCATAAAAGGCCATCATAATAATACTGGGAATAATACAATTTAAGATATCAAATCTTTTGTAATCCTTTTCGATTCTCCACTAACATAATAAACCCAAAGGATAAGAGAAGTCCCTAATTAACGACTTTCGGAAATTACTAGTATTAAATATACAATAAATATAATAAAACTAATGCGCTTTCAAGATTCCATGAACAATAATATCGCCATTTTCTACTTACCGTGAAACCCTATGTGCTGAGGCTACCGACGTAAGCCTCACGAGTAACTTAGCCACTGTGTTAAAGTTAGTCTTTCGCACATCCTCAGCGTAATGAACAGGTTACGGCTCACAAGAACTTTCCACAGACATAATTCTAATTCAACCTATGTAACTTAACTTGAAGGTTTTGTACTACCCGCCGAAAAAGCTTCGCTGCATCTTCACTCGTCGCGCTGGGTCCTCAACGCCAGACCCGAGTAGTATGAAGTCTCACTCCGTTCATGTTTTCTTCCCCGCATCCTGCCCTTCGGTTCCTGCTTTTATCCGAGAATGAGCCATTGAAGCTTGTGTTCCGCGCGATGCGATTGGTCTCTAGGCTCGGCCACAATCCCGTTTTCGTTTCGCCAAGCAAATACCAGTGGATCTCCCGTCACCGAGGTTCAAACATTTCCCGTCACGTCACATGTCGCAACCGCGCAATTCCCCAGTCCCTTAGCTTTGTACAAATAAGGATGTGTCCTACTTTCCAATTGAGCTCTTGTCCTCTGCTTTTTTCCTTGAAGTAAGCTTTATATTCATCTCCCGCTTTCAAGTTTGGCATCAATTCTAGTATGCAATAGCCTGTCACGGTCCAAACAGCTCCGAGGTGTTTTGCAGCTGCTCAATAACATATTATTTCTCGGTTTTGCAGTTTATCGGATCATCACAAGGCATTCTCGTCCACAAAGTTCGCCATTATGAGGACTTGTACCCTGTTCAGTTATGCTACGCTTCTCGCAGGTACCGCGCTGGGACTCAAGGCTCCACTTCGCGCCCGCGCCGACAATGCAACAACCTCATCTAATACAACATGCGCAACTGGTGTTCACATGATTGTTGCCAGAGCAAGCGTAGAAAAGCCAGGGCAAGGAACTATCGGAGGAGTCGTTACACTAGTCCAGCAAGCTGTACCAGGCTCAGATTCCGAAGCTGTTGATTATCCCGCCACTCTCACCGATTACTTGAACTCTGAAGCTGCTGGAGTCGCTGCTATGCAAATTCTGATCCAGAATTATGCAACGAGATGTCCCAATTCCAAGATTGCATTGCTGGGATACTCACAGGTGATTTGAGCTTGTTTTGTTTTTTTCGAAATTGATTCGCTGACTAGAGTAGGGTGCACAAGTGGTTGGAGATGTTATGTGCGGCACGAGTGAAACTGCCTTTAACATGACTTCACCACTTGATATTGGACTCGCAAAAAACAGTACGCCCCTCTTCCAAAGCTCAAGGCCTTGCTAACAAGATCCTAGTCGTAGCAGTTATCCAAATGGGGGATCCCTCGTTTACTGTTGGCCAGCCGCAGAACGTGGGCAATGCTACCAAAGGCGGCATCTTCAAACGACAAGATCTTGCAGCTTGTGCTCCGTCAGCGAGCATCACAAAATCATACTGTGATGCAACTGATAAATATTGCGACAGTGGGAACAGCTCAGCGGTCCATGCGGCTTATGTGAAGGAATATGGGACGGAGGCAGCAACGTTCATTGAATCGAAGGTTAATGGGAGTGCCACAGTCATTACTAGTTCAGCTGGAGACGGGACCCGCGGCCTGCTTGTGAAAGTCTTGTTGAATTCGGCTTTTGTTTTCTGTGTTTACCAGATGATTTGAATGGCCGGCTTTATTCTGCCTTGGCTTGATTAAATTAATACATTCTATTGATTCACTTATTCGGCCACATAAAAACAATTTCCTCCCCTTCCTTAACCTCAGGTATCTCTTCACCGTCCTCGACAACGTCTTCCTCCTCCACCAAATAATGCACCTCGTCCTCTTTCCCTTTTTTACTCGAATCCAGATCTAGAAATGGCCCTTTCTAAAATTCGGCATCGTTAACAATCTTGCCTTTCTTACAAATAATCTTCCTCAACTGATACGCAAACACAAAACTCGTCTCATCCCTCCACTCTACCGTCTCCTTCCCCCTAGCACCTACCTCAACCTCCGGCCCAATCTTCGCGGGAATCCCCGCAGCCGTGCCATCAGCTATTAACTTCGCAATCGTCTCCCGACTTCTCTCAACCCCGCTCGCAATCCTCGCCCCCTTCGCAATCTTCAGCCCCATAATCATATACATACTTTTCTTGAACCTACTTCCTTGAAAAAAAAGCTTGCGCCTCTTCATCCGTATTACTGTCTCTCAAATACTCCTGCGTCGCCTTCCCAGCGGGTTTCAGAAAGGGCGTCTCAATCTCATCGATCTTAAAGTCTACCTCTCCACTGTTCTCGTATCGATGGCTAATCTCATCGCCATAGGCCCCCTCGAGGACTTGAGCCTAGATCCCAAATTTGCTGCTACGTAGTTGGGAGCAGGTGATATAGAAGCCGGTTTTGACGGTTATAAGGGTTGCAGAGGCGGGTGGTGGGGTGAGGGTGTCTGAATTCAAGGACTCGTAGGGGAGGGTGGGCGAGGATGGCTGTGTTTGGGGGACAGTCAAAGTCGGGTGCTATGAAGTACTTCTTAGATTGTGTCATGTTGAAATGGTAGTTAGGTTGTGAGGTGGATGAGGGAGCTGGATGAGGCAGCTTGATATTTGGTGGGATTGAGGGGGTTGAGAACTACCCAAGGCAGTGAACATGCAATGCAGGTGAGCAGGCTATCATGCAAAGGGAGATTCCAACGGCTCAGACCCTATGCGAAAGAAAAATGTTCGTAATGCCAGAAAATATTGGGTATTTGATTACAACAAAGGGTCATACTATGCCTGGGTATCTACAAATCCAAGCCAGAAATCCCATCATCCCAAAGCTGTCGCTATTTGTGCAAGTATATCATCATCATCCTTCCTCCACAGAACCCAAGGTCGAAGATAATTGTATCCCCCAATCGGAGAAGCCATTGACAACAAAAGCCTTTTTATTCCTTGACAAGTTTCCACTGACTTTGCCCTCACTTGGTTCTGAACCTTATCCTTGTGTAGAATATTATATTCGCTGCAATCCCAGCTGCAATTGGTGTAGCATACGAAGTGCCTGACCTGCATTGCTTCGAACCTTGCTTTAGATGATGTGGCCAGGAGGATTCAACTGCCTCGCCTAGGACGCTGAAGTTCTCACTGCGGGGTAGAATGGTAGGCGTGAAGTTTGACTTGTTCCCCCAAGTATCTGCAGAGTTGATACCGATAACGATCTCGTGTGTGCTGGCCGGAAAAGCAACATCTGCATTTGCACCGTTATTCGAAGTTGCAGCGAACATAATTACATCTTGAGAAAATACATATTTGATGGCTTTGTCGATAACGGTGATAGGTTTTTGGGAGCCGGATGATATGGTAATGATATCAACGTTCCACGTTTTGACAGCATACTCGATGGCCTGATTGTCAGTTTTACAAGATCGGCATGTAAATGGTGTTGAGAAGACTGTGCTGGATATACCAGCACGGACGTGGGAATTGAAGTGTCTTTTGAACAATGGTCGATGGATACACAACCCACAAAAAGGGCATTGCAATTGAGTTTCAGCTGAGGGAAGACCTGTGTTTAGTACTGGAGAGTGATCGATGCCGTGAACCGTAGCTGTGTAAAGACTCCAAGACGAGACGCCGACCATAGAAACGGCTGGCAGTTCATCGACTCGGCACTTCGGGCACTCGAATGGCTGCTCAAAGTGCCCGATGTCGACATGACATTTTTTGCAATGTTTTGTTAATGTCTCGCAGGATGAGCAATTGCGACCGCAGAGGAAGCATTCGTGCTTTTTCTTGATACCAGAGGGGTTTTCCGCAGTCCAGGTCTGAATCCTCTCGTAATGGGCAGACAAGACGTGTCTATTCCAATCCTCATACCCATCGATGATGATGTTTTGTTCTTCATGACGCTCGAATCGGCAGGCTAGACATGGAAATGGTTTCTCGAAAACAGTGCTAATTGGTCCATCGCCAATATGGGTTCTCATATGCATCCCATGACGTCGCCGTCCGATAAAAAGTGAGCAGAATGGACAGCAAAACTTGGTAGCGTCTAGCGAATCATGTGCTTCAGTACGAAGGTGTGGTGCATGTTCCTTGCCGTGGGTCAACTCAACGCGGCTGCTCCAAGAAGAGGCACTGGTGACTGAGTAGTCAATCATGCCGGATCGTCGACACTCAGGGCAAAAGAACGGTCGGTCGAAGGTCTTTTGTGCAGCCTTACGGTCAATTCAGACAGAATCATGATTCTCGCAGAAAAAGCATTGAACGTTTGGCTCAAAGGTGTTAGGCGTAAGCAGGTCTCAGCTTATGTTCCGCATCGTCTTCTCCATCCGTATCCCTTCTTCGGCGTTCATAGTCCTGAATTCCGGCAGTATGGGCACTGTAGATGACGTTCTCAGGAGTACACTTTGGTTCGTAACCTCGTCAAAATATGCGTCTCCTCCGCCTGCTCGGGAACTAGGTCTTGCAGTCATTTTAAGTCCCGCAGACCGAACCATGGGCTCGTCTACCATATCATATATAGAGAAGAGGTTGGGATTTCGTTGACGAGATCGCCTGTCTTTCCTTTCAGTCTGCGGGTGTTCTTCCATATATCTAGCAGCCTCGGCCATGTTCCTGTCGTAGATAGACCCTTCTTGTTGTCCAACCTTTAGTGCCGGACTTCGTGCACGTTCGACGAAGCCATGCTCGTCGGCATAGAATGAAGGCCGTTCGGATTGTCGGTCGCTGGCGTACTCTGCCGACCTTCGACGCCTCAAGGAGCGCGGACGTCGAATCTTACATCCACCTGGTATCGCTTGGGTTGATGTGTGAATAGAGTGAGTCTCGAAAGAAAATTCACTACTCATTCCAAAAGTAGGTGGTAGTTTGCGCCTTGGTTCGATTTGACTGTTGTGCATGCGCAGATTATTCGCCGTCAGGGGAGGACGAGGAACCAAACCAAAGAAGTGTTGATGCCATGGATTGCGGAATTCTTCAGAGTCAGGTCGAACTGGAATAGTGCGAACACTCTCGTCGATGTATCTCGGATTGGTCTCACCGATATAACTTGTCCACAGGTTCCTGGCCGGAATTATTCGGTCTGTAAGTGGGACTGTTCGACCGTTTTTCACGACATATCTTGTACGCTCTGGTATCCTTCTAGGATGTGGTCCACGTCCACGTGGAGCTAAGTATCTTGTTGGCGCCTGTTTTTCACTTGTAACATAAGTACATTCTCGAGGCCATCTCGTAGTATCTCCGTCTAAAGAGATGTCTGTAGCTGAATCTAAGTCGCTGCTGGAATTAGAATGATAGCCCGACGACAATTTGTCATCTTCTTGGTGCTTGGTGCCACGAAGGAATGCCCATTCGTTTACATCGGTCCCTTCTGTCTCGGGAGGCTCGTGTGGCTCATTAGAGGACTTTCTAGGCAAGACCCCCGCTTGGTGTTGCCGAATTTCTTCGTCGTAGTCCGATTCGTCCAAGATTTCTACGGATTGCACGGGCATTCTCAAGTTCCTGCAAGACCGATCCGAGTTGCCTTTCTTGCCTTTTCTATTGGTGGGTTTAATTGTGTGGTCTTGATCAACCAGGTCCTCGTCTTGACCAGGCAAGGCTCCATGGATGCCACCGTCTTTTGTTGGTAGGACTTGAGTCCCGGCCTCATGTGCAGAATCTTCACCAATATTTTCTGGTTCAGACTCGTCTTCCACTGTTGGTTGCTGGTATTTACTCGGCAATGGCTTCGGAGGCGCAGTTAAATGAACAGCTGGAGTTGCAACTGTTGTACTCCTATTTCCATAAGACTGTAGTCCCGCATGTGTGTCGGTATTATATCCTCCGAAAGATTCAGAGGTGTCCTTTGTCGTATGGTCATTTGGAGCAATGAGTTGACCAATACTTTCATCTGGAATTTTGGAGTCTAGGGAAGCGAGTTAGTGAACATTCCCTTCAACTAGCTGGGAAGTATTTTACCAAGCTTTGTCCACTCGTGTTCCAACGCCTCTCCGGACGTCAGCCTCCTCGAGGGATGAGCCACAATAACCTTTCGAATAAAGCCCTTTCCAGAATCGCTCATACACAACGCCTTTGATGGAAATCTACTTTCATCCCCACAAAACGAGGTCAGCGACAGGCCGGGTGGAAACGGAACTGTTCCGGTGATCAGCCGGTACATGATGCATCCAAGAGCCCAGATATCCACCGCATATGTATATTCGGAGTGTCCAGGTATATAGTTGAGAATTTCCAGAGCCATATAAGCTTGAGTGCCGGTCTGTGTCCTGAAAGCCGTGTCCTCTGTCCGACGCTTGCTCAAGCCAAAATCGGCGAGCTTTACCCACCAGTTTGGCGATGCTCGACAAACTAAGACCTTCTAGTAGAGAGTCAGCGAATATGAAGTCAAAAGCCAAGGCACTATTACCGACCTTGGGCTTCAAATCCCGATGCACGAAACTCTCCAGTTGCATGATCTTCAACCCTTCCAAAATCTGCACGGTGATCTCCTTTACCTCGCCCTCGCCAATCTTACCCCCCAGCTTCACAACATTGTCTTCCAGATCCCCTAAAGGCACATACTCCATCGCCAAATACACACTCTCCACATCCTGGAACCACCCCAGAAACTCCACAAACACAGCACTCTCTTTATATTTCGGCTTCGAGAACTCCAGAAGCGCTTTCAACTCCCGTTCATATTCGACCTTAAATGTTGCTCCCGTCGCCCAGATTCGCTTCACGGCTCGCTGCCCTCCTTCGTGGGTTTCGAGTCGAACTTCCCCAAACCCACCTTTGCCTAGCAGGCGCTCCACTTTCCATATCCTGGTCTGCAGAACACGGCGCTTGCCTGCTGATGCGTCTGATATGGAATGCGTTTCAACCACCATTCCAGGGAATACGTGGGCGTCAAATTTGGTGTGCTCGAAGCCGGAGAGGTACGACATGGTGAGCGATGACCGCGAGACTGCGGCTTCGGGCAGTCTGATTGCAGGTCTACCTATTGCGACTCAGGAAGTATACATGGCTCCATGACCATTGATAAGAGAGGAGATCGCCAGTTCGTGGCTATGGAGATCAGAAGTCGATTGGGAGACGCAAGTGGTGTTTGGTCAAAAGCTGGACCGTCATCGTGAAGGCTGAGCGGAGTACAGAACAGTATGCACGAACAGGGACCACTGCTCCCCGATCCGGTTGTTAGCCCAGCGGCTCTTACCTATGATCTTAAGAACTACAACATGTGCCCCCTCATATTATTTTGAGGGCGAAAGACGAAGATGCTGGGGCAACGAACCTTGGGCCTGCTCTTCGTGCGACACTTACTTGTTGTCAGCTTACGCTTTGATATCTAGCTCCGAGCATTGCCTCAGCTTGAGCTGAAACGCAAGAAGTTGGAGATGTCTATATTATAGTTCCTGAAATAAACCCATTAAGCCTCTCTTGATATACATATTCTTACAGTACAAAGTGAGCGAGTCTTTCGAAGTGAATAGTTGCGTGCATAACAGGCACTTATGCCCTTTGTCGTCTTCGGCCGAGCTAGAAGAAATAGCGATGTCTGCCGGTTTTCCTTTGTTATAAGCTGCATTTTGCTTTGCGACCGCAGGTTGATTGGTCAGAAACCCAAGAAGCAGCTGCAAGTATTCCTCTAGGCAGTAGGAATTGACTTGTTCTTGCATATCATCTGTCTGAAGAGAGCTTCGGATGAATTGAGAAACATGATCAAAAGCCTCTCCGCCATAGCAAAGTCTGAGGTGAGGAGCGAGAGTCCGGGAAGCAACGGCTCGGTGGCTCCTGTTATCCCCTCAGCTGCCACCAGAAACACACCTTAAGCGAACTTCAGGGTGCGCATCCAGTAGGGGGTTTTTGAATTAAAAGCACTTATTCCCCTCACAAATCCCAACTCCATATTGTTTACATCCGTATACTATAGCATTTTGGGCACTTGGACGACCTATATTTAGAGCCAATTTACCTAAAGCGACTCTCTTTCTAGGCTAGTCCCAAAAAGCGTGGATTTTAGGTAGGAAACACGGCTTTGTTGATGTTTTGTTGACCCCGCACTAGCTGAAATACCCCAGTAAATGCAGGCGCTACAGCAACCAAGCTGCAGGGCACGTGCGCTGAAGGGTGTGTTTATGGCAGCCGAGGGGATAGTGCTCTGTCCTAAGGCCCGCAGGTGATCGACACGCTCGAAGTACTCAACCCGCTTGGCTCTCACTTTCAGATCTGAGAGCCTGTGTATGAGACCCCCCACCTGCATGAACAATGGCCTCCATGAGTTTCGATTCGGGTTGCTTATTTTAGCCTGCGCCAGACGCTCGCGGAGACTAGAAACGTCTCGACGTTTCTCGAAATCTTGCTTGTCTTCCTCGGATGGAAAACAGGGTGCATTGGGATCTCGTTTTAAACACATTGAACGCATTGCCCGTTTAAGTCTAGCGCTTTCCTACACGCCTTGTTCTGGGTAGATGTGCCGGAATCTAGTTCGTTGCAAATTCGTACGAATGTATTCTGCTTGATAGGAGCTTTGGAAGACTGCTAATGTGTTGGACATGA
Source organism: Leptodontidium sp. 2 PMI_412 (assembly GCA_021432625.1). Taxonomy (NCBI): domain Eukaryota; kingdom Fungi; phylum Ascomycota; class Leotiomycetes; order Helotiales; family Leptodontidiaceae; genus Leptodontidium; species Leptodontidium sp. 2 PMI_412. Next base: position 189,069 of record MU270367.1, on the reverse strand, counting down.
TATAATTTCGTAACGGATCGGCGAGAACGCCTAACGTTTGGTCAGCAAAAATCGTCGAGAGATGAGGCCAGAGACGCGAGACGCATCAACATACCATCCAGATCAATTCCAGCACCAACCCTCAAAGTATAGAGACGTGCATCTTTCCGCAACCCGTAAGCAAGTCCTGCATCAGCTCATATATCTGCGAATGTCCGATAATCGAGTGGAAATATTATCTTTTTCTCCATGTCTTTGTTCCACTTCAGCGGTAAGTAGTCCACCTCCTCGAGGTTGGGTCGTCGAAGTAGAGTTTCGATCGAATCGACGCTGGGTTCGAAGGCATCAGCACCGATAGCAAGAGCAGTGATCAAACTAGCAAGACAGATGCTTGGAACCGGAACGAAGAAGCATGTGAACGTGATTCTGCGTTACAATTAGCTTCCCAATAAATGCCAAATCAAGTCGATATTATGCAGGAAATTTTGGATTAAAGTATGGAGCAAGTCTTTGTGGTGCATATTGTCAGGACTTGCATTGTAACTTACTTACATGTTATCGAGCACCTGTATTACGTATCTCCTAGTCTAAATTCTGTAGACAGCTACTACAGAAAGTGAGAGGCAGAGGAAGCGGAAGCGGAGGAGGAAGACGAGAGGCGCAAGCTCGAAGTGAAGGGAGTTGGTTCCGGAGCTGAGCCGAGCCGAGCAACGTCACAGTCGCCTGCTGTCGCAAACCTCCAAGGCAACGCCAGCCAGGCTAGGGACTCCGTACGTACCAAGCTGCGCTGCCTCAGACAACGGAGCAACGCGACAACCTCACTCACTCACTCACGGTCGAGCCTGACACTGGAATTCTAGCTGTACGAACCTACGGCATCTCGCAATTGCTTTACATCCCAACAAGTGCGCCTGACTGTCAGGTACCTTGCCGCGCCGTCCCGAGCTAAATCATCGGTCCCCGTTCTCGTGTTGACCACACAGAGCCTCCTCACTTCACCACGCCTCCGCAACTCACCATACCATGGCTGACGACAATAACCCCGACCGATTGCTCTCCGAGCCCCCGGACTTCTCCAGTCAGCATCGCGAAAGGACTGGCAGCATGTCCCTTGGAGCAGCTCCAAATGCCAACGGTGACGAGGTTTCCCCTCTCAATGGCGACTCAATCACCACTTCTGCGCCTCCGCCTGTCCTTACCAATCCGAATGCAAAGGCAGTACATGATGTGGTCAATTCTGAAATCGGAGTCGCGACCTTGCTGAACCGGTTGAAGCAGAGTATTGCATCGGCGAAGGTGGGTCTCCCCTTGCGCCGAATTGAAAGGTACTTGAAGCTGATACTTTGTCTAGGAATTTGCAACCTTTCTCAAGAAACGATCCACATTGGAAGAGGAGCATTCAAACGGACTCAAGAAGCTTTGTAGGATAACGGCGGAGAATATCAGAAGACCAGAGCATCGACATGGCTCATTCCTGCAATCGTACGAGGAAGTTACGAATATCCATGAGCGCATGTCAGACAATGGGGCACAATTCGCAACCTCGCTGCACCAGATGCACGAAGACCTTCTAGAAATCGCATTAAACATAGAGCGTGGGCGTAAGCATTGGAAGACAACTGGGCTCACTGCTGAGCAAAGGGTGGCCGATGCCGAGGCAGCGATGAGAAAGTCAAAAGCCAAATACGATTCACTGGCAGAAGACTATGATAGAGCAAAGACTGGAGACCGTCAGCAAAGCAAGAAGTTTGGTCTGAAGGGCCCGAAGTCTGCGCAGCAGCATGAGGAGGACCTCCTCAGGAAGCTGCGTGCTGCAGACGAAGACTATGCTGCAAAAGTACAAGCAGCGCAGAGCCAAAAGGCCGAATTGTTGTCTAAGACACGACCTGACGCTGTCAAGGCACTTGAGGACCTGATCAAGGAATGCGATTCAGCTTTGACATTGCAGATGCAAAAGTTTGGTAAGTAATATATCCAGATCCGGAATTCGCCTCTGACTGGTCCAGCTTCCTTCAATGAAAAGCTTCTACTGAGTAACGGATTGAATGTCAGTCCTCTCAAGGGCAACGAGTCTGGGAGCCAACCTCGTAGTCTCCGAGAAGCTGTATATGCTATAGACAACGACAAAGATCTGAGCAACTACATCAGTAGTTTCGCAAGCAAGGTTCCTGCCCGAACTTCAGAAATTAGATACGAAAAGAATCCAGTGAGTCTCATTGTCCTCTCCACTCTGCACAGCTAACATTGTTAGGTGTTGAACCCCCCCTCACATACTCCACAACCAGTTGCTGCCCCAATTCAACGACAATCAGATCCTCAAGTGTCTTTTGGAACCCGGCCCCAAGGGCCACCACCAGCAGTAGTTACAGCACAATCCCCACAGCAGGCACAGCAAATGAACCAGCCATTTGGTCAACATTCTCCGCCTGCCGTACCACAGCATGAGCGAAGCTTCAGCCAGGGCCCCTCAATGCAGCAATTCGGTGCTATGCCGGGCGGAGGCCCACCTCGAGGACCTGGGCATGGAGCTTCTTATGGTTCCGGCTCTATCAGCGCCAGCGGCCCTCCCCAACTATCAACCCTTCCATTCCAGAACTCACAGCCACCACCCCAGCAAAACTTCCAACAACCTCCACAAGCAGCCCCGGCCCCAACCCCGTACTCACAACCCCCATCAACTCTCCATGTTGTCAATCTGCCCCCACTGAAACCAGTCTTTGGTCTGAGCCTGGAGCAACTGTTCGAGAGAGATGGTTCCGCAGTGCCCATGGTGGTTTACCAATGCATTCAAGCCGTAGATCTCTTCGGCTTGGAAGTTGAAGGAATATATCGTCTGTCGGGAACCTCATCTCACGTGAATAAAATCAAGGCAATGTTTGATAATGGTAAGTCTCCACGTTTCACTACCCAGACCCAGGCCAAACTAACTAGTGCACAGATGCTTCGAAGGTGGACTTTCGTGATCCTGCAAACTTCTTCCACGATGTCAACAGTGTTGCTGGTCTACTTAAGCAGTTTTTCCGTGATCTGCCCGACCCCCTACTGACGGCCGAGCATTACCCTGGATTTATCGAAGCTGCCAGTTAGTATTCACCACGCCTCGTCGCTGCGGCATCATAGCTAACATACCCAGAAAACGAGGATGATACTGTTCGCAGAGATTCACTGCACGCCATCATCAACAGCCTCCCCGATCCCAATTACGCAACTCTGAGGGCACTGACGCTGCACCTAAATCGTGTTCAGGAGAATTCACCTGTGAATCGTATGAACGCGAGCAACTTAGCGATTGTCTTTGGACCTACACTCATGGGTGCAAATACTGGACCGAATATCCAGGATGCAGGTTGGCAGGTTCGTGTCATCGACACCATATTGCAGAACACATACCAGATATTCGACGATGACTGAGGTAGTCGGAGTTTGAAGGGGGAGACAGGAGGGCGGCATGGCATTTAGTAATGTACAATACACTGGAAACGGGGTTGGAGCGAACATCGATTCCCGCGGTCCATCTTAGGGCAATTGAAGTAATGTTTGGTTATTGCTTTCGAGGACTTGGTATTTCCCTGGGAACGGTAACGTCAAAGAATTGGTGAAGTAATTATGGCGCAAGTGAAGGAGTCAATCTAACTTCCGCTAGACACTCACTCATTGAGTGAGACGATGTCACGATGAAGGCGACATTTTAGCCCATACCCACTTACACACCCAGAAACGGGCAATGAGTAGGTAATAGGATTGGGTGGCCAATGAGTATCCGGTTCGTATCGTATGACCAGACTGAAAGTTGCAAGCGAGTGAGTGTGTTGCCAGTGCAGCCAATGCCGTGCGAGAACTGGCCCCTCTTCCAAGCGCACTAGAACTGACATGGCCCAAGTCCGGCTCGCTAGCTTTTCTTTCCTTTTTCTCTCCGATCTAGTGGAGAGTTCGATCTGGTTGAGATAAAAGATAAAAGGGCCGGTGTCGCTGCGATTGTGCTTCTCGTTGTCACTGCTTCGATTATTGACTGCTACATCTCTGTCAATCTAAGAATCAATTCTCTGTCTTGTTGGGTTTTGAAAGCCCCTCTCATATCCAGTTTCACCCCTTCCTCGCCACTCGTACAGGACCATCTCCAACATGGGACAACCGTCTACCCAGGCAAGCAATGCCATCATCTACCTATCATATGGCGCATTCCTGTATGTGCTCACTCAGAATCCATCCTTACAAGAATGCTGTTAGAATGCTAATCATATCTCAAGAGTGTTTGGATGCTACATCGCATGGCGATTAAGACACCAGTCTAAGGTATTCCCTGTCCATGAGCACATCCATGAAAGCCAGCAAAGGACGAAAGAAACAGTTCCTAACTCCTAAACAGGCCGACTATCTCTCCTCGAACAGGACTCAAACTGGTTAGATTTCTCAGCCTCATCACAGCGCAACTTCTCTAACCCACTGGGTGGTTGAGTTGCTCTACCTGATGATTTCAAGATCCCCTTCCTCTTCCATTTTTTTTTAAATTGGTGTATGCATTTACTGACTGATGAATAGCGGTGCCTCTGGCATTGAACTTCATTGCGTCTGGTTAGTAGACACTCGGGTGCCAAAAACCCAACCAAAATGGGAACATCAAAACGCGGCAGTCCATCAAACCGCCCTACAAGGGGCAGACGCAAGCAAACCAAACCAGAGCAGAGCAAAGTAAAGCAGGGCAATCGAGATGAAGATCTTTGAAAGAGGATCAACTAGTTGTGAAGAGGTTCGTATTTGTCAACACCGCTGGTCCTCCTGGGGGAATCTCCCATCTTGGGATTTACATTCCTCGTGACTTTGATCTTCGAGATGATAGAGATTTCTTCTAGGAGGATCAGCGCGGCTTCACTACGGGCGCCGAATCGATACAGTTTACTGTGTGATCCAACTCCCTTTCCTCAATTGAGGATGGAATGGAGAGATCATCAGTCCTGTTGAGATGAAGCTGAGATTGTACCGTGAACACTCGAACAAGTTAGGACTTGCGTGGGAAAGTGACTGCCGCTTTGAAGAAAACCCCCCCTTCCTCCCTCCCCTAACAGAAAAGTTTTTGAAAGCTAACCTTAGCCATTTTTTGTCTGGATGTACAGCTCTCGGTTCCGGTATCCTCTTCGCCTATCCTCAGCTTGCTACTATTACTGGTGTGCAGGGTGTTGTGGTCTATGCTGTTGCTTCTGCGGCTCCTCTTCTGATCTTCGCCTTCTTGGGCCCGATCATTCGGAAGAAATGCCCCGAGGGCTTTGTTCTGACGGAGTGGACGAGGCAGCGTTATGGTATTATTACGGCGCTGTACTTGTCGTTCCTTACGCTTGTCACGATGTTCCTCTATATGGTTGCTGAGCTGTCTGCTTTGCAGCAGATCATGACGGCTCTCACTGGAATGGGTAAGTCCCGTCCTTTGCAACCCTGGTGAAGAGAAGATTTGGCTCTATGGTCTTGACCTTCCCAAGTCTGATTTGAACATTGCTGAGCAATCGCTGACTCTGGCACACAGACGGCCTTCCCATGGTTATCGTTGAGTGCGTAGTCACAACAATCTACACATGTGAGAACACTACGCTCGCCCTCTAGATATCCCCGAACTAACAGAACCGTCAAGCTCTGGGAGGATTCAAGATATCCTTCATCACGGACAACATTCAAGGAGCAATGGTTGTGGGACTAAGTACGTATACCCATCATCAAGATATATATACTCAACCAAACACAAGCTAACATCTCCACTCCAGTAATCATTGCCACCATCACCGTCGGCGTCGAGACCAAAATTGACAAATCTCTAATCGACTCATCAGGTCTCACGAAACCAACCCTTCTAGGCTGGCAACTCCTGTACATCCTCCCCGTCGCCATCCTAACCAACGACTTCTTCCTCTCCAACTTCTGGATCCGAGCCTTCGCCTCAAAGACAGACAAGGACCTCTGGATCGGGATCTCCATCGCCGCAGTCGCAGTCCTGATCATCCTGACTCTCGTCGGAACTTCAGGACTGATCGCCGCATGGTCCGGAGCATTCGACCCCACGAACCCCGAACAAGATGGAAGTATCGCATTCTTCCTCCTGCTCGAGCAACTCCCCGCCTGGACCGTCGGAATCGTACTCGTCATGGTCGTCTCCCTCAGCACCGCCGCGTTCGACAGTTTCCAGTCCGCCATGGTCTCCACAGCATCCAACGACCTGTTCCGCAACAAGCTCAACATCTGGTGGATCCGCGCCGCCGTCGTCCTCATCATCTTCCCCGTCGTAGTCATCGCCCTGAAAGCACCCAGCATCCTCCAGATCTACCTGATCTCCGACCTCGTCTCGGCTTCCACAATCCCCGTCCTGATCCTGGGATTGAACGACCGGTTCTACTGGTGGCGAGGATTCGAAGTCGTCGTCGGCGGACTGGGCGGTATCCTCTCCGTCTTCATCTTCGGGACGATCTATTTCGGCAGCGCGTTGCAGGGTGCGAAACTCATGCTGCTCGAGCAGGGATTGTACGGGAACGACTGGAGTGCGTTTGGAGCGTTCGTCGCTGCGCCCGTGGGTGGTTTGCTGTGGGGTTTTGGCGCTTTGGCTGTGAGACTTACGTATCGCTTCTTTGAGGCGAAGATCAAGGGTCGCCGCTTCGATGCTCTTGATCGTCCAGCTTACCTTGATCGTCGGGTCGAGGGGACCTCGGAGTATGCTGAGGATGGTGAGATTCATACTGATCCTCAAGCTGGCCTCGTTACTGTTGATCATAAGGGGAAGTTCTTCTGAGCTGAGCTGGAGTCAGACGAGCACAAATGGAAGGGCTGAGGTGAAGCAGTCGCGTTGGGCTAGCGGGGGAGAGAGAGGCTGTGGTGGTTGTGACAGTCCGTAGTCAGAAGTTGGTACAAACGGTGGTGGTGGTTGGAAGAGTGATGTTTTGTTTATTTCTTTCTATGTCTAGCTTTGCTGGATCTGGATCTCTCCCTGGATCCAGTGAAGCCGTTTTTCGGTTCGAGTACATCCTGTACAGCTAGCCACACACTCACTATCTTTAAACACTTTCCCATCCGTCTCATATCGTTGTACTGTACATACATACATACACACATAATCTACAAAATCCGCCTGATCATACCCCTGGCTATGCAGTTTGTCCAAAATCTACAAATTAATATGCATCGTACAATACAACATCCCACCCATCCAAGGACGTCACTCAATTCCCATGCTCCCACCTCTCGAGAGAACTAATCGATCATCCTCTTCCTCTCCCACTCCTCAACATCACTCAAAGTAGTCTCCGTAGTCGTCCCCCAAACCTGCCACTCATTCTCCTTCCAGCCCTTCGCCATCTTCTGCAGCACGAGGTACTCCACAACATCCTTCTCCTTCCCGGAGCCAGGCACAATCTCCAACTCGCCCCCCTTCCCCTTAACCCACCTCGTCAACCTCTGCGTACTCGAGATCCGCACCACAGCCTGTCTCAACGCCATCCCATCAACAGGGATCTTCGCGCCCCTGTGAGAAACCAGCTTCGCACCCTTATTATACCTGACCAGCTCCCAGAGCACCTTCTCGCCCTTCTGGCGATGGCCCAGGCGGGACCGGAAACTCTCGTAGATGCCATCGGTGCATATATCCCTCAGGGTCGTGATCTCGCCGTCCGCGAAGGCCGTGTACATCTGTCTGTGCAGCGCGACGGCCGTGGGCGCGATGGATTTGCGGGCGAGCTTGATGCTGCGCTTGAAGAAGTTCCTGGTCTGCTTCCTGCGCGGCGAGGAGAGGTAGAGCGCGGCGAGGGAGAAGCGGTCCTGGAGCCGGGTCTTCAGGTGTTGGTAGTGAAATTTTGCGAAAGCGGAGAGGGAGGTACTGAGTTTGGGCGCGTTGCTGCCGGTGGGGGTTATGAATGTGCCTTTGAGACCGGAGCGTTAGTGAGTACGAGGAGTTGGATGGAGGAATTGGTGAGTTGGTAGGACAGGGAAGCGTACCTTCGAGAAGTCCGAGGTCAGAGGGGAGTTTCTGCGACTGTTTCGACAATACTTTCATGCTGGGGTCTGGAGCTTGACGTGGATGCTGTGCTCGCATCATATTTCGGTTTTCATACTGGTGGATGGAGGATTGGGAGAAGCATTGTCGATGTATGCGAGGGTGAGGAGAGGAGAATTGTAGGGCTTTGAAGAGTGGCAGTGGCCGTCGAAAGGATATTGAATGTGCCATGGTGGTTTGTATAATGAACGTGGAGGGGACGAGGACTGGAGGTTGTCAGTACTAAACTGGCAAGCAGACAAGCTCTGGACTTTTTTCTGGGATCGGCTAGGATCATCGGCCAATTCGTTCCTGTCTCCGACCGAACCTTGGCCTGCCGGCGTGCCCTACGCCCTCGATGGCCATGATCCTTCGAAATCGAGAATATACCGCATAGTGATGTGATAGGAGCTATAATTTTTAACATCATATTACATGAAGATTGGTTAAGATGAAAGTTCAGGAGTTTTAACACAAGTTTTTGTGGTTGTTGATTATGCTCGCTCCGCAGCGTAGAGAAAGCAAAGGAAGGGGGAAGGGACTGCTTTGCTTGAGAAGTCTAACCTGGCATCACTTCTTCAGACCGATTACTCTGTTCTGGCATGGCACTAGAGATCTAGCACAATCTTGAAGACAATACCGTGGGATTGCTGTTCATTGCGTTCTGCATCGCGAGGTTGAAAGCATGTTTGGTGATTCTTCCTGCTTGATTGAGGGTGGGAAGACTTCTGTATATAAAGTCATCGAAGAGGGCTTACAGTTCGTAGATGTTAGTTCATCACATATCCGTCACATATCCTAAGAAGCTTCATCAGAAGTAATTGTGTGTGCAATCATCATATTGGTGGCCAGAATCTATGCCGACCTCTGTCCTAGAGGAATGCAGGGCCCAGCAAAACCCACTGCTGCTGCACATGCCGTGAAAAGCAAATCGCAAAGTCCAATACCGAAGCAAAGCAGAATTAACATATCTCCCATTCCCATGCCACCAATGCGTTCTGTGAAGAATGCGGGTATCAATCGAAACGCCCATGTCGAAGCAAGTCGTAAACGAGGCGAGGCCAGAAGTTGAAAGAAAGGGATTCGTGCAGACACACTCCTATCGAAGGTCCTCGTAATGACGGCTCGTGGGGAAGTATTCGATTGGCTTAGAAACCATGGACCTGGAGGGAGGCTGTTAGCTGTACGTTCTGAACATGAGAGTCCATGTATATTACCTTAATGGTCTTGGCATCAAGCTCCAAGCCTTCTTTCTTGTCCGTGAGGAACTCTTGAACATCCTTGCGCTGATCGCCCTGGAGTTGGATCACCTCTCCCATCTCGGTATCAACGACGATGGTGCCATTGCAAGCTATCGCAGATTGTCAGTTTGAGAGGCCCACCATCAACCATCAGGATGCCATTCGACCTACCGAACTTCTTCTTGATGACCTTCAGAATCTTCTTCTGGTCAAACTTCTTGGGGAGACCTTGGACAGTGGTCAGAGTCTTACGACCATTTCGCTCTAGTAGAGGGGTCAGCAGGCTTATCTTCCAACTGTGGCGCTATGCCGCTTCAAGACTGAGAAGGAGGAGGGAAGAGGACTCACGCTGAATACGAATATGGATGTAATTTTGCGACTGCTTGGTCTCTCCGGTATCTTCGTCGGCTTCGGCGAAGGGGTCTATGACGAGGAGTGTCAGCGCGCGCTTCTTTGAGAGCTCCAACGATACGAAGGGGAGTGGGGGCTGAAATAGGATGCCAGATCTCCATAAGGTAGGATATGAAGAGAAGACCCGGATCCAGAGTAAGGGGAGAAGCTCTTGTAGTCGCGACTGGCACGAGGGTGGAGTGGAGACTCACCGAAGGTCTTGAGATTTTCGATTGACATAAACTCGAGTGTTCCTGGGTTCCTTGGGGGCAGGGTTTGTTGGGGCGAAGATGGGTAATAGAGCGAGAACGTTTCGCTGTATCAGGAGAGGGAAGTTCTGGTGTTGTTTGTTGTGTGTGTGTGTGGATGGTGGTGGAATGAATTGATGGTGTTGTCGAGTTAAGTAGTTGGAGGTTGGGTCGGAGACAGAGCAAAGGAAAGCGGACGGACGATGGATGGAGGGGAAAACCTGAGGTAAGAGGGGAGGGGCTAGAAACGGAAGGAGCGAGGGGGCTAGTGCAAAAGAGGAATAGCTGAGGCCTCCCATCACGTGCGACATCTGCGATTGAGGTGATTTGGTTTCGAGGCTGAGCTGAGTCGCCACTTGGGTGGCAGGTATGACAGCACCTGAATCCCTTGACTCACTCGCCAGCTCTTTTCTTTGTCTTCTTGATGAATAGTTGGCCACTGGTTTCTATTCTATTCACCCCACAGCAAATTGCAGGAGGTTCTGACCAAAGCCGTTTCTGGTTCGGTACAGGCTGAGTGGGGATAAAGTACGGTAAGGAGGCCTGGAACTTTTGATTTGATGTTGTAGAGAGCTCTGGAGCAGAACAGTGACCGTTAGCTAGACGTGGAGCCATTCATTTCCCTATATCCTTGAACAGATCATGCCTTATTGCTATAATCTTTCGGACTTCAAGCAAAGTCATGTTTCTCAGCGGTGAGCAAATCCTCTGGGCCATGGGAGTATTGACGGACTGCAGACATCTCTGCTACATACATACAAGACATGCCGTCCAATAAAAATCTGCCAAGAGCTTGAATACTTCTCAGCCAAGCATACTCTCAAGACCCTGTAAGAAAACCGGATGCCTAATAGTCAAGCACGTCTCGGTCTGACAAACGAAAGATATCCGTCCTGCAAGGCTTGTGTCTGACATTCTCAGCAGCCGAAAGAGGAAGAGCACTGGCTCTAATTGAAAGAAGAACCCTTCAAAACGTGACCATCTCGAGGTGTGTGCAGATGCTTCAGAAGATCAAGACACCCACAACACTGAACCCGGCATCAACCCATCCTCTCAACCCATAGTGAATAATCCGTTTCTGAACTGGGAAATTACACATGAAACATACTGGCTTGATCATGTATCAAATTCGGGGTCGGGAGTAGCAATTTCGCAAGTGCACTCATCAACAATCTGGATGTGTTCGACTCCTTGGAATTCAGTCCACAATACCATACCCCCAAACCGCAATATCAGGTACCCATACATTCATTTTAATATAGCTTCCCAAGACAGTCCACCTGAGAAGACCTCCAAAAGTCATTCGCCCCTATTATACACAATCCCGCCTCCTATTATACACGCCGTTTACGATAGAGGTGCCGCCGCTGGAGCTTCCGTGCCAGTAGCCGCGCCGGGTACAGCTGGAGGAGGTAGGAACATCGGTAGGTAAGTCTGCAGAGCCCATGATTAGCCAGGAGTTATCGCAGAAGGGTCTGTAAAAAAGGTGGACATACCACAACAAGCGCCATAACTATCCACCAAAGCATTAGCCACCAACATCCTCACACGGGGGGATGATGTGTACTTACTTCCCATACCAACAGAGAAATACGCCGGCTGGCTTGAAGTCCTCTTCGCCTCAGCACTCTCTCCCAACCAGTTCTGGATAGCCAAAACGACAGATGCCCTATATTCCCCATCAGCATTCGCGCCTTTCGCCAACCTTTCAGACTCGTGGATCCTGTGCGTACCATCCTACGAACTTGTTCCGCGTGAACATGGCGGCCATTGGTAAGGTGCTTCCTAGAGTTCCACTGATATCACTTGGGCTCTCCTTCGCGGGGGGGATCTGGAATGGGATGACTGCGACGGGGGGTTAGCATTAGAGATCTCTTGAGATGGGAGGGGGATTGGGAGATTTACTCAGATCCGCCCGGCGCATATCTTTCTTGGTGGTAGACATGATTGATGATCTCGTTGGTTCGGGAGATCAATGAGGTTGGGTTGTCTGTCTTCTGGTAGCTGTGCTGCTGCTGCTGGTGCTGCTCCCACAAATCGTGATGTCGGAGGTCGGCGTCGGCTGCACTAAAGTAGATATCCTGAGGTGCTGTCATTCTCGAAAGTGCCATGGAATGCGTATAACTTGGAATGCTCCTATCCAAGTCTAAGCTTTCCATCCTTCCACTAATCGTCGGCTTCGCTTGCGGGGCCGCCAATCGTCGTAACTCCTAAGTCGGTGGAACCAAGAGGCTGAAGTAAGCAAGAGTCCGACGTAATTAAAACTTTATATATATTAAGTAATAATAACAATAATAAAAACACCGAATATAAATAATGTGCGGCACGCCTTAGTACTACCGTCAAATGTAAGCTGTTATTAAAGGAGAAGGAAAAGGACTTAGTGTAACGGTCGTGTATTTACTCGGCAAATACAGAAGGCTGTTTTTGATCTCAATGATCGAGAAGTAGGTGTATCACGTACGCGGGGAGACAGTTACAAAGTATGGGTGAAGATACTATTTTAAATTGAGCACGAAGCTCCTATCTAATGGCAGACGTGCCAGTCTTATATAAAACCTTCGTGCCTACTAGATCTCCCTATGATCCTATCACGTGACACATGGTCGCATGATCCGGGGGCCAACTTGCCTTTCGGTCGTTTACCAGTTATAACAATTATGCAGGTACGGAAGTACAGGTTAGTTCCGGGAGCTCGGCAGCTCCCAGGAGCCGTAACGCGGGCTCCTAGAATACTTCCTCCTGGGACTCAGTGGTCGCACAGGGAGCGTCCGTAACAGGGGACGTGATTTTTCACTCACAAAAGCGTCCGTGTCAAATCCATCACCACTACGGAAGTATTAAATACAGAGGCGCTAGGCTAAGCTGAATAATCAACCAATTGCGTAGAAGGTCTGAAAAAGTAACGAAAAACAAGTGAAGGTGGCTAACCCCGTTATCATACTAAGCTAAGGGGAGATGAAGAGACGCAGAGAGACAACTCGTTTAAATACAAGATCCATATCACGTGTAACACTGATAAGTCGTACGGCGCTATCAAGTCGGGGGGAAGTCAAGTTAACGTCACGTGGCGGTAAGAACCGTCACATTATTTATGCGATTCATTCACTACGCTACAACAAGTCCTTCTGACTCGAATCTCAGGCAGAGATTAGAACGCTTGATTTTACTTCCTTTTTGATTACTCTTTCAAGGTTTTTACTTTAAAATAGTGTGAGAATTATATAAGAGATCTACGAACAAGAAATATTCTCGGCTATTATTGCCGTTTTTGTGGGCGCCTTCAGCCATACTGCGGCTGATGGATTTTTGCTTGTGTCGCTCCAGAGAGGCGATCAATCTCCACTACGACCTCCGAGTTATCGCCCTCATTCCCCGACGTTCGTAGGGAACTCTACGCTTTGTCACTTATTGACAAAACGTGATTGCTGCTGTCCGGACGAGCTAGACGCCCCTCAAGTAGAAGAGTAACGTGACAGCTGTCACGATGTCTGGAGCCTCAGAATCTTTGGCGGCTAACCGTGCTAGCTCGCAATCTGAAGATCCAGTGTACACTCATGGTCTTTGCCTGCTCTCTCTTGGTAAGAGTTCGCTCTCGCTCTCGATGTAGAGAAGTAGAACACAGCCCTGATAAGTTGCAGATGGAGGTGGAGTCAGAGGACTATCCAGCCTGATAATACTGCGGTATCTGATGGCTAAAGTCAACTTTAATCTTCCCGCGAACGAGAAGAAGAAGCCGTACGAGATATTTGATATGATAGCCGGTACTAGCACTGGAGGGTAACGTAGTCCACTCCGAAGTGTCACTTGCTTGCTGATATCGGTGATACCTGACAGCCTGATTGCAATCATGCTCGGTCGACTCAAAATGGACGTTCAGGAGTGTATTGACGCATATGTTTCGATGTTTGAAGAGATCTTCGGAAGTACTGTTCATAGCAAGGTGTCGATAACTTTGCAGATACAGTCACAATACGACTCGGAGATCTTACGGCGCTGCATTTTGAGGATTGTGAGACGTTCGCATAGCTTGTCTGAACGCGATAAACAAGCGATCACGGCAGCTGCAGCAGCGGCTGGGTCGAAGAAAACTCAGCAAGCCATGCTTGATGCTGCTGCTTCGAAGATACTGCTTGATGATGGCGTGCCCCGGGGCTGTCGAACGTGAGAATACTCTACACTTCTGTAGACCTTCACGCTAACAAGACAGGTTCGTCTGTGCAACTGCATACGAAAACCAGGACACACAGCGCCTCAGAGATTATCCACGCCACGATCTCGGTCTTCAGGCTGACGTCCCGATCGTGGATGCGGCTTGTGCCACTTCAGCCGCTACCTCTTTCTTTGACGCGGCCAACATCAATGGCCGCTTGTATCGTGATGGAGGATTTGGGGCGAACAATCCAGTCAACGGGGTCTGGCATGAAGCAAGACAGATCTGGATCAGGGACGCCTACGACGTACAACTTGACCAACTCCTGAAATGCTTCATCTCGATCGGAACAGGGGCGCCGAAGACAGAGAGCATGAAAGAGAGTGTTAAGGGCTTCATTGACACGATGAAGAAGATGGTCACACAGACAAAACGCTCCGCAGACCACTTCATGAACGATCATCGAAATCTGACGAGGTTGGACGGGACGCAGCGATACTTTCGTTTCAATGTCGATCAAGGGCTTCAAGAGGTCGGCCTCGAAGAGTTTCAGAAGCGTAGGTTAGTGGAAGCTGCAACCAAAAGCTATATGGAATCTCCGGACCGAGAGAATCTGGTGGCATTGTGCGCGAAAATTCTTGGAACCAAGACAAGTGTGTCTCTACCCCAGGAGATTGTTGAACCGGACTTTTCTTGAGGCTGCGCAGACTAACATCTGCGGCAGGTAGCACTGGAGTAGATTTTTATAAGGAGTCGAAGGTGCGGTCACTTCACTTACTTTGACGTTTCAGAAAATGGGAACACTCGTTGATTTTGACCGGTTGTATTCTTAGATATTTCATGAACACATTCAACGCCAACAGTGTTTCTTGAATTTGGCACCCAAGGAACCGCTACCAAATGTTCTGAACATGGATCTCCTCATCCAGTGGCTCGAGCCCAATGAAGACTATCTGACGGCTCACATGTATATCAGAGAAAAGCGTATCCATGACGAGGCTGGGCAGTGGGTATTCGACAACATAAAATTCAAGGAATGGCGAGACTGTCGTGGAGGGCAACTTTGGTTGTATGGTAAAGGTTTGCCTACGAATTCCGACCTCGTTAGGAGACTACTAATCCTAAATATAGTTGGCTCTGGAAAGACCATTCTCTGGTAAGTATTACTACTCTCTATGCCAAGGCATCGCTGAAGTCATGCAGCTCGTCGATAGTTGAGTCGCTCAGGTACCAGGCGCCGGATCCTGAGTTGTCCGCAGACAACCTCGTTCTATTCTACTACTTTGCCTTCAATAAGTCAAACGACCAGAACCTGGGCGCGTTCTTACGATCTATGATATACCAGTTCTGCGCAATTATGGGCATCCCAGCCCTATTGCAATCGGTATATATGACATATAAGAAAATGGCGCCTGGACGTCCAAAAGTTCCCATTCCCAGCAGCTCAGAGTTGACGAAAACCTTTCTCAACATTGTCTGCTCATCAGAAAGTCATGGTTATCTCGTCCTGGATGCACTGGATGAGATACCTCATGGACAGCAAAGGGGGCAGTTCTTGCAATTGTTACGAGCACTTACCGGTAACTGGAACGCCGAGATTAAAAGGGCCTCGAATCGCCGCAATAATACCCCCCTGAGCGTCTTGGTAACAAGTCAAGGCGAGCCAGACTTCGAAAATGAGTTCTTGTGGGATTTAGGCTGGGGGAACCTCGGCTTACACCGAACCCGTGTAGATGAAGACATTGCGCGATTTGTTCATCACGAGCTATCTACTGCAACTAAGTTCTCTCAGCTTTCTCCCGGCAACAAGAAAAAAATTTGAAGACTACCTAGTGGCCGAAGCAAATGGCGTGTGAGTCTTCCATTCTCTATACCACTCATATGGCCACTAACGGTAACAGTTTCCAATGGGTCGATCTGATCATAGAAATGCTACAGATTCCCAGAGTCCTTAGACCCTCTGAAATAGACAAAATATTGAACAAACTCCCCAAGGGATTGGAAGAGACTTATGACAGGCTTCTACAGCGTGTAGAAGACGATGATGTTCCGGAGATAGCTCTGGCCTTAAAGTGGCTGTCGTTAGCGAAGCGTCCTCTTTACATCGAGGAAGTTATTGAAGCGTCCATACTCGATGTGGACAAGACTACCATCCTAGACGCAGATCGTCGAATGTCTACCGCACAACTTCTAAGTTGCCTGACAGGATTGGTCACGGTCGAGCCTCCCCTGGCAGCTGGATTTGCAACTCAGGCAGGAAAGCACGTTCTAGCTCTTGCACATTCTTCCGTACGAGCCCACCTCATCTCAAAGGACGACCACCAACCCCCACGACATAAATTTCAGTTCATAGCCCCCGCGGACGACGTTGGTTTGTTGGCGGTTGATACGGACACGTACATCCCTTTGAACACGGCCTCCTCAACAGCCTTTAGGTTGCTCTTTTTACTGCCATCCAGGGATTTTGATGATACACTGGAATGCAGATTGGAGATTGCCTCTTTCGATGATGCACCGCATTATATTGCGCTATCTTATTGCTGGGGAAACATGTCAGACAACGAAATAGTCTTGATTAATGGTACTGCTCATAATGTTACTTTGAACCTCGCAACTGCGTTGAGACATTTGCGAGCTCAAAGCAGAGGCCGGCCGCGTACAATTTGGGTCGACCAAATTTGCATCAACCATAAAGATTTATTGGAGAAAAGTCGCCAAATCTCTATTATGAGATCTATGTTTTCCGAGGCGAGCAAAGTAGTGGCTTGGTTAGGCGCCAGCACCGAGTCCAGCGAGTACGCCATGAATCGCTTGGCCAAGTTCCAAGACATTCCTCCTCTGGCTCAAAGCGCGAGAAATTTTCTCACGTCCATGAGTATGGATGCATGGCTTGCAATCAAAATTTTGTTCCTGAAACCTTTCTTCAGTCGCGCTGGTTGCTTCAAGAGATAGTAGTTGCCAGTGATGTAGAAGTGATGTGCGGAAGGCACTCATTCCCATGGTCCGTACTCGATTTGATCGCAGCCGCCTACGCAACGTATGGATGTGAGATTTATACCGAAACGTTCGGTTTCTGGGAGAACAGACGACCCGTTGATGAATTCATGAGTGAGTGGAGATCGACGACTGTCACACCACTACTACGTTTCGATTTGGCTGAAGATTACTCGCGATATATTTTTGGTAGTGAGGAGCTGACCATGATGTTGGCAATCAGGAGACGGCATCATGAGGGCCGACCATTCAACTTCTTGGAGTTCTTGATTGCGACACGGCTATTGAAATGTACAATGAAGCGAGATCGATTCTACAGTATAATAGGAATGCTCACACGAGAGGATTTGGCAGGCGCGCCACAACCCGATTACGCATGTTCAATCGAGGATGTCTCCATGGACTGGTCAAGACACTGGCTGAGAAAGAGTCTCACACTTGACCTCTTGTCCTGCGTGGATTCATCACGAAACTCTGGTAGTGGTGATTCGAAATTGCCAAGCTGGGCACTGGACCCAACAAGGCTCCTGCAGTCGCTTGACCAGGGGGAATCTCTTCAGTCATATCAGGAGCAGTCCTCGAGATTATACAATGCTACTTCCTCATCTATCGCACAGCCATTCTTTGACCACCAATCAACTTTCCTATTGAGTTTATCCGGAATCGTAGTCGATTCCGTTGACAAGCTTGGGGAACCTGGTGCAATTCCAAAGTGGCAGAAATTCATGTCCATGCACACCGTCAAGAAGGCCTATGACTTTCAAGACTCCTCGCAAGAGTCTTCGCAAGAGTCCATGTGGCAGAACCTCAAGGCTGTGTCCGGAGTCAGAAATACCCCGAGCTCGCAAAAGCTCAACGAAGTCTTCTGGAGAACGGTCTTAGCAGATCAAGAACGCCGGCCCTTCGGAAGTCCGCAGCGACTAAGAAAATATCACTTTGAGAAAGAAGACTCCGCCTCGCTTCCAGCATGTATGCATGCTAACCCGTCGACTCTTCGAGGCAGAACATTTTTTGTGTCATCAAAGGGCTCAGTTGGCCTATGTCCACGGCATACTACTCGTGGAGACCACGTAGTACTTCTTGGGGGTGGGAGGCTGCCTTTCGTTCTTAGGCAGACGGTAACCAGATCTGAAAAGCACCGCAATGCCTGGCAATGGACCCTGGTTGGTGAAGCGTGAGTTCTTAGTCGATCAAGTAATATATACTAAGCAGTGACAGGTATGTGTATGGCATTATGGATGGAGAAGCGTGGGATCCGTCTCGACTGGAGGATTTCGTGCTTCAGTGATATGGAAGCAAAGATTGCGTGAATCTTATT
Source organism: Leptodontidium sp. 2 PMI_412 (assembly GCA_021432625.1). Lineage (NCBI taxonomy): Eukaryota > Fungi > Ascomycota > Leotiomycetes > Helotiales > Leptodontidiaceae > Leptodontidium > Leptodontidium sp. 2 PMI_412. Next base: position 170,744 of record MU270367.1, on the reverse strand, counting down.
GTCAGATGGGAGTCTTATTGTGTCTACAAGTAATGCATCTTACGATACATGGACAAAGATTTGGTGCCGAGCTCGAACAGGCTGTCTATATCGCCATCCATCGTGCTATCAGTCTCGTCGTCTATGGGCGGGAGATTTTTATTGTGTGATGACGGAGCGATGAGCAGCGAAAGAGAGCGGCGGCAGACGATGGGTGGGAAGAGGGGTTGGGAGAAACTCGAAGATGAGAGGGGGGTGCAATTGATGGTAATGGGAGGGTTTCGAGTGTGGGAGTGAGGGGAGAGCAAATGGTGGGAGGGGGAGATGATAGAAAGAGAAGATAGCGAGGGACCGCCCAAGGGACGACGGAGGTACTTGAATGCATTCTGGGCCGGGCTGTGTCGAGGAGTCGCTGGTTCTGGGGGGTTGCTTTACGGGACCAGAAATGGACCAGAAATGGAAATCTTATAGCCCCTTATAAGATATATATAAGTATTTATATTTTATGTCAAATTCTTGTACTTGCGTGCCTCACTCTTCTAAAGGCAGAGCGAGAGTAGGTTTATATACACGAGGAAGAGCTTCTAGAGCTCTTTATACCTTACAAATCAAGCTCTGTTCTAGAGCTTTCTACGATTCACGTGATCGCTTGGATCACCCAAATCAACATTTTATCTTATACGTAACGTACGGAAGGGGGTAGTAGGTGGGTCTCGTCCACCCCAGCAAGGCGGTGAGAATGATCGAAGGTACGAGAATACAATGCCCTCAACATTAAATTGATGCCTCTGCCTAGTTAGTTAGTACTCATCAATCATTGTCACAATGCCTTGGACACACGATACATCTACTCGCGTACGGTTTAAGACCCTTCTTGAAGAGGGATACTCTTAACGTGCTGCCGCTCGAAAGCTCGGTATCCCACGCTCTTCAGCTTAGTATTTCCTCGAGAAACCAGACCGGTTATCAAAGCCTCCTGGCGCTCCTCCGAAGATATCAAATGCTCAAGTTAAAGAGATAATTAAGTGGTTTACAGGCCACTTTAATCGCCGTCAAATGAGCCTTAGACAGATTCGCGAGTAATTCTATCTCGATTGTACAGATAAGACCTTACTAGCTACTTTTACACGATACGGATATCACTACTATACACCTAATTGTAAATCATTTGTGTCCGAAACTAATAGATTAAAGAGGTGGACTTTTTTTATTAAAAACTGGGACCGTCCGAAGGAGTATTAGAGAAGGGGCCGTTTTACGGACGAGACAATTACAAGAACAGATATATTACGACGAAGGAAGATACTACGAAAGCGAGGAGAGCGCCGGCGGCTTGATTGTATTCAATTCACGTTTTATTCGAGTCATAAGTCAGTTATAGCATGGGCGGCAATTGGATATAATTACAAGTCGAAGATATACTTTGTGTCCTACGAGGGCGAAGGCAAGGGATTTACACAACAGAAGTATGCGGATCAAATCCTTCGAGGACCACTAAAAGAGATATTCGAGCAGCCAGGAGACTTCTTTTGCGTGGAAAATAATAGCAACGTTCACGGGAAAAAGGATACAACTAGAAACCACGGACTGTGTAATGCTATCCGATTACAGTATCATATATTTAAAGGGTTTTAAAGCAAAAGCTACAGAATAGAAACCCTCACGGAGGTTGGGATTTAGAGGACTTAAAAAGAGCTATTCTAGATATTTGGGAGAACGAGATCTCTATCGACATAATCAATAGGTTTATTAATACTATGCCTCAAAGACTCGAGAAGGTCAGACTACGCAAAGGGGGTCCTTCGGGGTAGTAAATCATTACTGTAAATAGCTGTGAAAATGGCAGAAACCAGGGGAGTGGACGAGACCCACTTACTACCCCCTTACGTACTTTAAGTCCCCCCCCCTTTCCGGCCACCTCGCTTAATTTCAGTACCTTCTATTCTTTACCAAATAACTCTACGCTACATCAACTTCTATAAATGACTTCGTAGAATCTAAATCTCCTTCTAATTCTAATTCTATAGCTCTACTTTCACGATCTCTAACTGTAATTTAAGTCTCTTAAATAGCACGTGTTATAACAAACTTGGAATTTGAACTTGTCTAAACCTTCCTACGTTTCCTTGGCTTCAACTGCTCCAATTTAGCCTCTAGCTCTTAAATCCGCATATTAGCCTGCCCTAAATTAAAATCCTTTTAGTTTAACCCCTTAGTAATCTTTTTAAAGAGTATACGTTAAGTTGGAAGTTGGTCATGTGATAAATTCGCCAAAGTGCGTAATCCTAAGTGAAGATCTCTTTGGCCTTTTGGAGTAAAGAAAGGTAAAGGTGTTTTTAGAGGCTCTAAAAGTAAGGTAGGTACCTCTTAAGAAACCAGCTGCCTCAGGCCTTAATTTTCAAGCGTTTGGGCCAATCAGAGGCCTTCATTTGAGCTTAGCCGGGATTTAACCAACGCGAGCTGTTACGGCTGGCAAGAGGTTGATACGGCGAGTTGACTCTAGCTTTGTATTTGGGCCTAAAGCTACGCTCAGAATCGAGAAGAAAAGACAAGGAGAAAAGGAGAGTTCTTTATAAGAGAGAGCTCGAGTATAAATACATAAAGGACCCTCCTAATAGGGCCTAGCGTAGTCGAACGCTATTTTCATTAACATGTCGCATACTTCGCCACCTAGTCTTCCCCATTAGGCTTAGCGCCGTCGCATAGCCAGCGATGCTACGAGCCCGTGTCGGTTACGAGGCGCATCGGAGGTCGTAACACGAGCCTTATCCAAAACCAAGCCCAGCTGCATTATCCAAACTTACCCCAAAATCATGAAATCCCTATCTCTCAACTAACAATTTAGTTAAGTTAACGATATTACAATTAACTTATTAGAAATATATCTTCAACTAACTGAATAACGACTTTTAGCTCAACTGATGACTAGCACTTAACTAGACCGACTTACTGGCTACTCTGGGCCCCGAAGGGCCGCCAGGGCAAAGACCTCGTCCGATCTAGACCAAACCCCGATCTTGGCTCTAGCATCTCTTCTACTCGTATAGCGGTTCAGCCGCGCAGATTGAAGATTACCTCCATCCAACGTTCCATATGACGTATGCAATATCCTTTGCAGTATTTATAGCGTCCACCACTTAGTCGATAAGACCTGTTGCTACCACATCATCATCGCCTTCTTCGCACATGAACGTACCGGGTGGGGAGTGTAGATCACCACACTCTCCGCCTCCGTTCATCACCCACAAGGTATTCAGCTGTGTACTGCCGTGCGTCACAGAGATGCTCTCTTGGTACGTGGCGAATGTACTGGATAGGTTCCTTGACACATCTGCATTTTCGTCTTGGCTGTGAAGCAATATTTTCGTAGTTGGCTCCGTTAGCTCCGGAGCGCCTACCCGGTACTTCAGCATTGTGGATGGCAAAATTGCGATGGAGCTACCACCAGCACTAAAGTTTGTCTGTGTATTGTTTTGATTGTCTTGATTTAGAACGTTCGGTTTTGATGATCTTTTCATCATAAGTCCATCGTCTGACGAGCTGTCATCATCGTCATCGATGTCTCCTGCATCTTCGTCATCGTCGCCATGTTCGACGCCCACTGCTACAAACTGCTCAACCTCGTCATTGAAATGTACATGTAGCCTCTCGTTCGTTGTCTTCGGGCCAGTTCGTTCGTCGGGTATTTGGGGGCCAGAAACGTGGGGCAAACAACGTCGAAATTACCCCACCTCGCAATCCACGAAGAAAAAAAATTCAAATAATTGAGTGTATTCTGAAAAATTACAGGCAAACAAACATGTATGGTACATCAAGAATTTTTTTTTGGATATTGAAGATCTTTTGAATAAAAGAAGATGGTCATCGCTCCTTCTCTCGCAATAAGGCCACATTGAGACCCTGAAAGGTCTTCCACGAAGGCCCTGAAGACCTTCGCCAGCTGGCAAAGACTTGGTCCATCACTGCGGGCCAAACGCAAGAGTTCTAAGCATTCTAGATAAAGGTTCATGCTCATACTCTTCGCAGAAACCTTCTCACAGATCAGCATCCACTCCAATCCCACAACGGAACAATGAAAACTTACCTCCACCGTTCCAAATCGCCGTCAAATATTCAAAAAGCTTCATATGAGGCACGTAATAAGAATCATCTTGCGCGAAGTACCTTGGATGTTTCTCGTAGCTCCAAAGCGGGTGATAGGTTCCACATCTGCTTTCTGAAGGCCACAAAGCTCAAGCCAGACTTCCTCGAGTTTTTCATTGTCGAAAGTATTGATACGTTCATTCTTGGGGGATAGATCACCGAAGACAAGGGAGAGGAAGCTAGGGACGGCTGCGATGACATGCTATTGATGATCGTCGTTGATGTTTTCTTCACACCTGAGGATGATATGCTTCAAGATCTTCCCCAGCTTATCACCCTCAGGCCGAGTCATTGACTGAGAGTGAGGCCCATGAGTATCATAATCATATCTGGCGACTTCGAAAAATGGACCATTTGCCCCAGACACCAGTGCTGTGGGCTCGATATATCCATGTTCGTCAAATCCAGACGCTTTCATCTGCATCTAGACTTCAGAGATTTGATGCAACAAACCAAGAGCTCGGACCGAATCAAGAACCAGAAGTTCCATGTGGCAAAAATTTCGCATTTGTGTTTCTGCTTTCTCGATTATTCGTGCTTGGAATTGCGCACAACGTTTGATCAAGTCATGCGTAGTTTTAAATCCGTAGTATTGTGGCCAATGGCGTTTGGTGTGCTCAAACTGGAACGCGAATTTCAAGATATCCTTGTACGTCCTTCCGCGTACCAGTTTCTGTCGTATTTCTATTTTTTCGTTCCCGTTTGCGCCAAAAGTACTATTATACTTTGTTAGATGATCTTCAGGGCGCATATACGCTTGCAAGTCTCGTATCTCCATCTCAGGCTTGAGGTATCTCGTTTTAATAATGAGATCGGTATTATCCGTGACTGGAAATATCCAGTCTGTGTAGTCACAGGAGAACTCGAGTCCAGGCAAATCTAGAATCTTTTGTCAGTGTCGAACATGACAGAATATAGGGCAAAGCATCTTACTAGGTACGCTATCCGTCAGACTACAAGCAATTGAATGCACGTATGGTACTGGCTCCAAGGACTTTCTATAAACCTTCCATTTGAATTCCCGTCTGTACTGGCCCAAATTCGTAAATCTCGGAATGCTAAGAGCCTCAGGAGAAGTTTCGTGGTTATCTGGAAGTATGGGATTGTTGTCCGTCGGCATCTTGGGGCCTGCTTGAACGGAATCGGTTCCCTGTTACAGCTTGACATGTAGCAGCATACTCAAACTCTGAGAAGTGGGCACAGCAGGTATAAAAAGAGACTTCTCGATGGAAGGTGAAACGACTCTGGGAAGCTGGACTTATCTTCTTCTTAAGGTTTAGTAAGCGTGAATTTGATACTCTTTTTCTTTGAGCATTTCGCTCGCAGTGTGGCATCCAATTTGCTGCAATTTGTGCAAGGGCTCTTGCGATCACACTGTAAGTATCATGTAAGCTTCACCTCATACCTGTGTAAAGTGCTATTCAGTACTTTCATTGAGTTTCTTTTTGTCGGCAACGCTCACAAGAAGAGTCCAAGTCCGCCGTAATGTCGCGAGTCCTGCGAATATTGTATGGTAGATATCCATCGTCATGGGAGAAGTAATATATGGGTTGCTGGTGAAATTTTGTTTCATGTTGCCAGAGCCAGATATGGACATTTGGGTAACTATTCTTCAGGTGCGACTGGATTTTTTTCTATTTCTTGAATACGTGGAGAATTGTGTCTGGAAATTTGTGCTTGGGTGAATAGTGGTCCTTGAGATTGAAGCTGTCGAGGCTTTGATTTGAAAGTGAGGATTAGTCCGCTAATCAAAATCGGCCGACTAATGTCACAATTATGACTAGTTCGAGTGAATTTTGCTCAGTAGGTTTGACTAGACCACATTCTAAAAATAGTCGCTGGGACTAAGTTTTAGGCCCCAGTAGTTACTCACGAGCTAACCTCTCGCTTGTGCGTTTCTTGAATGCCTTTCAGTCGACTCACTTTCTCCGGGTCTATTACTGGTGGTCGGGAGTTTCCATGCAATGAGACCACGTTGTCATGTCAATGAACTTTTTTCATTATAGGTTCCCCTGTGCGTCCCGGTCGAAGTACTTGCAGTGCAAAGTTACAAAGAGCGCTAGACCTCCTGCTTGAATGCAGCATGAAAGCAATTCCTCCCGATCCTTCGAATGCGATTCTACTTCTTAGACATTAAAGTCATCGTCAAAGCCCGCACCTCCCTCAATAAATTCTCTGTACTTCCGATTATCGCCCAGGTAAACGCTATAGCTGACCTTTGCGCTTTCGCAACTTGATCTCCAACATGCTGGCGGCAGCCATCCCGGACCTGGAGCAGCATTTTCCAGCGACGTCTGTCCCCAACCCCATCCCCATATATATACCACTGCCTCTGCGCTCTCTCGTGACACAACTGTCAAGCGCTTCAATCCCAGAAGCCCTCTCTTCGTCTGCTCCAGCATATTCAACCAGTGTTCGCAATAGTACAATATCTCTATTACTAGCTCCGTATTCAGGTGGTTTAATACATACCCCGTACCGTATATTTGAGACTATATATATCAGTGGGGGGTACAATAATACTGTATGTACGAGGATATACTGATATACTGGCAAATCAACACGCTAAACCTAAAATGGACTACTAACTCTCTAAACAACACAACACCTTCGCTACTAATAACGCGATTCTAAAGTAAATAAGAGAGTTGTAAAAGAGAGGTCGATAGAAACAGAGATATTATAACGTTGCGATATTAAAGTAAGTAGAAAGAAAAGATCTAAGTACTCTAAATATATTAAAAACACCGCAAAAAGAAGGGAAATCTAATATCTAGGGCATTTAAACTCATCTTAATTGACTTCCGCAAGAGGGAAAGTTTGTGTAGTTTACTATCGACTTAGTTCTAGCCAAAACCTCTCTTAAATCGTCGGAATCTATTACCTTATAGCCGCTTGGCTTCAGTTAATACTTGAGACATTCGTGAGCTTCCACTAGTTCTATTCCTATACGATTCCTTTAGTCTATAATAGTAACTTTAGTGGCAGAGAATAGGCGTTCGTATTTAAATAATATAACTAGAATCGATAACATGTTAAGAGCTATTTAGTGTAGTTTAAGGTAAGTAGTCGCTATATTAAGCCACTACTTGCGAGGGTCGTGCTTCTTATACTCTAAAATCGGTGGAGTAGAGAGGTAGAGTGAATATTCGTCGAGAGTAGTCTTAGCTTGTTACTTGCGCTAGAGGTAAGCGACGTAAGTGTTTTTAGACGGCTTATTAGCCTGAGGCTTCGTAGAGGAGGGAGATTCGTAGACAGAAGGCAGATCTTGTTTCTAAGTTAGTAGTTATTTTTAGTGTAAAAAATAAAATCAAGACTAGAGAGAACTTTATAAGAGTACTCCTAAAGGCGTTTAACCTTGACCTTTTACGTATTAAGTCATTTAGGATGTGCCACTTTTTATTAATCCTTAAAATATTGCCACTTCTTAGAGGGATCGAGTACGACAGCTGCGACGTAGACTGGAGATTTATCTGTCAAGGCGTAATAGTCGTTGAGTTTAAACTAACTAGAATTAATATAAGGTAATAAAAATTAGTCTTTAGAATAGCTGTCTTTTCTAGTCTTAAAGTAATCTAAAACGAACTCTATAATAGGGAGGACACGATCTAAAGTTGCGCTATAGCCCTCTGTAAAAAGGATAACGTTGTATATAACTTAGAGAAAGAATCTAATCTTGTGGAGCTCTTGGAAGTCTTTTAAGGTTAAACGATTAAAAGGCTTAATAGCGTCTAGATGCCGAGAGTAGAGCTTTTATAGGGCTTTTTAGACGTTTAGATTATCTAAGACACTTACTAGTTTATATATGGAAGTTTATTGTGTGTCGTTATCTCTTAGAAGCTTTTTTCTATTTATATTTATTTAATAGTTATTTTTCTGGGTACTCCGACTAAACTTGACCACATAGTTGTGAGCTTTATTAATAGTACCCTTCTTTTGCTATAAGGTAAATTCGAGTTCGGTGAGGGCGTTAGAGGAGGAGTAGTCGTTATTATACTTTGCGAGAGCGTCGCCTTGTGTTTTAAAAAGAAAAGCGTCGCCGACGAGGTTAAGTATATAGTTATAGTAACGTAATTAGTACTCTTTAAGGTCGTAATCGATTCACAGTTAATTAAATAGTCTTATAAAGAGAGAGGGAAGTTAGCGAGGGTGAGAAATCAAATAACTTTAGTTAAAAAGTAGTACGGGATCTAACCGCAAAAGGCAGGCGGTGTAGTTCTGCTATTAATTAGAACGTAAGAAGAGAGCCTTAACTTACTAATTGAAATCCCTTGTAGTATAGTATTGTTAACTCTGGTATTGTTTATAATCTAATAACTTATTCTCTTTGTAATCCCTTACTTTATTAATACCTCTATCGAATGCTTTATAAGGTTATCTTAGTCGTAGCTTCCTTAAATCTCTCTAATAGCTAAAGGTGCGACAATTAAATCACTAGACTCGTCGATATAATACGTTATCTAGACTATAATAAGTAGCCTGTTAAAAGAAACAGTTATATTGTAGGAGACGTGAATTAAAGACTAAGCCTTCGCTATTGACGATATCTTCTTAGCCTTCTCTGTAATAAAGTGACGAATAATCCAGTTTTTAATTGTGTTGCCGCTAAAGGGAAGTCAGGCTCCGATATCTTTATTTATATAGGCTATTATAACTCGGAATTTATCGCTCTCTACAATAGAGAGGGGAATAGAATCAGAGGTAAACTAGCGGACTATTAAGAGCTTAAGGACGTGGGGATTGACTATATACTTAGCTTTAACTTCGACAGCCTCTATTCGACGTTTCTTGTACCCTCCTGACTGAGTAATAGTGTCTATAGTACTCTTAATAGCTCCGCGGGCGCGCTTCTTCTTCTCCTGGCGAGGTGAGTCCTTCTTAATATAGTGCTCCTTCTTGAGGTGATGGCTGATAATTCTAGTGCCTCTAGACTCACGATATTAATGAGTATAATAGGTATAGCGCTATTTAACTTAGAGGTTGTCGTTTTAGTAGATATGTTAAGGATCTGCGTTTAGTATATAATTCTATATAAAAGAGGTATAATAGTAAAGGAGAGCTTAATCTGTAAGTAAAGTATCTTGACGGGTATTACTCTTACTATTTAAGATAGCGCTAATAAGGTCCTAAGAGAAGGAGTCCTCTAGTTAAGAGGCGTCGGGGGACTACTGTTTGATTTACTAACTAAACTAAGTTCTAGGAGTATATTAACCTTTGTCGTTCTCTATTAGATTAACGACTTATTTTAGTATCTCCTTAATCTCTAGAATAAGTTCTTCCTACTTTAATTTAGCGTTAGGAACAAACTCTAATAAAGATTCAGAAGGAATATTAGAGAGAATAGACGAATTAGAGCTCTAGGACGACGACATAGCGACTGTAAGATAACTTAAGAAGTGATAAATAAGAGGGCGATAGTAAGGTGCTTGAAGATATGGCTGGAAATATAGCCGAAGGTATAGTTGATCTAATGCGAGGAATATAAGTGGTTTATATGGCTTTTAAGGCAAGTATACCTTTACTCGCATTTTTGGCATCTGGGCATTAAAATGTCCTGCTTTTTAGGAGTAAATCTAGTTAATTTCCACATCTAGGGCTTTTAAACCTACTTCCTAAGTATCTGTCTATTTAAACCACGAATCTGCGAATAACTTCACTTCTCCTAAGATATCTAGGCATTAGAATTAGGCTATTATTTAACTTAAAAATCGATAGTTCCGAAGCCTAGGACATAAAGACAAGGGATAAGACAGGTTAAAGGATATAGCTAATATATATTCTTATGTTTAGAATAATCTAAGTATAATTTGGGCTTATAAAACTACTGATTTCCTAGCTAAAAACAAGTAATGTAATATTTAAATCACATATTTAGGGGCAAGTAGATGTCAAGAAGTATAGGATAGACGTATATTATTATTTCTATATCCTCTTAATATATACCTAAGTATTTAGAATTACACGGAATACTACTGGAAATAAGGTATATCTAATGCCTAGGATATATACGGTAAGGCTAAGTATATGAGGGAATCTAAGGGAATAGCTAGGTTACATTTAAATAGTTAATTCTACGGCTTTAGCCTCGTAACCTCTAATAAATTTAGTTAGAGAGTAAGGAGATCTTTATTAAGGGTGAGAAAGCGTTAAGTAAGCTCCTAACTACCTCTTAGCCCCCTGTATTTACAGGGCTTCAGCCTTATTTTACCCCTCTAACTACCCCGCCAACCTCGAGCTAGTACACTAATATACTACTAATATACTGGAATATTAGAATCTCTAGGCTAATATTACTCCGTATTTTTAGGAACGGTCCTATATTACTCCGTATTTTTGAGAACGGTCCTATATCACTAAAGTGGGGAATACTAATTATACTGTAGATACTATTGCGAACACTATATTCAACAAATCATCGGGTTGCTGTGTCATGAAATATCCGGTAGGTTCGTACTAGATTTCGAGACTCTCCAAGTTTCTGGGTAGCAACACCTTCTGTACATCCGTATTGCCGTTGACAAAGTGGTAGTATGTTCTGAAGTCCTGGAGCCTCTCGAAGTCGTGCAGGTCAATTGGTGGGACGCGAGACAGTGGCATACAGTTTGGTCGATGGAATCGGGTGAAAGCAAATATCTGCAGGCTTTTCTTTTGGGAGGAGAGAGCTTGGCGTACGCCTGCACATGAGAAATCGTTTGGCAAAGGATCATCGAAGCTGAATTCCTTCCACAAAGAGTCCGCCACTTCATACCAGAACTCTCTCAAGGCCCTTGGCCAGCTCAGAACCCATGCCAACGGCTTCTCTGATAGACCACAATTTGTGAAGTGAAGCACCTTGACCGGGGATATTCCTGGACGACGGAATGAGTTGTACTTGAGGTCTCCGGGGTTCTTTGGGGGCAGGCAGCCTTGAATCGAAACAGTATGAATATTCGGAAGAAAGAACACAAAGTAGAGATCTTTGATTGACGCATATCGTATATGGGTGGTCTTGATGTGGTCCGCGAGATCTCTGGTCGACCAGAGTGTATTGGACAAATGGAAGAAACGGTCACCTCTCTCTTGGGAGATGAGCGACATGTGGCTGCAGAGTGTCGGTGTAAGGAGCGCGTGCAGGAGCGGGCAAGTATGCGACAGAGTTTGGATCGCGTCTTTGAAATTGCGGCCCTTCGCAGCGTAGGATGAGAGAGTCTCGGGCCATTTATTCAATGGAGTGCGATTGAGCTGAAAGGCCTGAGGATCAAGGTTGGCGAATGGGAGGGACGTCAAATTGCTGACAACCTGGAGAATGATCTCATCCGCGAGATGAATGAGGTCGGTCATTTTTGGGATGCGATTGGGCGTCGCAGCTATGTGGTATTTATTGGTCTAGGTGACAGATCAATAGATCAATACCAAATATTTGACGACCTGAAATCTAGAAACGCGTTGCCAGCCGCGATGCCAGCTGCGATTTTCACGAAGCGAGCTTGTTGACTAGGCAACCTGACCACGACTTCATCTTCACCTCATCAAGGAAATTGCTCTGAAACATCGGCTTCGTAGCATAAAGGACGGCAGGAAAAGACTGATGAAGATTAGCTGGTCTCGCTAGCAGCTTCGTGACACAATTAGGTCACCTCGTCTTCGACTGCAAGTGATCTCCACTCTTTCTCTTTGGGCAGTCTGTCGACTAAGCTTGTCGTGATCTCTTGCCTGCTGGCTCGAGAACAGTAGAGTCGAGACTCTGAAACCGGCGTTTCGAGGTGAATCCCTCATCGCTTCCAAAGGTATGCGTCCCTGCATATTCTGACGTTGCCGAGCTTGAATCACACATGTCAGGGGTAGCTTCAAGCCGAGAGAGTTCGAAAGGAGTACTTGGAGAGGCTATTTTTGAGCTTCGAGGGTCTTCGGATGACCTGTCTCTCCGAGAACCATCTGTCGGACCATCACAACCATTGTCCAGTGTGGCACAATATCCAGACCCGTGATCAACAAGTCGAATTGGCAGCTTTCCGTGAGGATCATGCAACTCAGGATGTCTTCTATTCGCTGGTCGGATCGTATTCTCTTTATTTACCGCTCTTCGAATAATGCTGGCTATATTATCGTGCCCGCATGCCAGAGCTGTCTCTTCGGGAGTCATGCCAGAATCATCTTCGATCACCCAGTAGGGGCTTCTTTGAAGAAGCAGTTCCACAGCGTTAACATTTCCAAGGCAAGCTGCCAAGTGCATGACTGTCTGACCTCGAGTCAGAGTTTGATGGAGATTTGCACCAGCGTCCAAAAGCATCTTTGTCGCCCGAAAGTTCTTGCATCGCACGGCCAACGCAAGGGGCGTAAATCCATCTTTGTTGAGATCTTCGAGAGATCGGCCAGATCCAATTAAAAGCTTCAACTTCGCTACAGATACATCATCTTGCAACGATACGAGGTGGTGGAATGGAGTATTGCCAATCGAATCTTGCGAATGGGGAATTCTTTCAGTACTGAGTACTGATTCGAAGACAGCAAAAGCAACTTTGGTCCTCGCAGCAAGATGAAGGGAAGACTTCGCAATATCCCACATCCAAGGAATTTTGGCATACTCGGCAAGGATATTGCACATAGCACTGATATCCTGCTGGCCGAGTGCAAATTCCAAGAAGGCGGCGCAATCCGGCTGTGGGCTGATGCCCATTTCTTTCATAAGAAAACCTGACAGCTCTTCATTTTCTCTCGATATGACGTCGTACAATATTCGGTTGACTAGATCGTATCTCGTATGGCTCGACTCCCTGAAACTTGTAGATTCCCAAAGTAGCTTGAACATCTTCAAATCCCCCCACATAGCGGCAATTTCTAATGGTGATTTGCCGTCACGATCCACGGCGATTACCGACGCTCCCCGACCCAACAGGACTTCGACGAAAGATCGAGCATCGTCTTCTTCGATGCACTCGTCTTCCAAGCACAAATGCAGGAGAGATCTCCCAGTCGTTTCATCTTGGACGTCGACATCAATTGCAGGAAACGATAATAGAATCAATGCGGCAAGTTCAGTTCTCTGGTACGCCAGTATTCGTGGCAATATGGACTCCATTGCATCGCCAAATGCTTGGGATGCCTCGCATGATAATTCGAACGTCTTCAAAAGCGTGCGAAGGACTCGAGTAGAAGACCGCTCAGTCTCATTGTGAAGAATAGAGTTGAGCTCCGAAATAGGGGCATCCTGGAAGGTCTCCTTGAGTGCCGCGCCAAGACGCTCAATTTGCGGCCCAGCAGGTGCCCACGCGGGACAAGAAATAACTGCAAACAATACGGAAAGGTGCTGATGGCTCCAGGGATGCCACTTAGCACGTACTGCGGCCTCGATAAGTGCCCAGATATACTCGGCATATACAGAAACAAAGTCATAGTGCAATGCTTCGGTCAAGACTTTGGAAGTCACGATTTCTAAACTGTCGGGCGATAATCGTGCGCCGCTTTTGAGGAGTTGGATAACAAAGTATGCGCTGCGTGAAATTTCTCCTCCGTCATGGAGTTCTACTCGGATTGCGAGATCGAGTGCAAATTTGACTTGGTCAGGTGATGCTGGAACGTTCGTGGATGCACCTGCTTGAAGAAGTGCTTCGAAGGAGGAGTGTCGTTGAGACGAATCATCAGCCGGGCCAAGATACATGCCCGCATAAAAATCAAACCAAGCAAGAGATCCTTCTGCTTGAAAATCAAAGTCGGCAAATCCATTCAAAATCTCCTCTGGCATCATGCAACAATAGATTGGCGTTCCCAAAATACTCTGTTTATTAACGTCAGCTCCACTGCTGATAAGTACTGTGCAAACCCTGTCCAAGGCAAAACAGGCTGCCCAATGTAGTGGGGAGGGCCACATATTGTTATCAGTAACGTGGGTTGAATTCAATGTCTCGGCTTGGAATCCGAGTGCTTCGGCGGAGATTCCCGCCTTTGCGGCTTCCACTTTTCGCTGTTCGCGAGTCACGTAATGCCAAACTGCTGCCATTCGCTGGAACGTCGGGCCAGTTTGGGACGTGAAGAAATCCAGTACCGCTTCGTCAATTTCTTCTGGGTCGCTCTTGCGCACATGATAGGACCATGTGATGGCAGCATAGGAGAGAAACGGATGCCGGGCAAGAAATGGAGCGATCGTATCATCCTCGTCGTCTGCGCCGGCAGGACGACGAGGGAATGACTTTTCGTCAAAAGTCTCACACCTCAAGAACCTCATACAATTTTTTGCTAGAATTGAGTGATCACCAGCTAGCCTGTATGGTGCCAAGTAGGGTTTGCCGAGGGGGTCAATGGCACATAAGAACTCCTCAACAGTGAAATGGGCAAGCTCTAGACGACCCGAAGCCGGGTTCTTGCGCACAAGGCTACTGCACCAGTGTAGCAGCCGTCTCTCGGTGGTCATTCGGCTCGAGTCAAAAGCGGTGTCGCCTTCGCGAACCGCCAAAGCCTGCAGTAATTGGTTGGTCGTTAAAGGTTCGTCTTCATTTGCATAGGAAATCCAGTGGAGCGCCCCCTTGACCAGCGACTGATTTGCTTTCGAGCTTCGGTTGACGCGTTCCAAAATACGTTCATAGGAGCTAGGTAAGTCGGGCGGAAGTTTTGTCAGAGCTTCTCGACGGTCTCTGTCGGTGGAACATTCGCATAGGTAGTCCATTTGGCAGGCAACCCAGCGGAACCTGAAAGAAGTCAGAAGTGGGGCACGTAACATTGGGATTCTTGACCTACATTCCATCGCAACGGTCAGCAAGAGTTGCCATGATGTGTTCTTTGAGATTCGGGTCATTGATTTCGAGTCGCATGTCGGCGGTCCTTCGCTCAATCTCAGAGGCAATGTAAAGGCGTATGTCAGAACTTTGCGCAGCAATAGAGATCGTGGGGTAGTCGCTAAGAACATGACCTATGTCTATCTCGGGTCGGCTGGAAAACAGTGCTTTGATGGAGGGCGACGTAACAGTCAATGACGCAAGGAATCTCGATACATCGGCGCGGCCATGAGTAATCTCATCAAGTCCATCGACTACAATCATGGCCGTGTCGAAGTGTTTTGAAAGCTTGGAAATCAGCTCGCAAAGTTCTTCGGGTGAAGGTGTACGAATGGATCGATCGGGAGAGACATGCTCCTCGTAGAATGTAGTCAAGTCCTCGAAGCAATCCTCGTGGCGCATGATCAGCTGCCTTGCAAGGGATCCCAATATCGTTGACGCGCTATGTGTGGAGCTGTCTTTGTAATCGCAGTAGAAGATTGCCAGAGCTGCAGGAACGTCTTGTTAACGCATGCAATCCAGCAACAACATAGGAGCAGGCTTACCTTCCGTTAGCTTGAGTTCTGACTCAATTTTTTGAATAGTCGAAGACCTATTCTCGTGAGCTAAAGCTTCATAGCCGGTCGACTTGTACTTACATCAAGACGGTTTTCCCTGCACCAGCTACCATCCTATCAGTAGAAATGTGGTAAATGCAGGGGCTAGAGACCTACGAATTCCATTTATCCACAGCTTTGATCGCTCTTGAGAGAGCCATTCTGTGAATTCTTTCCCTTCTGTAAACCAAATGCCGGTTCCAGGTTGCCTGAGACGGATATTTGAGTCCTGCCATTTTCTCGCACTGATCGTTCCGAGAAGCTGGAGCATCTCGTGTCTTTTGTCGTCTACCGATCGGAATAGTCAGTCTCTCTCAAAGCCGACAACTGAAAATTTGGTCAAATACGAACCCATGACAATTTTCTTCCTGGTAGTCTGCTCCGCCTGCAAAATTGTCTTCAAGGTCTGCATTCCGTCTCGAATTTCGCACAGTGCAGACCTAAGAAGAATCAAATCTGAAACGTTTCTGCAAGTTGCATATTACTCACATCTCTTTTGCACTCAATGCCATCGTTATGTTCGATTTGTGCCTTTCAATCTCTTCCAAAAGCTCGGACGTGGCTGATTTTCTCAGCGGCCATTTGAGTTTCTCTGTCCTTGTCATGGAGTCGCCAGCCATCGCTTTCTGCAGGTGCCCTTGAATCTTCAGCAGGGTTTGATAGCAAGGCTCAATCCAGTGTATCTGCATCTTCGGATCCACATTCGAAGCGGCTTCGAGCCGGTCAACGACATATCTAAGACTGTGAAGGAATCCGAAAAGCAGGGTGACCTCCAAGATCAATTTCTCAACAGTCTCGCCAGCGTCCTTGACATCTTTGATGAAAGCACGACCACGACCCACCACCATGTCGGCGATGGTGATGAGGCCCGCAACGCTTGCGGCAACACCAAGAACTTCGGCCATGTCGCTGCCGCTGTCGCTGTTCACACCCAATATTAGCAGATCGTAAGCTCACGAGAAAGAATGATGAACGAAGAGGAATTGGAGCTTTACCTTCTGAAAATTGCACGAGGCTCTGCTGGCTCTGCTGGCTCTGCTAGCGTGGTCGCACGGCGTGCCTCAGCCACCACAACTCTCACATGCACGATCTGCCTCGCCAGCAAAACGAATCATTCGCGTCCTTCCAGGCTCCCAGGAGCGGTGTGTCAATAGGCATTCCGTTAGGCTCTGAGAGTTCTGGATTATTCCCACACGAGACGCATATATGAGAACAGCATATGCCGCTTCTCAATCTCCTGTTCTTAGGAGCCAGCCGCACAAGAGGCTGCACAGTCAAATACCCAATAGGAATGTATCCATGGATTTGTTCTAGGTGCTCTGTATGACCCATAATATAAACCTTTACCTATGTGTAAATACAGTATTTCTGCAACCTTCAGACGCACTGTAATATTCGAAAATTGTGGCAGCTGCGATGATTGGGATGTCGCGAATCGCTTCATATGCGGGATATATCCCCACATGCATCGAAATGAAGATTTCAAACGAGGACACCGACTGCAGGAGGGATATCTGGAGCCGTTTTCCCAACTGAAGAATGAGGAGAAGGGTACTTGGGATATCGTTCCACTTCCTGAATGAGTCAAGCCAGTTACCTCAAGATGGGTAACCACCGACAAGTATGGACCAGATGGAAAAATCACGAAACACAAAGCTCGGTTGGTCGCTAGAGGCTTTTAACAGGAAGAGGGTATTGACTATGAGGAAACATATGCATCTGTGGTCAAACCCGCTTCCACCCGTATCTTGCTAGCGTTGGCGGCCATTCTCTCCTGGTTTGTCCACCAAGGAGATTTCAAAACTGCTTTCTGAATAGCGACCTTGACAAGCCAGTCTATATGAGGGCCCCAAAAGACATTAAATTACCTCGTGGATTTTGTCTACTGCTCATCAAGGCCCTTTTCGGATTGAAACAATCGCCTCGCGCATGGTATCAAAAGCTTCGGAACACTTTGATTAGTTGGGGTTGGCGCATGTCAGGCTACGACTCATGTGTCTTTATCAATGACAGCACCGGGCTCATACTCGAAGTCCATGTGGACGATATAAACGTCAACCAGAGGACTACTTTCTTCCTCCCGGCGCGTCGATTTGTTCGGGCCCTTGCTTTTATCCCTTTGTCCTCTCCTACGGTCGACCTCCAGTGTTTCAGTCATGACACAATCTGGCTTCTCAGCGTCTCCCCCTGACAGAACGTTCAGTCGATTCACCAAATCCTCATGTACGGGCCTTGCTAAGGCTTTGGTAAATGCATCAGCCAAGTTATCCGTCGTGTCGACACGTTGAGTATTGATAACTCCTTCTTCTACTTTCTCACGAACGAAATGGTGTTTTACATCGATATGTTTTGACCTGCTGTGGAATTCCGGATTTCTGGTAAGCTTCAAGGCTGAGTTGTTGTCTATGCATAGCGGGAGTGAATCAATATGAACTCCCGGGATGCGAAGGTCATTGATAAAATTGCGAATCCACACGGCTTCTTTTGTGGCCTCTGCACTCGCAGTGTACTCTGCATCCATGGTTGATGTAGCCACAGTCTTCTGTCTCTGAGATGACCAGGATACAAGTCCACCAGCAAGTGTAAATACCCACCCAGTAGTTGACCTACGCGAGTCTTCACACCTGGCGAAGTCGCTGTCCACGAATACCGTAAGCTAGAGGCCATGTTTCCCTGAGTAGACAATTCCTCTCCCTGGATCATTTTTGAGATATGTAAAGATGCGGTCCACTGCATCCATATGTGATTGATTCGGATTGGATGCGTACCGAGCTACATATCTTGTAGCAAAGGCAATGTCCGGTCTCGTCTGATTACTAGCAATATTACTAAGAGTAATACGTAGATATTAAGGCATATATAAGGACGTTTTTCTCTTAAGGTAAATCCTTTATATAACTTTAGAAAAAAGAACTTAAATTTCTTACTAAAAATTCGGAAGTATGATAGTACTTACTCTTTATTTCTTATCTTCAGCATCGAATGCTTTGTCCAGCTCTCATTTTCCCAGGCATGTAACAGAATAAGATTATTATGTTTTCATAGCCCACCCATGCAGGGGGCATAGAGAACCTGACACCTCTGATTACGTTGGGTCAAGTCGTGATCTGGGAAAGATAAATGTTTAGATAAAGACGCTAGGAAGTGGCGTGGAGAATGCATGATGACCCTTAGTCTGTTCCAACGAGGATCAAATCTCTTTCGCGGATGGTATAGAAAGATGTCGGTTTGGAGCAGACGAAGGAGGATGTTAAGGGGCGTAATTTTTTATGCAATTTTTCAGATGTAGGGTCGTGTAACGGTCGGTGTATTGACTCGGTGCAAATGCAAGGGCTGGGCTGGGGTTGGGCTCGGATGATCATGAGATAGGTGTATCACGTACGGCGGTTTTGACGGTTACCAAGTATGCAGCGAAGAATACTATTAAGTTGAGCACGAAGCTCATCTACCTAGGAAACTATCTGGCTTATATACACCTTCGTACAGGTTGGACTTGAGGTCTCGGTGGTACACGGTCCCAACCAATTGGGGATGGTATATACTGGTTCTCTTCATGCAATGTATGTGCTGCTCCCACTGCTAACATTAGCTGTAGTAAGTACTCTTTTGCCAGTAAGCGCAACGCTGAGCGGCGAGCCCGGTACCAACTGAGTCTGGGAGTTGAGTGCCGAGCCCAGAAGTACCGATGACTTGTGTGCTTGCATTGGCGCCATAGGTAGGGAAGAAAGGCACATCAGCACGGTTTGGGTTTCGTGCCGAGGTAAAGGAAGTAAGATAGGCTTGTAGGGTCTTTGCAACGGTTGCATTTGTGCCGGTTGAAGTGTCGCCTGTGAAGAATGTGTAGGAAATGTCCGATGCGTGGAAGCCTGGGGGGATGTTAAAATAGTAGGACCAGCTCTTTCCTTCGTACGCTAGGCCGACGAAGCGTGTATTGCAGGTGAAGAAGAATTCGGAGATGAATAGTGCCGTGCGATCTATCTGGGATGTGTAAGAGTAGCTGCCATTGAATATTGGGGGATAGAGGATGGTGGTGATGTAGTCGAGTTGGTTTGCGGAGATAGTTGGCACTATCGTTCTAACAAAGGACCTGAAGGCGTCGTTGTCTTGTACGAAGGGACTGGCAAATAGTAATCCCTCGTTGGAGTTGTGGCCGGCCATTACATTAATAGACTTATCGAAGAGGCCGGCAGCCAGGAGCTCTCCTGGAAGCTTAGGCACAAAAATCCCATCAACCGCAGGTCCATACGTGAATAGAGTGTATGGTGAGGTACCAACAACTGCAGCGTTGACCTGGTAAAGCTGCTCATCGGTGAGATTTCGAAGGGCGTCAACAGTGAGAATTGAGCGAGCGGCGATAAGAGTAGCATATTGGAGCGTCCTTTGATAGGTATCCTCTTGCTGCTGGTTGTTGGGAATTGGGAAGAAACCAGGACTCTGCAAAATTCCCTGCTGGAAAGGACTCTTGCCGCCAAAACCTCCGAATGCAGTGATCTGATGCAAGATACTGCTGCCTCCAGCACTCTCCCCTATAAGAGTGACCTGCGTCGGATCTCCTCCAAACTTGGCTATATTCTGCTGTATCCACTGAAGAGCCAGACGTTGATCATACAGGCCTGCGTTTGGCGTACCGCTGGCCGAGAATGTGGATCCTGCGAGGAATCCATAGAGGCCGACGCGGTAGTTCAAGGCTACATAGACAATGCCTTGGCCGTTATTCTCAAGAGAAGAAGCGATAAGGCCGGCTGGGTTAAAGGAACCGGCTGGGTTGAGGGGCCCACCATCTTGCTTATCACCAGTAGTGTACCCTCCTCCATAAATCCAGACAATAACTGGGGCTGTAAAGAGGCCTAAATTAGCCGGGATATGCTGGGGAAGAGTCAAACATACCACCTCTTTGGTTGCGAGGAGCATCGAAGACAGTTTTGGGGACCTTGACATCAAGAAACAAGCAATCCTCAGAAGTTCCGGCGACTGGGGGTGGAATAGAGCTGAGGTTGCCTGCGGTGAAGGAGGAAGGTACAGGCGGTAATGATTCAACACTGGCGCCTCCTATAAAGGCAAGCGAGGTACTAAACCACACTATCCAAGTCAGTTATGTTGCAAGGCAGAGTCTGAGTGCCACGTACATGGAATGCCCTGGGGGCAGATTGGGCTTATTCGGGCTCCATTGTTGATGGTTCGGTTGACGGTGGTTACGGGTACTGGCTTCAAGAAACGACGTGCTCCAGTCGGAGGCTCGGCAAAACGAATGTTGTCAAAGGCATAGAATTTGCCCGTTGAGTTGTAATAGGTACTCTCGTGAACAGCGTAGCCAAGGTCGACAATCGGCAATGGCTGGGCCTGGACGGATGATAGTGCAGCTGCAGCTGCAACAGCGGCAAGGCCGTTGAGGACCGCCCGCGAGAAGACGGAGTTCAAGTGAAGCATAGCTCCGTTGACAACAAGCTTAAGAAACTTGAGAGTTCGATACCGCGGAAAGAGTGATATGAGATCGATGGAGAAAGAAAGCGCGTAGTCGAGCAGCGGGACGGCATTTATATGAAAGTGCTCGCATAAGACTGATCCTGGCTGTCGCCTCTCCTATACTTTTGCACACCATGGAAAGAGTCAACGGAACAAGCATGTGAGGGACATGCGCTGAGCTTCCCCGCATTGCTTAGAAGTTATCGAGATAGAGTTTATACAATGGCGTGCTATAGCGTGCCATGGCTTTTTCGGGAGGCAGGACCGGTACCTGCATTTGTGGTTCCTTTTCCTTTGGGTGGGCGATGGGGAGGGGAGTGTGAGTGAAGTGCCGGCCTGGCAACCGGTCCATGCTGTGTGAAACCGTGCGGAGCCATGTGGGGCACCCTGTCCGTCGCTCTCAAACAGTTGAACACTTCCTCTTTAATTGCTCATTGTGGGACACGTACCGAGAATGCTTACTAGAGCAGAAGGAGACCACGACAGGCTTCTGATAGTTCTCTGCGTTCCAATATACTCCAGGATGCCCCTAAGCTGTCCTGCAGTTGGTGGATCCTCGGTGATGTTGAGCTCGAACTCCTCTCGGTGCGCAAGAGTCTGATGCGAGTAATTGTTGGCTTGATCCTCGGTAGCATATTCGCTCGTAATCGCAGAAGTTTGCCTGAGGAGAGTATATACCCGCAAGGATGCCGGCGAGCTCGCCTTGTGAAAGAGTGTGATTATGTTATGGAGTTTACGAGCCTGGTAACTATATGTCTGTGCATTACAGGGCCTTTGGCGACTAAAAGACTACTGAAGCAAAATCCAAACCTTTTAAATTAGTAAGAAAGTCTTTAAAACTCTTTCTCAAAGTAATATTTGCCTTCTTACTATTAATATGCTTTAAGCTTTAAAGGTTAGAGTTTACAGTTTTTAAATATAGCTTGATTAAAGTTGTTGATTTTGTTTTAACGAGGCCTGAAAAGGTCGCTAGAATCCACAGACACATGGTGACTGGGCTCGTTATACTATTCGCCCGTGGCCGCGGTTTGGCAATGCTTTAATATCGTGTAATTACGAAGAGAACTTGATACTTACGAAGCGGAACATTCGCGGGATTGATTGATCTTTGATTCGAAAGAGCCGAACTTGAGCAGAGATTCCACATGCTGACGAACGCCTCTCTCAACCGCGAATTTTTTAGTCGGCGTTCCTCGAGCTTCTATAATCCTAGAGGCCGAGATACTTAAGTAAATTGCCGAGGCTAATGAGAGAGCAATTCCACAGGTCGATCGTCTCTAACACGATTGCGAGATGAGTGTCACGATCTGAAGGATCACGTGTGTCTTGACCCTGGATTTAGCTGTGGCCTAAATTAATCAATCAATTAGCCCGGCCCAGAACAGCTACAAGCACCAGAGGCTTGGCAAATGAATACAGAGGCAACGTTCTGTTGGAAGGTGTTATCGGATGTGCGGGGCGATCTCGCATTAACCAAAACCAGTTGGTCGCTTTCATGACAGGTACTAATCCACGTTGCGACACTGCACAAATTTGCATACTACAGCAACCACAAGGCTGGCGATGACTTCTCACTAGTCCCAAAGGACTTATAGGCTCGGATAAATATGGTTATAAATTGTAATAGCAGTAAAAGGCTATACTCGAATGTCGAGGAGCGGTCAGGACCACCTTGGTGCACAAACCCAACCCTCCCAAGTAGTAACGCCAAACAACAACAGATGTGAAGTAAAGTCATGATTTTCCAACGTCAACCCGTGGAATCCAAAAAGTATATTTAATCAATTGACCTTCTTCAAGATCTTCGAGAACTTAAGACCATTCGTCAGGTTTCCATAGCCCGCAACCCAGTAATCCGTCAGATAGTTACTCCTTGGTTTCCAAGGTGCAACGTCTCCAGACTTGGGCATCTCCCCTTTTGCCTTCTCAATGTACGTCGAGCTCAGATTCACCATTGGGCTTGGGTTTAGCTTGAGCCTCGGATCAAGGGTCGCAACTACAACACCCTCTCTCCCTTGATCCATCTTCTTCAGCAATCTGCAGACAAGTCTCGCTGTGGCATCAGCACCTAGAGTCCAAGATGCGTTTGTATATCCGACGACGATCGCCGCGTTTGGTACGTCTTGAAGCATGACTCCTTTCCAGACGTACTTTGTTGAGACGTCAATGGGTTTGCTGTCCACGGTGATCTTTGATCCTCCAGCGAGTTGCATCTTCAACCCAGTAGCAGTAATGATGACATCAGCATCAATACTCTTGCCTGAGTCGGTCTGGATACCATTGGCCGTCACTGTCTTGATTGTGTCTGTGACCATATCCGCGTTTCCTCTATGTAGTGCCTTGAAAAAATCTCCGTCCGGACACACACATAGACGCTGCTCCCAAGGATTGTATGAAGGTTTGAAGTTCGGGTCGAGAGGGACGTTGCAGTTGCCAAGTTGCTTTTTGGTATTGTCTTGGATGACTTTACGAGCGGCGTTTGGGAAGGCTCGGCAGAACTTGAAGAAGATGAATGGGAGAATGAGAAACTTCCAGCGGACGATGGTGTGTGCGAACCAAGTTGGGAGCCATTTGCGGATAAAATTGGCTGTTGGGTCAACAGCTGGAATAGCCATGATATAACTGGGACTGCGTTGAAGTACTGTGACATGAGCTGCCTTCTCTGCCAGATTCGGCAGCAGTGTGATGGCCGTAGCACCGCTTCCAATGATAATCATCTTTTTTCCCGTGTAGTCGTAATCTTTAGGCCAGAACTGGGGGTGAATAGTCTCGCCTTGGAAATTGTCGATGCCGGGAATGCTAGCTTTCAAGGGTGTGTTGTAGTCGTAGTATCCGGTACTGAAAATAACGAATCTTGCACTCAGGTGGGTCTTCTCTCCATCGGCATTCACTAATAGGGTCCACCTCTGGGTGCTGGTTGACCAGTCGGCCGACAGCAGCTTGTTTTGGAAGCGAATCTTCCTGTCGATGCCATTGACCTCAGCAGACTCGCGGATGTATTTGCGGATAGAGGGGCCGTCAGCGATAGAGTTGGCTTTGGACCATGGTCTCCATGGGAAACCGAAGGTATGTAAATCCGAGTCAGATCGAATGCCTGGATAGCGAAAAAGGTCCCATGTGCCTCCAATTGCGCCCCGAGCTTCCAGGATGGTGTATTGGTATCCTGGAAGCTCGGTCTGTACACGGTATCCCGCGTTGATACCAGAGATCCCAGCCCCGATGATGATCACGTCCAGGTCGACTCTGGTGTCTCTTTCAATTGAACCCATGGTTGATGTTTCTCAGATGAATCACAGATATAGAGAAATGGCAATGGTAGCGGGGTGGCAGGGAACCGTGTTGAGGGATTAGTATGATGTAGCTGCTGAGGATCTGCTAGTAAGATATCAGGAGAGATATCAGGAGATATGTCAAGAAAAAGAAGCTGTAGAAAAGTGACAGATGAGAGTAAGTGAATGTTTTCGACAGGCAAGGCCTTCCAGTTAGCTTTGTTGCGAGCCTTGAAACTTTTTGCGCCGAGGTGCAATCATCCTCGTCTCAGCAGCACCCCATACTCGGGGAAACCCCACCGCTACCCCCCCGACCGTGGGGTAGGTGCCAACGAGCGCACTTGGGTGGGATTGGGGGAAAATAGGGCGGCAAAGAATGGAAATCATGGACATGGTCATGGGACATGGAATGCAAGTGCTGTGAGCGGCTGCAGCGAGAGGGAAATATCACCATGATGTTCTCATAACGTTGTTGTTTATACCAAGTTAACCGAAACGACGGTTATTACAGTAGGCGAGGCGAGGCGAGGGACTAAGTCCTTTCTCAAACGATCACTCCCTCTCGCTCGGCCTGATTCATGTCCCGTTCCGTGGATTTGTGGAACTGTGGAGGCAAATACGGGACAACTAGAAGTGCGGGGAAGCGGGGGCTCGGCGGGGATGATGGGGACAAGCGAGGGAGCGACAGTATGGAGAGACGACGACGGACGACGACTCGAGGGACCGAGGAAGCCAACGTCAATGGAACAGAACAGAACATAACACAACAAAACAGAACATAACGCAACATAACAGAACAACATCTCGTCTTGTCTTGTTCTTGTATCGTCTCATCTCATCTCTTTCATCGGCATCACCCACATGTCACTCTACGTTTAATCATACGGTACGGTACCGGAATTTGAGAGCACGGCGAGGCGAGAGATTACAGTTTAGTGCAGTGTAGTACACTGTTAGTTTAGACACAGCACACGAGAGAAAGAGAGAGAGGGGGGCTAGATAGACTCACCCGGCATATACCACACCACATCACACCACACCATGCCCGCCGCTGCCTCTCCATCAGGGTCCGCATCGGGGCCTCCTCGCTCTGAATGCAACTTGTGCGGAAAGACCTTTGCACGCCCGGCCCATCTGGAACGCCATATGGAAACCCACCGTGGCTCGCCGCGGTCGTGGTCATGTTCTTACTGTAGCAGCAGCTACACCCGGAGGTACGTCCTGTCTATTTTCATCACATCTCCACTCTGCTTCCGTCCTTCTGCTTCCTCTCTCTACTTCCTTCCTCTACTCACTCCCCTCCTTATATCTATCTTCCTCCTCTTGTCTTGTCTTCCTTTCTTGAGGTTGACTTGGCCTTGACTTGACGTTCGACTTGAACGCAGATAGATATATACTAATGCTGTGGCAACTCGTAGAGATGCTTTGAACAGACACCTTACTCGCTGCGCCAACGGTGCCGTCGACGCCCGTGTCCTTTCGCAGCGCGTCAATCAGGCTTGCCAGTCATGTAGTGAGCGCAAGCTTCGTTGCTCCCGTGGCCAGCCATGCAAACGCTGCGAGGATCAATCACTGCCCTGCCATTATCGTCTCCATGGCAGCGCAGGTCGAAGACCCACGCCGCCTCCATCGCCCCCGGAGATTTCGATGTCGATATCGAACGACAATAATGACCACCTGGAGACATCCAGCAGCTCAAGCCACGTAGGTGATGCCGCTACATTCCCAGGAGTTGGTCCAGCAGGCTCCCACCAGCAGCGCGCCCCTGCAGACATAAACCCATGGCTGTCGTGGGAATGGGCTGACTTGTCTTGGAATTTCCTGGACTCTAACCCATGCATGCCATCAGATATTAGCCATGAGCAAATCACAGACGTTGACCTTTCCTCCATCGTACATGTTCCCCTAGGTGGTAGTCCAGGTACGACGAGTACAGCAAGGGCTACTGCTGCCGCCATCATCGATGCCAAGGTCGACCCGGCCGAACATCATCGCCAGATCATCATCACTTACCTCCAAAGGTTCCCAGCTGGACAAGGGGAGAATGTTCACTGGCTTTTCCAGACACGATTTCCTTTCCTTCTGAAGACTTACTTTACACACCATCATCGCCATACCCCCATTATTCATTTGCCTACCTTTGATATCGTGGCATGTCCCCCGCCGCTTATCTTCGCTATTTCTCTGATCGCTGCTTCCTACATCCCCCAATTGGGTTTACGCGCCCAGAACATTATTGGACTTGCCAAGTGTGCGTATCAATTTGCCCTGGAAGCCGACGAGGTGAGCTAATACAAAAATGAATTGAAAATTTTCAGCCATTGTTAACGTGTCGCAGGGCCTCTGCAGTGGTAGTACGGCCTCGCTCGAAACGCTCCAAGCCATCGTCCTTCTAGGCATCCTGGACCGACTAATCGTAAAACGAAAGCCCGGAACCCAGTACAGTATCGACTTGAGTGAGATTGCTCGACTTGGTCGTGCTGCTGGCATCTTTGAGGTTCCCAACCCGCATCCGGGTATGTCATGGCGCGACTGGGCCGCCATGGAATCTCGTCGTAGGTAAGCTAGGTCTTCAGTGTTATACATCTGTGCTGTGTGAGGATATCTAATTCTCAATCTCGCTATAGACTCGGCCTCGTTGTCTTTGCCTTCGACGCATTCATTTCCGTCCTACACGACGAGACGCCCAACATAAGAACAGACGAGCTCAATCTGCGCTTCCCCAGTCCAGAATATATGTTCATGGCCGCATCAGAAGCTAAATGGAAGAATGTAGAGCAGCTGCACAACCAAGAAATGACGGCGCCTTGGTCGGTTGCTCTAACACTATCGAATCTTTTTTGCAACTTTGAAGGTTCGATACCTCTACCTAACACTTTGATGGGAAGGTTCATTTTATTACACGGTAATTAACATAATGTGACCAACCAAACTTCAAACACGCTGTCTAATGTGTTCCAGGTATCCTACAGCACGCATGGAGAACGAAACGGGTCCTGCTGGAGAACGCTGATGCCATGACCATCCCTGAGGTAGAACCATACTTGAGAACGAAAGAAATCGCCGTCTACAGCTCTCTTCGCAAATGGCGCGATGGCTGGCCCCAAACTCTTCTCGACTTCGAGCCCCTTCCCGGGAGCCCAGCTCTGTATCAAGACCAAGACCGCGCAGAAGTGTGCTGGTACCTCGCAGGTGTCATTATGATACCACACGTTGTGCTCGCATCACCGAAGCTGTCGATGTCAGGATCTGGATCGGCAACCCCGGCGAGAGGCGTGCTGTCCGTTCAGCAGATCTTGGAGCGTCTGAAAACACTTTCTGATCAGAATAGACTGCTCTTGTTTGGGTTTGACTTTGAGGCTACGTATAAACTCGTCATGGAGGAGAATACGTCTGGTACTGGTAACGGCGCTCTGGGACCTTTGGTCTATGGAGAATCGGATATTCCCATGGCTGGATTTGCTGATTGAGAACTATGTTACGTTTCTGTTCGTTCGCTTGTTGCATGACTAGTGGGTGCTTATCATATGTCATCTGTACAAGTTGCAGAAAAGTAATCAAGTACGTCAACTCACATCTTAGAATCGAAGGCCTTGATGTATTCCTTCTGTCACCTTTTTACTATTGCCGACTCAATACACACAGCGCATCTCTCGCAAAAAATTCCTTGCAGGCATAGTAATAGGGCTCAGATCTGTACATAAAAGTACACAGGCGCACGGTTTTACATCCTGCCATGTACACGTGTATAGGTAAAATTCCCTTGATTACACGTGTAAAGTACATGTATTTACAATTCTTTTACTAAAACCCTTGTACAAGACTTATCCTTACTTTATGCTAGACTTATACTTATAAGCCCCAGTTTAATATTTTTCCGGTGGCGGTGTAAATTCATGCATTTTACGTGAATATATCCTCGAATTATGTCATGTGTAATGTTTTTACTTTTCAGGTTTAGATAAATAGGTATAAATATCCCCTCCTACATGTAAAGCACATAGCTTTACATATCCGAACCCTACATGGTTAACACATATTGTGGCTCACAAATAGGAGGAAGCACTGGACATGCACAATTTAAAGTCGCCTCATTCTTTGATCGCATAACAGCATATAATGGCCGCCGCTCTGTTCCTGGACCTTTCATGGGTGACATGCAAAGCTGTTCTAAGAAGCCCCCCGTCGCCCCTATCAGGGGCATCGCGAACAAACAAGGAAGTAGCGAGTCATCGCTTAATACGTGGAAAAAATCGGCGTGCGTCTCTAAAGTCAATCAGCAACCCCGGAGGCGTCCTGAAGGTCGTGGCAGCACTTCAATTTAGACTGATTACGACTGCAAGACTATTGTCCAAGACACGATTCCTTCAAATCAGAAGAAATATTTGGGGTTGAATAATTGATAATTCATTGCGCTCTGATCCTATGCTCATCGACTAAAAGCTTGGAAAGCAGACATAATCAAGTAAAACAGGAAAGTTGAAAATCACGAGACAAGTTTATGAATAGAAACTATGGGATGGTTCTCCTGGCTCCTTAGATTCGACAGCCCTACAAAAGTATCTGTATCATGCATATTGAACACGAGGTGGCTCAGGTGAGTATACCCTTAACAACCACCCGATTTTCTAGAACCTTGCCAACTGAGCCTTCGCCCTCGACGCATCTTTCTCGGGCAGCTGACCGATGAGTTCCTCTAGCTTTGCGCAGATACCCTCAGCCTGCGCCGCGACGGCCTGATAGAAGGCTGCAGCCTGTGCAGGGTCTTCGGGTGCTTGTGGCAGAAAAATTCGGAACCAATCCAGACGGGATTGAGCCAGCCAGGCCACCGTTTGTGGCTCCGCGTTCCAGCTGAGACCGTTCTTATAAGTCTGGAAGTTGATGATCAGGTAGTCCATGGTTTCATCGGGATGTGGAATGACGCGGCAAAGCCCGTTCTTCTTGACCTCGTCGTTGCCGTATGTGGCCTCGACGTGGGCGATAAAGGCAGCGCTGAAGACTTGCTGACACTGCCGTACGGACTGGAGAGTGATTTGGTTTCCTAAGAAGACTGGCACAGGATCGGTCTTTGCTAGACCATCAGCAGTACAGTCGATGTACAGCGAGTCCGGGACAGGTTTGTACGTGCCACGCTCCAGAGTGACTTCGTCGGCAGTCAAACGGACAACTCGACCTTGGCGGATAATCTTCGTGATCTTTCGGATCTGCTCGAGCTCTGCCATAGAGACAGTGGCGCAACGGAACATGGTTGGCCAAACCTGCTCATCCAGTCTCGTGAGCTGCTGAAAAGATTGCAGCCGCAGGAATAGATCTTCCGGAGATGTTGCGGCCATTACTGATTCATTGAATGCCGCTACGCTGGCAGCAGTACTTTCGGCAAACTCTGGGCCAGGTTGCAAGGCTCCGCGTTCTACGTACCACGAATCGCGAGGCATGATCCACGATATATGTACAGGGTCGACTCCGTTTGCCAAAAGCCACAAACAGGTGTCAATACCCGTCTTCCCAGCACCAACCACGGTGTAACCGCCATATGGTCGAGAGATCTTTGGCAAGTCGTTAGGTATAACGAGATTCACACCCTCCGCAACTTGGTACTTAGGCGGTCTCATAGATGGAACCTCAACTTTCATATAGGTTGCATTGACGATCCGAGTCTTTTCTCCAACCCTATAAATCTTATTCGTGACGATAGAACGGAATTCGCCTTTACCCAGGTACTCATGCTTCGGGTAATAGCTGACTCGACCAGAAGGGAGGAAGGTCCTGTTCATGACTTTACTGTAGTATGCCAAGACTTCGTCGCCAGTTGCGAGCTCAAACAGGCCTTTGTTCCAGCCAGTCTGATCGATGGTGTTCTCGCCAAGTTCCTGGGAGTTGACCCCATAGAAATTAGAAGGCTGGTGCAGGCGAACAAACGGGTACGCGACCGACCAATGGCCGCCCGGTTGAGCATAACGGTCAACAATGGCCACTGTGGCCTTGGTGTCAGTGAGCAATGTGTCTGTGAATGCCATCCCCATTGCACCAGCGCCAATCACCAAGTAATCGACCGTGATCGTCTCAGCCATGGTGAAGTTGAGTTTTGAGATTTTCTTCTTTCTTGAAGTGGAATGCAGAATGTAGCGTATAGACTAGAGTAAAAGTAGGTAATCAACTTGACAAGAGAATGAATGATCAAAGCGTTCAGACTTGGAAGGCAGGCAGAAAAGATGACAGACAAAGCAGGCACGTCGTGGATTTTTGTGGTCGTAAGGGCTCCACCGGCTCGGAGGCACCATTCCATCGATGCAGAGAACGCTCATAGATAGCTTCGCTAGCCTGTCTTCCCTGACAACGAAGCTGTGGGGAATAGCCGAAGGCGGGGGTGGCGTTTACCCCTCAAACAATCAGCTGATTATATACTTTCTTTATCTGAAAGTAACTATATTGCTAGGATTATAGCATGTGGTCATCAGGGAAGCAAATACGTTAATTAGTTTATTCCACAAAGGTCTATAACAAAGTTATCTATATAGTTATTTGTACGCTAGGTCCTTCGCTGGTGGAGCGACGCGGCCTCCGTCAAGCAGAACCTGGATAGCCGAGGTAAACACCATGTGACACCGTCTTCAATGAGAACCACTTTCCAGCGCTTTGACTGGCGGCAGAATTTCTGGCCATGCCTACGACGCCAGAATAAACTCACCGAATAGCACACTAAAGAACTTTCGCTCCTTGTCTGAAGACTTTTGCATACGACTGGAGCTGCTAAGAAGGGATACCTTTTAGAAAGGTAAATGTAGCGAGCTGAGATTGTAATGGCTCTTCCCACAACCGATGAGCGGCTTCAGGTTTGTAACTGCACAGACTTATCCACGGCTTCTAGACCTTGGGTTCAAGAATAGTAGATCCAAGAGTCTTAGAGAGGCACCGGCTTTCCGGAAGAGCTCGAGGAACCCTGCCATTAACGTCTACCTAGCTCATGCCGATGCTAGTTCTGCCATCTAACCAAACCATGTCAAAATCGTTCCGGAAATAAAAAGAACTTCTCTTTTGTAGTTGTCAAGATATCACATTTGCCTTCCTCTTTGGCTTATCTTCATGCCGTTCATGGTAAATGCAAGAATCTATCCCGATTTGTAACACACTTTGATCTCCCGCAAAAAAATCTAGATGTTCTGCAGCGTTACCTGTCTCTTCAACAAGAGCATCTCATCTAACCACCTTCCGTACAGTGATGCAGCCAAAGCCACGCTCCATACCAGCCAAGAGACGATGAAGTGAACATGCTGGAAGCCCACGACTGCGTTACTTCTTTCACTCTTGGCTAGCTGACTCGGCATTGGGCGCGAAGCTTTGCAGCACAAGGCCCGTGCAGCTCATAGTCGTTCCAGTCGAGCGTCCTGACTTGCTCTTGGTAGTGAACCACGTTTCCAGACCAATTTGTCGTGATGAGACCGTCGGCTGATTTAGACCACGAGCTGCACTGGCCGCTGGCCAGGGTGCTCTAGCTGAGGCCGGCCTGTAATTTGGAATTCCACGCATCGAATGCAGATGCGCTTGGTGAGATCCGGAGGTATTCGCCAGGAACATCCATGGAGTTGGCGCAGACGGCGTTGATCAGACGGTTGATATAAACAGACTGATCTTCGATCATGAGAATGATGGAGTTGTGGCCCAGGTTGGTATGATGGCGACGTTGGGAATTCCAGGTACTGTCATGCCCTTGTAGGCAGATGCCCCCTCAGCCCAACTCCTGGAAAGAGGCTCCTGGCCAATGACTTTGATGTCCATCGGAGCGAGGAATTGTGTTGCCTGGAATCCAGTTACGCATACAATGACATCAAAACCCTGTTCTTTTGCACTGTCCTGTCCTTGGGTTGAATTCCAGCTAGCAGACAGCGAATGCCTTGGGCGTCACATCCACTATCTCTCCTGTTTCGAGCGTCACATTTGGTCGACCAAGTGCAGGGTAGCAATCGGCGCTGATGAAAATGCTTTTGCAGCCAGGCGGGTAGTTTGGTGTCAGTCTTTTGCGCAGCTCTGCTCTGGCATCACCCGGTAGCTGTTTGTTGAGCATCTCAGTAGTAGGCTTCTTCACGCCCTTGTATACTTCGCTACCTGTGTCTACCAAGACTTCCAATAAGCCTCCCGTATACCCATGAGACTCGCACGATACTGGTGTCGCACATATGGCAAGTAAAGATAGATCGTCTGGCGCCAGATGGGGATGGAGCTATCGTCTCGCGGTATGATCCAATTTGGTAAGCGTTGGAAGACGACAACGGATTTCCCAATCTTTGCGAGCTCGGGTATGATTTGAACCGCGGTCTCGCCTAGATTTCTTGTCAGTATTACGTTCTCGATGGGAGTTTACACAGCCAGGTCGGGCGTAGATGACTACTTACCATTTCCAATGACGGCAACCTGCTTACCATGCAGGTCGCGTGACTTGCCCCAGCGAGCCGAATGCATCACTTTCCCCTCAAAACTATCAAGTCCTGATATGTTCGGGTATCGTGGCAGGTTGAGTTGACCAACTGCAGAAACGACAAATCGCGAGTGAAAGCTCTGTGGCCTGCCCGATCCTTGGCGCGTTGTTATGGTCCAGATGCCAGACGCAGGATCGAGAGCACATCCCTCGACGACTGTGTCGAAATGGATATTGCGCTCCACATCGTACTTGCGAGCCACATAGGCCAGGTATCATTGGATTTCAGGTTGTGGAGAATACTCTCGCGACCAGCTTGGATTTGGACATAAGGACAGCGATAAAAATGGGACCACACATTCGCAGCAGCACCCTGGATACTCGTTATCGCTCCATGTTCCCCCTACACGGCCCCCCTTTTCCAGAACCACAAAACTCCTGCCATTACCGAGTCGGAGCGAATCAATGGCCACGGTCGGGCCCGAGACGCATGCGCCGATATCACCAGATCAACTTCAGGACGGGTTTCGGAGACCGTAGTTGCTGTCGTCTTGGATCGTGAAAGTCGTAATAACACCAGGATTTCCTGATTCTTGTACTGCTACAGAGGTGCTTCTGCGTTTCCTTACTAGAGAAACCTATCAACGTCATGCCTTGCCATATGAATGCGGCTCACCTCTCGGATCTCGCCTCTCGGTCCTCCTCCACAACATTGCAGTGCGCATGGCCTGCTCCTGCGGCACAACCCCACGGGCACGACCGGTACCTCGACTGCACCACATCCCCGCCTAGTGCTCTGCCTGTACCTCGGTAGTCACCTAGAAAGAGTTCCGTTCTTATCCCTATAAATTGATTCCTAACCGTCTTCCTGATATTAGTTCTTAACCTTCTTCCGTTTCATTGAGTGTTTAGTAAATCAATCAAGACGGCCGATCTCGACTTACACAAATGAGGGCGCTTCAATTCTTTGGGAAAGAGGACGTTCGACTGAGGACCGTCGACATACCTGCGATTTCCCCTGGGCAAGTCCGAGTTCGGCCAGCTTTCGTAGGAATATGTGGAACAGGTCATTCCTTTCTTCCTCTATCGCCCTCTGAAGATTGACCATGAAACAAACGGGGCACCGACTGATCGTATACTTGCAGATGTCCATGAATATGCCAGGGGTGCGACTCTGATTCCCCAGGAAGCACATGCCCTCACCAACCGATCGATCCCAATCACCCTTGGTCACGAAATCAGCGGCGTGGTTGATGGGGTTGGGCAGGGCGTCAAAGACATCCAAGTTGGTGACCATGTTGCCATTCTACCCATTATTTCAGACGATACGTGCTACGCCTGTCGGCAGGGTCATCCAAACTGCTGCGACAAACAAGGCCTTTACGGACTTAGTGGGTCACTCTTTCTCCGTGTTCTAGTCCATGTACTAGCCCGGTACTAACAATGCCATTCTTGAAGGCACCGACGGAGGTCTTGCCGATTATATGGTTGTTTCCGCCAGCAATGCGAGAAAGTTGCCGCCAGGCATTACACTTGATATCGCAGGTACGTAACGTGCCGCCGCAGGGCCATTTCAGAGGTGAGGCGAAAAAGGAAAACCGTTCTGAAAAGCTACTACAGCACTAGTCGAGCCGCTGTCTGTTGGTTGGCACGCTGTACAGTGCTGTGTCACGAGCGAGACCACTTCGGCCTTGGTCGTGGGAGCAGGGCCCATAGGTCTCTGCGTCATGCAGGCACTGAAAGCACGTAACATCTCCACAATCATTGCCGTCGACACCAACCTAGCCCGTAAGGATGTCGCTACCTTAGCAGGCGCACATCACTTCATCAATCCTCTGACAGAAGACGTCCCATCTTTTACTGCCCGAATCTGCCAGGACAGCAGCGGTGTTCATGTTGCCTTTGACACGGCAGGTAAGCAGGCAACTCTCGACCAATGTGTAGCTGCCCTTTGCGCGAGAGGTACAGTGGTTAATATCGCCATTTGGGGTGGGCCTGCGACAATTCTACCGAACGCCTTTCTGCTTAAGGAGAAGCGATATTTGGGCACAGCAGTCTACACAAGAGAAGATTTTGATGCTGTCATCCAAGCTATTGCGTCAGGTGAGCAGCCCTTGCTATGCTTTCGTGAAGGTTAAAATTAACATAGCACCTCCAGGTATCATTGATCCGGGATTTATGATTACATCTAGGATTCCCCTAGCGGATGTGGTGTCTCGTGGCATACTAAAACTGCTACACGATCCTGGTTCAGACTTGAAGATCTTGGTCGATCTAGGAATTCTTTGATAGCTATAGATTCCCGGAGAATTGATAGATAAATGAGAAATATGAAAAAAGAAGGAAAAAAAAAAGGATTTCAACATAATGCGGCATCGAAATGCGACGAAAGGAAGTATAAATACAACATAATCCCCTGAAAGAAGATCGAGCTACACAGCCCTTTTAGAATCTCGAAACCTTAGTTTTTCCCGATAAAAATCGCTATAACAAAGCACATTTGTCTCTCTATTTGAGTATCAGTGTAAAAATTTAAAGTGCATGTGATTAATTATTGAAAAAGAAGACGAAAGGTAAGAACAGCCACACCAGTAGAAACAATTAGAACTTTGACATGCTCACATGAAATTCCCTATAATTCAATTGTCTCATTTTCATCCATGCAATCGTGTCAATCATTACAGCTAGCTACCTTTTAATGAAAAGTCACTTCCAAACCGCCGCTACAAACTCCTCCACGTCTTGAAACAAGTCTTGCGGTCTTTCTAAAGCGGCAAAGTGCCCGCCGGCCTCATGCTGCTTGTGCCAGACGAGATTACCAGTCGTCTTGACCCAGATTTTAGGAATCGGCGCAATCTCCTTCGGGAACCACGAGTAGCCCATCGGCTTCTCAACATAATACTTCAACGGCATGGACTCTGGGCTCGGACCGAAGAACTGGCGATACGGATATATAGATCGGGGAAATGTCTCTGTGTACCAGTAGAAGGAGACGCTGTCTAGAATCTTATCTAAGCTGAGAGGCTCATCTACCCAGTCCAAAAACTTCTCAGCGATCCTTTATTATGCGAAATTAGCTGTAATTTCTTATGAGAGGTGCACTCTAACTCCTACCATATAAGGAGTGCTAGGGGTGATGTGGAAAGAAGCAAACCGATCGTCGCAGGTCGTTGCCCGTGTTCTCGGGCATATGCGTCTCCCTGGGCGCCGAAAGCACCTGCTCTTTCCAAGCCTTTCAGCTCAGCTTCATTGATGTCCGCAGGATCGACTCCTTCCGGAGGCATCATCAAAGCAAAGTTAACTGTGTTGCGACCTAGTGTCAGTAGCTATAATTTTTTTTTTTTTTTTTTTTTTTTTTTTTTTTTTGAAAAGGAGATGGTATTAACTTGCTGTGAGCGGCCTTGCAAGCTTTATGACGAGCTGCAAGGATGCGTGCTACAAAACTTCCTATATCACCTCCTTGAGCTATGTAGCCAGTTTCGAACCCAAGACCCACGAGAAGCTTGTCAATGATGTATGCCGTTGACTCCAAAGTCCACTCCCTTTGAAGTGATGGTCCAGAGGAGAAGCCGTAACCAGGCAGAGAAGGGACGATGAAGGTGTAGGGGAGCCCTTCGGGTTTGTACTTTGATTGGGCGAGCTCAAGAAAGCTCAAGAACTCGAGGGGGCTTCCTGGCCATCCGTGAAGGAGAACAACAGGTACTGCACCTTTCTTCTTGGACCTAAGAGCAAGGAAATGTATATCGTACCCAACTCCGTCTTCGCCTTGAACAGTGGCCTTGAAATTGTCGAACGAGTTGATGCGGGCTTCAGTTTTACGCCTACGGGGCGAAGAATCAGATCATGAGACACACAAGCACAACTACAAAGATGACATAGTTGAAGGATAATACCAATCATATTTCGAAAGCCAGTACTCTCGTGTGTTCTCGGTCCAGTCTCGCGACAACCCAACACCGGGCCCTGCGCTGGTTGTATTTTCAAATGTCGCTGGGCCGATTTTGGAGAGCTGTAGCAATTGCTTGAATTCGGTGATCGCCTCTTCCGCAACATGAACCTCGAAAGGGCGAGATTCCAAAGCGCCTGGGAAGGAAGAAGCCATGTTTTGCTGGTCTGGTTTTGGCGAATGAATAACAATAATATCTACCTAGGAATCAGACATCAGTTAGCTGTGATGTAAACGATAAGGCACCAGTACTGTAAACAACCGAGCTTGTGAAAGTTTACGCACCCCGCTAGCTGCTGATGAAAGAAGGAAGCTTGCGTGCCGATGAGTATGGCTAATGCACTGCACTGCACTTCAACACGCAGCTACTTGTATGTACCCTGAATAAGTGCGGGGCGGTGGGGAATCGCCGTCGTACCTTGACAAGTGACCAGCCGGCTCGGCTCGGCTCGGCTCCCCACGCGGCCTTTCCTGTCCCCGCGACTCAAGCGTCCCTAATCCCTCTCCAACCTGCATCGGGACAATTTGTTTCCCGATGTTAGTAATCAAGCTGCCTCAGTAGGGTGTTGGAACCGAGACCCGGGGAACCGAGACCTAGGGATTATGCCGACCCCGCCTCTTGTTGACAGAACAGTCACGGTCAGATCACCAATCAATCTGGTAAATTGGTAGCGGAAGAGTTTCTGTTCTAAGACTGTAACTACGGGTGCTTATATGCATCTACATGCAATAGGCAGAAGTAGGCAACAAAGGAAACAGATGAGTCAATCATCATGTGATAGAGTCCCGTGACACATGGCAAGAGTGTAACAGAGAGGTTAAAACAATTTACGGTATTCTAACACCTCTGGCTCTAGATATCTTTGAACCTTCTAGCTAAGTACTCCGACATCTTGATTCTTTTGCACTGCTCTTCGGCATCATTTCGCCGTCCTGCTAGTCCTGATTTACCATACCTCCAAACAACCTGACCCTTTCGCCCAAAAACACGCCCCACCACAAACGGAGCGTGTTTCTTTGTTACCATATATTCGAAGACTGACAGTTACGGGTTGCGGTACGCCAGGCATACTACATGGTTTCTTTGGGGATGACTGGCAGTCTGGAATTTCACCACTGCACGAGGTTGAGCGGATTGAATTTTATGTTTGCAGCGCAGAGCACGAATTGGTTGGGGGTCAAATAAGCCTGTGATCTGGGTTCAAACAACCCGGTACTTTACCTGAGCCCGCCGAAAGACGCGAGCGAGAAGGTCATTCAGATGGCAGAGAGTATGTGCTGTGAGTGGCTGGCTACGCATGACTGGGTGCTGGGCCCCAGGGCATCTGAGAATGTCGGATCTCCTAAGGCGAGAGAGGAGGCAGAAGACTGAGCTATACCACTAGCTCAAGATTTAATAGTACGGGTGGGAAGGGGCATCAGGAATGCGATGTGATAAGAAGAAAAGATGGGAGGAGCAGGTGGAGGAATGATTTTGATAATGAAAAGAGTTCTGGCTGGATAGTTTCTCCTCTCGAGACAAAGTTTGGAACATTCTTTGCCCGTCATGGCTCGTTATCCGTTTGCGTACAGATCTTAAACATCACGACAAAGCACGTTTGTTGCTGCGCCGATGGCGACAATGGTGGTATAGGAACCATTGGCAAATCCAATTTAGGCATTAACTGTCTGGTTGAGCCAATGCCATGAATGGCTGTGTCTTGGAGAAAGACTTTTCTAATAGCAAGGCAATAACCAGGTCTTTTGCTGGTTCAGTGAAGTTGCTCCGGTCTCACAACTTGTCGCTGTGGTTGGGCTTTATATTGTGCTCTTGTTGGCGAATCTGATGTCGGGTTTGGGTAGCTTAGACCCATGACGAGACACATTAGTTGAATACTTGTATACTTTAAAATAGACTAACCATTATCTCTCGATATACATCATCTGGTAAACTAAGATAGAGGAGAAGGTTGTGTTTAGTACAGCTAAGATTGAGACGGGATTTGGAGGAAGCGGGGTTAGTGGAGAGAGTTGCCTACATGGGAATATCCGAACAACGCATCTGCCCTGGGCCGACTCTCAAATCGTACAGACAGCTTGACTTTGAATGATGTAATCGCTCCGAAGTCTGGTTGGCGGTGCATTTTCAATCTCCGTGGCTGCATAACCCACCAATATTCTTCGGCACCTACAGCTTAGCAATCTCCAGGTGTACGTAATTATCCGGACACGCAAAAATCGCTATTAGAACGTCCGAATTACAATCATTAAAAAATCACCACTTATAGCTATAATTAATATATATATTTACAACTCTATTAACATATTAATAAGTAGTCCTTTTACCCTCACGATCTATACAATCTTGTAGTCTCTTTGGCATCTCGTTAGCCCACTTATTGGTTGTCTCAGCCATCACAACCTTGTTTCCAAGCCTGCAAATCACCTAATCGGGAAGCCAGTCCGAGTGCAATATCCACTATTCGACTTGATCTCTGATGCATGAAAGCCATGTCTTCCAGCAACAGCTTCCGCTTCTTGCGGGCCCGTCGTTTCAATGACAAATTGAGCGTGGCTGTACGGGAAGCAGATATCTGCAGAGTGGCCATTAAGCCAATCAGCCAGCCATCAGCTGAGCAACTTTCTCAACTGATTAGCTTACATATAAACTCGTAGCTGAATGGACTGAACTAAAGAGCTAATTAGCTACTTATAAGCCAGTTCTAAAAATAGATATATATTTAAAAATCCTTCCCTAGGTTTATAGCGCTAAACGCCGACATTATCTCGATAAAACCTCTCCTCTACTAATTCTTGAGACACTCCTACTTCTATAGTAACTCAGTAGTTAATCTCAAACTGTG
The DNA here is from genome assembly GCA_021432625.1 of Leptodontidium sp. 2 PMI_412. NCBI lineage: Eukaryota > Fungi > Ascomycota > Leotiomycetes > Helotiales > Leptodontidiaceae > Leptodontidium > Leptodontidium sp. 2 PMI_412. The sequence continues at coordinate 131,344 of MU270367.1, read as the reverse complement.
TAGTGTAGTTTATATAAAACAAGACGAGAAAACACACTTACACTCTGAGCTTATAGTAAGAATACTTAAAAAATCTAAAGCTATCTTTGCAAGCTGTGGCCACTAGGCTTACTTATTAAGCCAGTATAATAATAGAGGCTTATTAGTTAGAGGCTCTTTAAGATATAACGCTAATTAATCTTTCCTACTTAACGCGCGAGGTACTTTTATTATAGTATTACTAAAAAGAAGAGGAGCTAACCGCTTTAATACTATAGCTTTAAAGGCCTTAGGCGGTTTTAGCTCTAGTGTTCGATCCTCCACTTATATAACCACCTCTCCTTTATAATCGTTCTCCTAGAACTTTCGTAGAGCTATCTTTCTTACTATTATAAAGCGTTTATCCTCTCCTGTCTATTATTACTTAAAATACTACTATTTCTAACGCGAGTAGAGGACTAAGGCGGCCATCTAAGTAATAAAGGCGTCGGTCTTATTATAGTATTCTTTTGTCTTTCCCTACACTAGTGTAATCGATTCTTGTATGCCTTCGTAGTTATTGAATTGACTAGCCTTTACTTGTGTTTCTAGCGTCTTAAAGTGAGAGAGTAAGTCTTTAAAGACAAATAAAAGCTCCTATAACGCGTTATAAGATACTGAAGTCGAGTCGAATCGATCGGGGTTGCCTTTAAGGTCTTTAGTAAGGCGGAAGAGAGGTTTAAGGTGCTCTAAAATCAAGGTAAAAGTCTTCTATTTGTTATTACTTAAATAATCGTTTTTAAATACTTCTTGATCGAGAGCTTCAGTAGAGAGACGTAATTTAAAGGCGTACGTGTCGAGAGCTTCGCGGAGAGCTAGAGCGCGTATAATTATCTAATATAAGGAGTTCTATTTTATACCTCTGTCTAAGACTACTTTTTATACTTTTCTAGTTACTTTTCCTTCGTTAATATCGGCCTATAACGCGTTAAATACTATACTACGCTTCCCTGAGGCTATAATGTGTGTAACTAAGTTATATAGTTTTCTTAGCTCTTTGTGTTGTCTCTATAATTGTCGTCGCACCTTAGGACTAGCCCTCTTGAACTTATCTTTAAATGTCTTTATATTTTAGCTAAATAAGTATTACTCTGCGATTAAGTTAAGTATATAGCCGATATAACGAAGTTAACGTTGTTTAGGGTCGAAGTTAAGTGCCTTTTTAAGCTCCACGAGAGTTATATCGTTATTGGGCGTATTGTCAAAAACAAACTAGTTAATATTATACTCGTTAATTCTAAATCGTCACAAGAGAGGTAATATAATAAAGACTTAGTTTATAAGTTGTTAGTAAAGAAGAGCGTATATAGAGAAAGGTTAGTATACTAACACTAGTTTTATTATGATTTGGAAGCTCTAGTAGCTTAATAAGTACTATAATTACTTCTCTTTTCTTATTTATATAATATAAAACGACTACAACTACACTAATCTTCTCTCTCTTCGATCCCTAGCCGTCAAAAGATATAGAGATCTTTAATTAAGCCTCTACGACGTCTTTTATAATAGCCGATTCAAAATACTTAAATATCTTAGTAATCCACGACTTTAGCGTAATATACGAAGTCGGGACTACGTTAGTAGCTTATATATTAGCGATTTTAAATATTCGTAGAAGGTATAAAGAGGTAACTTTACAGTATTTAACGTCGTCTATTATTACCTATTTAGTAAAGGCATTCTTAAATTCAAGCTGTCGGAATAGAATAATATTCTCGTACTTTCTATTAACGACTCTAAAGGGTTGTGTAAGTGTAGGAGTTATAGAAAGTAGTCTCTCAATATCTCTATCTTTGTCTAATTAATAGTAGTCCTTTATATATTATTCTGCGTTCTTTAGAGAGTTACTATTAAAAAGAGTCGTCTTATTCTTTATAAACGTAAGATTATAATGACTTAAATGTATTAACATTAAGAATACGTGCTAAGAGAACAATATATAAAGTTTATAGGCCTAAAAAGAGTATTTATTATTCCCCGTAAGCTGAGTTAAAGTGTACCCGACTTTTTAGACCTACGAGCGAATAAGGCTCTTCGTTAGAGGGGCTAGAATATATCCCCGGGGCAAGTTTGCTACTTTTATAAGCTTATTGTCAAATAATAGCTCTTTAGGGAGGTATAGTAAATAGTTAGGCTTTAGGTCGTCTCTCGTAGGTTTGAATAAGTTGTAATTAATATTATATAAAGGGGTAAGCCGAGTATAGCGGTCTGTAATAGTAAAGGCAAGAGCAATTAGTTCTGTCGAAGTCTATCGACCTAGCGCTATTATACGTGCAAAGGGGTCGATTGTAGCACTTATAGTACTCGTAAATAGAGCTCTAGAGCCTCTAATAGTATTACTATTAATTTCAAAAAGGGAAGTAGAGTGAGACATAGTACTAAAGATGCTTTTAATAGTTTTAGGCAATTAGTATGTGCTAACGATAATATTAGAACGATCCTTAGTTATTTTACTTAAACACACCGCCTAATTTTAGCCTATTAGTAGTGGTTTTTCTACTCCAGGGCTTCGGTTGTTCGTTTATTTAGTATTAAGCTCTTATACTAACTGCCTACTACCTTACTCCAAAATCCAAAAAAAAAAAATGCGGCTAGCTTATAAGCTAGCTTATAAGCTGGCCATATTACAGCTGATTGACTGACTAATATATTCTAGCTAATTGGCTAACGGTTTTTCCTCAACTGACTGATTGACTTAAAAGCCAGCTGACTGAATAGCCACTCTGGATATCTGTGAGTGGTTTACATGTTTGATCTGTTCTACAGGTTGGAATGACCACTAAACGTCGCTCCCATAACAAGGGAATTTAAGTCTCACAACTCGCGTAGCACAATACCATACGTACTGAACATGGAGATATCATATTTGCATTTTCAAGAGTAACATAAGCATTAAAAGCTCGAGATATAGCTAGTCTAGCGACGTCCGGCATAGATACGCCCGATGTTTCCATCTAGAAGGCTTTTGACATAGTCTTCGAGACTAGTACCCTTGATATCTGGATACATATCATTGGCAACCAGATAGCCTAAGTCCCTTGCCTTTGCCGGTGTGTTATCGCCACGGATCCAGAGGGAATAGTTATACGCCATCATTGCAAACGACACCAGAGCAGTCTCGTCTCCATCGTTCGAGCGCTTCTTGGCAGAGTCGATCTTGAGCTTCAAGTCCTCTTGAGTTTCCTGCATACTCGATCAGCCAAGGAATATGCCCGTTCAATCTTGGGAGATGAGCTTCTTGAGCATGAAAGAAGAAGTATGAGGCGTGAACGACTCGATGGTGTTAATTCTTACATGTTGTCTGGGTATAGTCTCGCCAGATAGACGCTCCACGAGATCAAACAGCTTATTCTGTGTCCAAATCTCATTATACAGAAAAACTGATCTGTTGAGTGTCTGAGGATCTGCAATGATGCGTGCTACATATCTTCCGATATCTCTCTTGTCTGTCATTGCGCACTCGACATTTCCTGAACCTGTAATAGTTGTGATTGGAAAGAAGAGCAAGTGATCAAGCTTGCCGGACGGCACCGCAGGAAGGGACATCTGATACCACCAACCAACATCGATGAGCGTATAAGGTAGGCTCAGGTTCCTTATATGATCAATCATATCTTCTTTCTGCGAATGAGCTCCCATTAGCAGGCACCAAACATAAAAGTACCAACGAGGTACTTACCAGATCTCGGATTGGAACCACGCCCCGAGGAGGACAAACTGGTCCGAAAAGACTCGGAATAAAACGTTTGACACCGGCGTGTTGGGCTGCAGTTGCCAGATTGTTCATAGGTCCTGGATCAAGACCCTCGAGAGTTACAGCGCAGACAACAATGTCGCACCCCTTCAAGGTAGACACCAGATGATCGTTCACGGTACCGAGGTCTGCCACTATGACGCTTGCCCCTCGCTTCTTGAAGTTTTCATACTCGGGTTTGTTGGCAGATGCTGGACGGGCTAGTGCTGTCAAATGCTAGTTATGATACAATGTTAGTTTACCCACTCTTTACAAGATACTTCGGGTATTCGAGTTAAAGATGAACAGATAGTACATACGAATGTGTCTGACAGGTCGAGGATTGCATTTGCTATCTCAGCACCAGTCTCGCCTGTGGCTCCTGATAGGGTAACTCGCAGCCTCTCTCTTGCCATCGTGGGCTAGGAGGAGAATAGCTTTAAAGATAAGTTGGGAAGGATGGAAATGAGGTATTGTGAATGTGCAGAAATTTCAACAGAGACGAGGGAGACGGTCATGATTACTTGTAGCCATGGAGCATACTGCTCATGTAAATGGTACAGACGGACGGATATTGAGCTTGTGCCGGATTGAGTGGACTGGGGCGCCCGCAACTGGAGTGTGTAGACGAGATAGGCATCGTGGCTTTCGTCATCAGTCTCCATGAACAATGGTCAACGACAAAGGGGGTTACAAATCATGGCGAAAGTGCATATACTATGCAGACAGTTAGAAGACGTGTACTATCCGATCGGCTGCTGCCAGGGTTGACTTTCCCACGTGATCGTGCTGAAGCCACTGAAGCCGGCCTGGAGTAGCAGCCTGTGGCGCTTGGGCCACAGCCCGAAGCGAAAAGTCAACCTTGACAGCAGCCGATCGGATAGTCTATACGCAAAATCACCATTTCAGGCTTAGCGCAATTCGACGACGATCGACCGAGAGTGGGGTGACCGTTTAAATGCTAAACTCTATCTGGAATTTAGCGGCATCAGCAGAACCACATATGCCTAAGAACCTAGTCATTATCAAGAGCTCTAATTAAGTACTAGACATCTTGTGTCTTCCTATATGTATGCTCATGACCACATTACCGTTCTTGCCTATTTTGGGTGTTTTGCGTAATGTGATAATTCGTCCGGGCAGCAGGGTAGCCAGGTAATCACGACCTCGAAATCAAGAATGACTGGCCCAATTCAGCCTCAGATTGTCAATAGACCATCAAGAAGACGGCATCAAAAGGCCCGAACAGGGTGCGGTATCTGTAAGAGAAGACATATCAAGGTACTGCTCACGTTCACTACCCTTACCTGTCACGAATACTAATTGACTCCAACTTGGCAGTGCGACGAGGCAAAACCAGAATGTCAGAACTGCCTAACTTTCAAGGTCAGATGCGAGTACTCGGACGTACATTTAAGCAGGAGAATAGATCAACTGTCAATCATTGTCAGTAATGGTCCAGGACCGCAACGTGGTCGTGGGCGTCCAAGGTTGACCTGGCCTGAAAGAACCCAGGGGAGAGTCGAGCCAAGCCTTGCTATCAAGAATCCAGCAAACGAGCACACCTTGTCGTTGATGACCGTCAAAGCATACAATCTTTTGCTTGAACATCTTCAATGGCCAGGCCATACGGATGCCGTGATTTCCTACATGGAGATCAAAGAGAAGCACCCAAGTCCCATCTTCAACTTCTCCGGCGCGTGTATCGCTGACCTGGTGCGGTCTTTGGTTGCGTCACATCTCGCCCATATCCAGCCGCAACACCAAAATCATTTTCGCATAATGGCAGAGAGTTTTTCCTCTGCTGGTCTGCGCGCACTCGCATCACTGTTGGCTTCTGTGGACGCAAATAGCAGTCATACAGTCTTCGTCGCAGCGGTACTTGTCTGTATCACTACATTAGCCCAAGGTCCGCGGGCAGGGGAATATCTCTTATTCAGTGATGTTGCAGTGGCTGAATTGTTTCCCTTGCTGCAGGGTCTAAAATCTGTTCTCACCACCTTTAGCATCAGTGCTATCTTTTCGGGACCGTTACGATTGTTCTCGTGTCACACAGCGCGAGCTAGTAGAACAACGGCAGATATCCTACACCTTCCACGTTTAGAGTGGATTGATCCGTTCAACCAGTTAAAGGATTTCGTTGCGCAGTCTTCCGGCATTGAAATGGAGAGCAATGTCGAAGCAGTCCTGAGCCTTGGCCAATGCTATGAGGCCATCTGGGGAGGAGCAGATCTGGCATATCAAGGCGACGCAGTGAATGGGCTGGCGTTTATGTGGACCTATCGTCTAAAGGATGATTTTGTTTATCGTCTGCAGCGGAAAGATCCCATAACGCTAGTAATCTTTGCTCATTTTGCGGTGCTGCTCACGAGCCTTGAATATGTTTGGTTTATCAAAGGTTGGCCGGAGCATATTCTTTCAGGGATTGCTGAAAATATCGATCATACCTACCTTGCATGGTTGCAATGGCCACTCGGAGTAGTGGGTAAATGTACAGAGTATGGGAAGAACTAAGCAAGTAATTCGAATGGATGAATGACATATCACCATAATGAGCAGTTTGCTTGCTATGTCATATCGAAACGACTATGATGAGGAATTGGGATATAATTGACAAAAGCACTGTATCTCACCATGGTCAAGTGCTCCTCTCTTCAGCATCACGTGTGTCCGGTAATGTTCGTAGTGTAGGAGGTTGGCATTCCATCAAATTCCACTGTTCTCCTGCGCCGGGAGGTGACCATTCTTGCTGAATAGTGATGGTTGCTGTGATCAATCCAAACATGCTGACGTTCGGACACGGCAATGTTTACTTTGGCACGTCCATGACCGATGATTCTTGCAGTCATAATTCAGGGTCATTCCTATCTTTCGCGTCTCAATCCGCAGCCCGAAGGCTGTGCTACGACTGAGATGTGCCATAATGGATCAGAGAGATGTCGAAATCTCAGCTTCTAAGGGTTGCGCGCCTTTCGACCAATTCTCTTGCATCTTGATTGTCATTCAAGACACCATCGTAAAGCCAAAGCATAGCCAAACCAGGGCATCCAATTTTGACTTGGCCAATCAAGGCCTCAGGCGCATTGGTTCAGTTTTGGCATACCGTATTAATTGTAATACAGCGCCACCCTCGCTGAACTCGCCACCCCTAATATAGCGCCAGGTCCTATAATATCACCTTAACACGGGTTATGTTATATCGCCATGGCGGATTAAGAATCCCTAGGTCTAGTACTTGAGATCTCGCGTATTTTGAGTGTAAATAAAGGTATTAATTCTAGTAATTATTTATTTATTATTCCTCCGTAATATCTACTATGTCCTAATTTTCGTCTCCTGACTCTTTTTCTAACGAATCGAGCTCTAAATCGGAATCAAAAGTACTCTTTATATTGTTACTTGTATTTGTCGTAATATTGTCTTCTCTTTCTTGTCGTAGAGCCTCCTTCTCCTCTACTGAAATATACGTGCTTTCAACTATAATTATATCGCCTTCAAGCTCGTCGTCGTCGTCGATAGGTGTGAGGTTCGTAGAGGAGGAGGTATAGTCGCCGACAGAGATATCTAGAAGGTCTCTAATCTTTAATTCACTGTCTTTAGAGCCGTCAGGATTTAACGATAAACTAAGGTTTCTAAAGGTCTTAATAATAGTTTATTTGTGCTCAGAATAAATTCGTAACTAGGCTTCTTCTACCTAATTTGTGAGTAAAATTCTGTGGTCTTAAATAGAGTACTCATTATTATTTCACTTCTCTAGGTTCTAATCGATATATACCTCCTTTAGTTCCTTGATTATCGCCTTTAAAAGTGAGTTAATTACGACATTAAGTACTTAAACGTAACTAGTACAGCCTCTAGGTATAAGAGATAAGGTGACGTTAAGCTTTAAGAACTCATCTCGAATCTGCTAATTCAGTCTCTTTACCTCTAATCTCCTTGCCTTCGCCTTCGTAGATTCGTTTATAGGGACTTTCTTTTTAGTGTGTTTATAAGGGGCAAAAGTATCGAGGACAAGGAGACGAGGTTCTTAATCAGAGAGAGGGTATTCTAAAGTATATAAGTAGTCTTGTCTAATTTAATTAATAAAGTTCTCGGAATTAGCGTATACTTTATTGTTCTAAATCACTTTAACTATAAGGTAATATCTAGCTATCTTAAGGCGTCGATTCTTACTTCCTTTACTTGGCTTGCCCTTAAATATAAGGAGAGGTTTACACCGATTCACGCCATCTACAAAGATAATAACTTAGAGAGTAACTTATCGTTTATCTTAGCTACTTCTTATAGTCCTTAAGGTGACAGTTCTAACACCTTTATTAGCGTAAGTACGACCTCTTTAGAACTCAAAAGTGAGCGGTGTTTAGTTTATATTTACGATCTTAGAGAGCTTATATCTTCTTATAATAAGTATAGTCGGAGAGCGAGGTTTACTATAATTAGAGGTAAGAGTGACGATAGTATTTCGACGGTTAAATTGGAGCTAGCTAATAATCACATTCCGAAGCTCTTTAGGTGCCTTTTAAGCTCGTTTAGTGCTTGCTCGAAAGGAGATTCCGTGTCAGTGTTTAAAGCTAGCAAGTTAACTAGGAGACTATCGAAAGCTAAGGTAAAGGTTTAAACCTCCTTCTCTATAAATAATACGCTCAAGATAAAGCTTATTATATATCTCTTTAGTATTCTAAATTAACTATTTAGTAGAGATAGCTCGTCCTTTTAACTTAGCCTCATCGAACCGGACTTTTAGCCTTATTTCTATCTCTAGTTCCTTGACTTTACCTTACGGCTTTTAGACACGAAATGTCCCTTTCTTTTGGCCTAAAATCTCGGTCTTTCTCTTGATTTAACCGCGGAATATAAACCTTAGGATACATAGTTTACGTGCCGCGTATCGAATAGTAATACGCTCGTCGGTACTATCTTTAAGTTAACGGTATATAGTCTCCTAATACGTGACCGCAGCTAACTTATACTCTCGAGAGTAGGAATATCGCTTTTGAGTAACGTAGTCGTCGAATTCTGAGTTTACGAGACTGTCTATATTATCATCTTTAGTTCCATTCTTAATAATAGCTCGAGCCGCACGCTCTTAATCTCTAGGTTCCCCGACACCTTGAGCGTTATTTTAAATCTGCTATTAAGCCAATTACTTAATCGTCTCTTATTTAATAACTCCCCTAATATATCTGCGACTTAGGACACGTTAAAAGCGAGAGATTACGTGTTTAGTAACTGGTCTAGGTCGAGAGCGAGGCTTTAGAGGCTATAAAAGACCTTGTAGATTTAAGGTAGCTTGGCCGGCTAGTAAAGGACTTAAAGGGATACGCGGAATTAGCGGCATATTAACGATACTATACGAAAAGAGGTGTTATTAAAGGGATTAAAAGAGTGGTCAAAGATAGTAGACAAGTCATTGGAAAAGGTAGTGTTTTAGTGGGGATTTAGGGGGAAATTATGATTTACAGCGCCACCCTTGACCACAGCGCCAGGTCCAAAACTATCGATTTACCGCCAAAAAGATACAGCGCCATGGCGCTGTATTACAATTAATACGGTATCTAGTAGTACAGCCCGTCCGCCACTATCGTGCTCCATCGCTAGAGACGAAAACGGCAACATCAATCTTTCCGTTGGCGTTGTGCACACAAAGCTTAACTCTTGTGATGATCAGTCTCAACGATCTATCTAGGCGAAGGCATAGTGGTAATGGGTATATATACAGAGATCTCCGGGGCAATGCGATCCTTCTACCAGCCAGCACACTCTACAGCAGCATCTAAACACAACTACCTTATTTCAGACAACGAACCAACGCCAAAACGATCATCATGACGACCCCACAAACATCAGAGACCAAGTTTACAACCGTTGATGGCGTGAAGATTGCCTACCGGCGGTATGGAAAGGCAAACAGCTTTCCATTGCTCTACCTCAACCATCTCCGAGGCTCGATGGATACTCTCGACCCTCTCCTTTTCGGCGCCATTGCGAAGAATAGAGAAGTCATCGTCTTCGACAGCTTCGGTATCGGCCACAGCGAGGGCACAGTTCCTGACTCTGTCAAGACCATGGCTGCCATCGCTGCCAAATTCCTAACAGCCATCAATGTCAGCGTAACTGATGTCATTGGTTTCTCCATGGGAGGCGCTGTCGCCCAAACTTTGGCCTGGGAATATCCCAAGATGGTACACAAGTTGATTCTGGCTGGGACACAATCTGGGATTGGCGAGGCAGTGGTTTTGCCACCACGGGAGGTACTCGAAAGCGCCGGTGCAAACAATGATCAGCCACCAACCAAAGAGGACATGTTGTATTTGTTTTTCTACCCATCAGAGTCCAGTCGGGCGCTTGGGGAAAAGTGGTGGGAGAGGATTCACGAGCGAAAGGTTGAAGGAGAAGACCGGAAGGCCTATCTCGTTGGGCAGGGGGCACAATCACAGCTCGCTGCTATTTTCTCATTCACTATGGACACTGCCAATTTCGAGCGGCTCAACGATATCAAGGCCCCAACTTTGGTCACAAATGGTCATAGTGACATAATGTCACCCACCCCAAATAGTTTTGTGCTGCAGCAGAAGATCCCGAACGCGCAGCTAATTATTTATCCTGATGCTGGACACGGGCACCTCTTCCAGGTGCCAGAGCTGTACGCAAAGCACCTTGAACTCTTCTTATCAGATGAGTAGGCATTCAACTGCCACCATAGATACTGCATGATTTTCTGAACTGTAAGACAGGACTGTGTTTTGCTAGAGTATCACAATTCTGTCTTTATGTAGTAACTTGACATTAAATAAAGAAGAGCTTATTATGGCGAACGCCAGAACTTCGTGTTACTGCACTTTCTTAATTATAATAGTGCCTCGAAGCTCAAGCAGTATCTATAGGTGCTAAACAAGCAGTAGTAGAGGCCCACTTCCCTAATATACATTATATATATATATATATATTATCCTTCACATTTAATAATAATCCATAGCACCTCTTAGTACTTGAGGGCACGCATTTACTATAACGACTTTGCCGGCTAAAGGCAGACGTTATAGAAACCTACGCCGCCTCTGCCTTTTCGACGATCGGGGCATCGGTTAGAGGATGATTGCTGCGTGGTGGGAATTCGATTTGTGTAATTGCCGATTATGCAAGTCCTTACAACACGGCTCAAGTGTGGCAGGCGACATTAGTGAGCGGTAACTGCCGAAGAATGTTTTGTTAGTTTAGTTGTTTACTAATCAGTAAGCTTTCGCAGACCGGAATTTACTACTAACTAAAAACAGGGCTTAAAACTCTAATTTATGGCTTCGCGCGATATATGTACTAAGCCGTATTTGTATCCTCCTACCGGCACATCTATTACTCCGAACTCATTATCGTCGATAAGAAAAAAAACTTAAGTACAGTCGATGTCTGTGCCGCAAGTCTACTGTCGACGACAGAAGACATCATCACACAGCATACTTGTCACAATGAAAGCGCTTGTCGCCAACCGCGGGATTCTAATTCGATCTGCCAACCTCCTGGCGGGAAAGTCGATCGGAAAGGGTGTCAAGGTCGAGGATATCTCTAAACCTACCATCTCAGAGAAGGAGATTCTGGTCAAGGTTCACGCGACAGCCCTTAATCCAATCGACGTCAAATTCATTGACTTCATCGCTCCCTCGGGTAGTCTTCTCGGCTGCGACTTTGCTGGTGTGGTCGCCGACGTTGTGGCTGACAGTGCTGCTGCATCGCGAGTGTGGAAGATTGGCGACCGGGTGGCTGGGTTTGTGCAAGGTGGCGTGAGCCAAGAACGTGGCGCATTTGCCGAGTATGTCAAGGCGGAGGAGGATCTTGTCTGGAGAATTCCCGCAGGAGTGAGCGACGAAGCAGCGTCCACATATGGCGTCCCAGCAGTTACGGCGATGCAGGCCTTAAATCTGCATCTGAACATCCCCTGGGCTGAGGAGGTGGACAAGGAGGGCAAAGTTGACACAGGCTCCTCAATCTTCATCTATGCCGGGTCAACTGCCGTTGGCCTTTTCGCTATCCAAATCGCCAAGAAAGCGGGCTGCACCGTCGTTGCCACGGCATCACCACACTCCTTCGACCTCGTCAAGAGCTACGGCGCGGACCATGTCTTCGACTACCGTTCACCTACCGCAGCCAAGGACATAAAGAAAGCGTTCCCTACTATATCGCGGGCCTTGGACTGTTTTTCTGAAGGCAATTCGTTCAAGTTCTGTGCCGAGATCATTCAAGGCAACGGTGATAAAGTCATAACGCTGCTTGAGACCAAGACAAAGGTGCCCGGGGTCAAATCTCAGATGATCATGTCCTTCCAGCTACTGGGCCTAGAGTTCGCTTGGCTACCGCCCATTGGCCCTAAGTATCCCGTTTCTCCTCCAGAACGCGCAGCCCTTGCACGCTTTTACCGCTATTTACCCAGCCTCGCGATAGAACTGAAACCCCCCCCTCTTACTGTGCTGAACGGTGGATTTGACGACATTATAGAGGGACTAGACAGACTTCGCGGAGGCAAAGTGTCGGGCTCCAAGCTTGTGGTCAAGTTATAGAATCGGTCAAGCAATTGTGATGAGTACGTTTGTGATGGAGTTCTCCATTGTTTGTATCATTGAGATAGATAATCACCATAATACTCTCAGTCAGTTGGCGCTTCGCCCTATTAGCCAGTACTTGAAAATGTTGCACAACCTCTCCTTCCACTGCCTGACTCAACTAGTCTTAAGTTTCCTCCAGCAAGGAGACGAGGGGAAACAACACATGGGGTAATTTCATTTCTCAGGTGTGCGTTCCTGACGTAGCTGATCCACCAGTTCTCACTAATGGTGATGCGAGTGGTTGAACACTGAGTCAATGCCTAGGGGAGTGATACTTACTTAGGGTTTCCGATAGTAAGACCGTTAGCGTACCGCTGCGGTAAAACTGTACTACACCTGTAAAAGTACTTGTGCTAGATTAAGTGGATCGGGGTGCCCGCAACTGGAGTGTGAAAACGAGATACGCATTATGGTTTTCGTTATTAATCTTTATAAATAATTATCAATAATAAAGGGAATTAAAAATTATAGCGAAAGTGCATATATTATATAAATAGTTAAAAGATGTGTATTATAGTTTATACGTAAAAGCACCGTTTTAGGCTTAGCGCGATTTGATGATCGACCAAGAGTGTGGCTTACCGTTTCAATGTGTTACTAGTGTTAAACAATGGGGATTGGGGATTAATGGTACACCATATGACGTAGTCACGTGGCTCACAAGTATATGGATTAATCGGGGGCATGGTAGCGGTTGCTTGCATAAGAGTTCGGGAAAAAAAAAACATCACAAATAGCAATAACGAAATTTTTGAAATTAAATAACGAAGACCATATTTAGCAGTCCTTTTTTTGGCTAGTTAAGAAATTTAAGCTTGTGCATATTGATTAGTGTAATATAGGTACTATGGCGATATTGTGGTCTTTAGTAATAACATGGCTAAATAATATTCGCGAGTACGTTATATATCTGATGTTACGACCTCCGATGCGCCTCGTATTCTAGCCGACATGGCTCGTAATATCGCCGGCTATGCGACGGCGCTAAGCCTAATCAAGAGGACTAGATGGCGAGGATGCGACATGTTAATGTAAATGGCGCTCGACTACGCTAGGCCCTATTAGGAGGGTCCTTCGTGTATTTATACTCGAGCTCTCTCTTACAGAGAGCTCTCCTTCTCTCCTTGTCTTTTCTTCTCGATTCTGAGCGTAGCATTAGGCCCAAATACAAAGCTAGAGTCTACTCGCCGTATCAACCTTATGCTAGCCGTAATATCTTAGCGATTACTTTAAAAAAAGCACTTGTTTACGTCGACTTCGTAAAAGACCAGCCGATGCTAAAGCCGCTAATCAAGATTATAATCGCGGTTATAAGTGTTTTTGTCGGTGCAGTACCGGTTCAGTACCACGCCGCATTGTCACGATCGGCAGGATCACGTGTGTCTTGGCCCTGAGGCTCGGCAGCCTCGCTGCACAGAGAAGCCAAGGCAAGGACGAAATCATGGGACCAGGGGTCACGTGATGACATGGAGCTTTTGGAGCTTTAGGATCTAGGGCTCCTGGAACCTCAGGGCCATGGGCTCCTGAGGGGTCCAGTTGGAATCGAAGTTCTATATAAACAGAGTAGTTTCCTAAGTAGTAGAGCTTCGTGCTTAAATCATTATAGTAAGTTTACCTCAAAGTTTATTACTGCTTGTAACGTCTCAATTCCTATTGAGAACCTAACTCTTGTGACTTCACTTTATAGCTGATACTAACCGACAGAGTTAGTACGCTACGTACTAGTCAGAGCCTAGTAACGTTACACTTTGAGCACCCCACTTGAAGTATCGTCACTCGACAAGATGGCCCCTAACACACCCGCGTCGGGAGGATCCGTGAAGGGAGAAGGCAGCGAAGTAAGAACCGGGACTAAGGACAACAGGGATGCTACTAGGCCCGGAGTACCTAAGGTCTAGATGCCTGACACTTATCACGGACAACGAAGTAAACTCAAACAGTTTATCCTTTAGTACAACATGTACTTCGCCTTCAATAGCGACAAGTTCGACGTCGAACCCCGAAAAGTCTTGTAGATCGCCTCTTTCCTGCGAGACACGGCCGCCCATTGGATCGAACTAGCACTAACTGACTACCTCCTGAACAACGTTGCCGGAAACTGTTCTACAACTATGGCCGAAAAGAGCAAAGTCATTTTCAGGACTGTTGCTGGGTTCACCACCGCAATCAAAGGGGTTTTTGGGGACCCCGATGAGACCGAACAGGCGGAAAAGCACCTGCTCGGCCTGCACTAACGAGGAACCATCTATAAGTACACTGCGGAATTTAACCGCTACGCCTTGCGTTTGGAATGGACCGACGGAGGGCTGAGAGCCCAGTACTACAAGGGCCTCAAGGACTACCTCAAGGATGAGCTCGCTAGGATGCTAAAAATAACTACCTTGGACGGACTAATCAAAAACTCGATCGAGATCGACAACCGCATCTAGGAGCGTTAGCGAGAGCGAAAAGGGTATTTTGCGCCAACCTAGTTTAGGCGACCTCAGTACCCACAGTCGCAGGGAAAGAGATCCCAGAACTACCCGCAGAACCCTAATAACAAACGAAACCACTATGACTTTATGGAAATCGATGGGGCGGAACGGAAAGGGACTAAACAAACCGAGAAGTAGAAGCGACGAGAGAAAGGACTATGTTATACTTGTGGCAAAAGCGGACATCTCGCCCGAGACTGCTCTCAGAAGAAACGGGAAGGGAAACCTGGACAGAAAACTAAGAGAGAATTCGCGCTGGCCGAGAGAAAGCCTGAGCACCGCGAGGCAGCGGTACTAGAACGCGAAGGCATCGAGGAAGAATGGGTCGATGAGGTTTTCCTTGACGCCATGGACGACCTGCGAATGTAGGAGGTGGAAGCGCTAGATTCGCAATAGGAAGGCCAGATGGTAACAACGGAGGACTAACCGCTAAGCCGAGCGGAGAGCTCTAATAGCGAGGAAAGTAGTACCCTCGACGAGTTGCCGTACTCAGGAGAAAATTGGACTATTCGTAGCTACTACAGCGAATAACGAATCTGGATGTATATTGGCACGAAACTAGACTTTGTGGAAAAGCATCGCACGCTGAACTCCCCGGCCTGAGGACTGTCGTGTGTAGTCGCTTACTGCGACAAGTCAATTATAGTTTTCTAGGAGAATACGGGATGGGAGCAGGAATGCCCTAGGCGCTATAAGGCAAAACTGGAGCCTGAGCCGGAGTCTCCAAGGGAGTACGGGCAGCTAGACGACTATTTACGGATAAAAGAAACGTGGTCGGTTATTTACACTACGGGAGGAGAACGCTACTGGCAACGGAGACAGTCTGCCTTCGAGCTAGAACGCTACCAATCGATGAGACTAGACGAGATCCAAGGACAAGCTAGCCTCCAAGAAGGAATACTGTACACCCTCGTCAGCTATAACGAAGGGCTACGGAAGTGGTTGGACGAAACTATAGGAGTAATCGTCGAAGAACAAAGACGAATCCCCGAGATACTGCCACCTTGCCTTGAACTGGCAGCCACCGGAGAAAATGATCAGCTGATCATCTCAGTGACGGTAGCCGGTATCGAGACAAAGGCACTGGTGGACTTAGGAGTTATAGGACGCTTTATAAACCCTAGTTTTGTTAAGAAGCACGGTATCCCCACCTTGCGCCATTATCGCCCCTACCGCTTGAACCTGTTAGACGGCAAGGAGGCGGGCCAAGATGGATGGGTTAGAGAAAAGACCCAAGGAATGGTAATGACTATACAAGACCACGAAGAAACTATTTACTTCGACCTTGTCAATATTAGAAGACACGACATAGTGTTAGGAACTTAGTGACTGAGTAGCTATAACCCTAATATAAATTGGGAAACTAAGGAAGTCAGGTTTGACGACTGTCAATGGCGACACGATTGACTAACCGGCACGAGAGAGGCTAGCGCCGCCTCCTTGACAATGACGCCGATAGACTCTAGTCAGATGAGTCGGATCCCTAACTAGAAGGAATCTACAGGTCATCTTAGTTAGACGGATGACGTACGGGAACAGCTGCTTGTACTATATAAGAAGTTCGCGAGAATGTTCGAAGATCTACAGGACATGAGGGCTCTTCCCGAGCACTAGCCCTGGGATCACGAAATCAACTTCAAAGATAGGTTCGTACTTATCGCGGAGAAACTTCGCTACTACAACTACGCAACTACAAGGACGCTTAAGGAATACCGGGAGCTGGGAGTGAAGAAAGGATAGATTCGGAAGTCTAAATCACCATGCGCCGTCAATATACTAGTCGCCAGAAAGCAGGGAGACCCGAAGGGAAGACCTTGTGGCGACTACCGCATGATCAACAATAGAACTATACGGGATGTTTACCCTTTGCCTAACGCACAGTATCTACGGGACAAGTTGGCCAAGGCAAAGGTTTACACTAAGTTGGACTAGCGTAACGTATTTAATTTGATCCGAATTAAGGAAGGGCACGAATGGAAAACCGCCTTCGTGCTACCTTCGGGCCTGTGGGAATACACGGTGATGCCCTTCGGACTCACGAACGCACCCGCTACATGCTAGAGGCAGAACAACGAGATCCTCCGGGATTTCATTGGAAAATTCGCTATATGCTACTTAGACGACATACTAGTCTACTCAGAAACCGCCGAGGAACACTAGGAACACGTCATCGTAGTCATGGAAGCTTTGTTGAAAGTAGATTCCCGACTGAAGCTGTCGAAATGTGAATTCTCGGTCAAGAAAGTCACCTTCCTAGGTTATATTATACGCCCGGGACAGATAAGCATTGACCTAGAGAAGATCAGAGCCGTGAAAGAATGGGAGTCGCCGAAGAACGTTAAGGATGTGTAATCTTAGTTAAGATTTGCCAACTTTTGCTGACAATTTATTTAGGGCTATTCTAAGATCGTGGAACCCCTCACTAGCTTGACTAGGAAGGGCGTTCCCTTTACCTGGGACGAGCGTTGTGAGAAGGTATTCCAGCGACTCAAGGTAGAATTCACAAAAGAACTAATACTCTATAGTTTCGATGAAGAAAAGGAGAGTATTGTCGAAACTGACGCCTTAGACACCTGCACCGGCGCAGCCCACCTGCAGAGGGACGACCAAGGACGGTTACATCCGGTAGCCTATTACTCGGAAAAAATGTCCCCGGCCGAGTAGAACTACAATATCTATAAGAAAGAACTTATGGCAATCGTCAAAGCGCTCAAACACTAGAAAATTTACTTGTAAGGAGCCAAGTTCCCCGTTATTATTCACACTGACTATATGAATCTCCGAACCTTTATAACTACTAAGGTCCTTGATAATCGAAGGTTGGCTAGATGGTCGGAGGAACTCGCCTCTTTCGACTTGGTAATTAAATACGTCTAAGGGAAGGACAATACAAGAGTAGATGCGCTGAGCAGATTGCCCGGATACGAGGATGATAAGGTCTACAACGAGACCGCCCTGCTGAAACAACTAAACAATGGGGATATGGTACTTAATATTCGAGAAGTCGCCGTTATCGAGTAAAACCTCAAGGGCCCTTGGTATGACACACTCAAAGAGATCTAGAAAAAGACAGATCACTACTGGACTAGACCAGGGAGCTAATTAGTAGGAACATTATAAAAAATGGGATTATGCGAGTTAACGGGAAGATCTGGCTTCCGCTAAGCCTAGTAGAGGCGTATGTTAAGGAATAACACGGACTTCCCGCGTATAGACATTAAGGGATATAAAGAACGTATCTCAGGATCTCGAGGAACTACTGGGCCGAAGGACTTCGTGCTATAGTTAAAGAAGTGGTCACTAACTGTGATGCCTGTATTAGGAACAAGCCTTCCCGGCACGCGCCTTATAGGTAGATGATTACAGTACTAATACCACCGAAATCTTGGAGATCTATATCGTGGGACTTTATAGGGCCGCTGCTACTATTAAAGGACCCGGTCACGGGAGTCAGCTATGACATGATACTCGTCATCATAGAAAGACTTACTAAATACATGATTCTAGTACTAGTCAAATCCACCTTTACGGCCGAAAACCTAGTATAAGTATACCTCAAGGAGGTAGTCTCTAAATATAGAGTGCCCGAAGAAATTGTGTCGGACCGAGACAAGTTGTTTACGTCGAGATTTTGGAAAGCCCTGATAGCCTTCCTAGGAACTAACCGGAAGCTCTCAACCGCATTCTATCTTTAGACTAATAGAGGAAACGAACGAATGAACCAAGTAGTCGAAGCGTACTTACGCTGTTATGTTAACTACTAGTAAGACAACTAGGTAGAACTGTTACCCTTGGCAGAATTCGCCTATAATAGCTTGACCACGGAAATAACGAAAATCACACCTTTCTTCGCGAATTACGGTTACGAACCTGTCGCCTATAGAGAACCTAACGTCATCGCTGAAGATAATGATGTAGCTCGCATTTAAGTCCAGAAGATTTAGGACCTCTACAAGGAATTGGCAGAAGAACTCTAGTTCGTAGCAGAAAAGAACGCGTACTACTATAACAAGGCACGTAGTTAGGAGTTAACGCTATAGAAGGGGGATAGGGTCTATCTTTTGCGAAAAAACATTAACACTAAGCGACTAAGTGACAAATTAGATTACAAAAAACTGGGACCGTTTAGGATCAAATAGGTCAAGGGACTATTGAACTACGAACTCCAGTTACTAACTACGATAAAGAAGATATTCCTGGTATTCCATATATCCTTGTTAGAAAAAGCACTACTAGGAGCCCCACTAGCTCCAAAGACAATTGCCGAACCGGTGAACCCACTCGAAGAATACGAAGTGGAGGAACTACTGGACTGTCAGTATAAACGAGGCCTTATTAGATACTTAGTGAAGTGGAAGAACTACTTACTATCGGAAAACACATGGGAACTTAAGTTAAACCTCCGTTGCCCGGAACTGCTTGTTAGTTTCTATTAACGAAACTTAGCTCTGCCCAGAGGGGGTCCGCTGGGTCGAAGGAGAGGTCTATCGCCGGGTCAGGGAGGCCGCCGACGGGGTCGACGGGACTAGGACGTTCCGCGCCCGTTAGCTTAGTAGTTTTCTGTGCCTCCTTAGCTTTCCTCTTTTTCTCCCTCTCTCTTGCCTTAGCTTCGTTTAACTTATCTAGGGTTTTCAGCCCACGACGAAGTATTTCTCTTCCCCTCTCACGTAGCTCCGCCTGGCGCTGCTCGAGCTCGCGAACACGAGCTAGTCCGGCTATGGCTGCCTCGAAAGCCATGTCCCTCTCAAACTTCAGGCGATCTTCCTCTATCCGAAGACTCTGGAGATCGTCAAGAGATACTTGAAGGGCGTCGCACTTTACCCCGCGACGAACACACTCCCTACACCTCTGGGACTTTTTATTTAGGACCACGTAGTTGTGATGGTAGTGAATACAATTTGAATACGGCATGTTAGGCGAACCGTAGGAATTGATTGTTTCGGCAAGCGCTATCCTTTGTTTGTACTTGGTTGTTTTGGAGGACATGTTGAAAGAAGAAGATGGCCCTGGGCCGTCGTCGATATTTCCTATGGCGTACTTAAGCGTAGGGACACGCTAACGACGGAAGGGGGATAGTGTCACGATCGGCAGGATCACGTGTGTCTTGGCCCTGAGGCTCGGCAGCCTCGCTGCACAGAGAAGCCAAGGCAAGGACGAAATCATGGGACTAGGGGTCACGTGATGACATGGAGCTTTTGGAGCTTTAGGATCCAGGGCTCCTGGAACCTCAGGGCCATGGGCTCCTGAGGGGTCTAGTTGGAATCGAAGTTCTATATAAACAGAGTAGTTTCCTAAGTAGTAGAGCTTCGTGCTTAAATTATTATAGCAAGTTTACCTTAAAGTTTACTACTGCTTGTAACGTCTTAATTCCTATTGAGAACCCAACTCTTGTGACTTCACTTCATAGCTGATACTAACCGACAGAGCTAGTACGCTGCGTACCAGTCAGAGCCTAGTAACGTTACACGCATGTGTGAATATATTCCAATGCGAGTATGGCGACAGAGTAATAAATGTATGGTTCAAAATCTGTGTGTATTCTAAGAGAGTGCGAGGAGAGCCAGACTATATACTACGAAACCCCACCGAATCTCCACCGAAACCAGTCCGGCTAGGCTCTGACCCCTGAATTTGACCCGCACCCCCTTTTCCAAACCGAAGTATGCTTATGCAGGGACCTGTGGACCAACAGTTTTTATTGCTAAGTTTTAGAATACCTTAGATGTTAGCGTTGTTATATAAGTTATTATAGTTATCTAAAGCGATTTTAAAACAATAATAAAAATGGTATAATCCACGGTAATAAGAATTCAATAAAATACTATTACGCTTTAGTAAATTGCTATATTGAGCTAGGAGATTAATTAGATAATAAAGAAAGTCGCCGAGACTAAAAGAATAATAAATAAACTCTTATAAGAAATAAATAACATAGCTAAAGCGACGAACGATATTGCAAAAGTGATTTAGTCTACGTTGTTTTCTAAGGCTTTATATACGTTAGTATTGAATAGTAATGTTACGACCTCCGATGCGCCTCGTATTCTAACCGACACGGGCTGGTAGCATCGCTGGCTATGCGACGGCGCTAAGCCTAATAGGAAAGACTAAGTGGCGAGCATGCGATATATAGATGTGAATGGCGTTCGACTACGCTAAGCCCCATTAGGAGGGTCCTTCATGTATTTATACTCGAGCTCTCTCTTACAGAGAGCTCTCCTTCTCTCCTTGTCTTTTCTTCTCGATTCTGAGCGTAGCATTAGGCCCAAATACAAAGCTAGAGTCTACTCGCCGTATCAACCTCTTGCCAGCCGTAACAAGTAATACCATGCCTCTTAGCAAATTAATTATAATATTTATTAAAATATTATTATTTATTTAAGCGCAACGTGAAATTAGCGTGAAGATTATAAATACATTTATTATCGAGAGCCTTCGGGCTAAGAACTTAGAAACTTATAGAGTTATGTTAATCGAGTAATTGAATAAAGCAAGAATAAATATATTAAACGGATTTGTGTAGTATTAGTTAACTAATTAAAAAGCGAAGACCCTAATATTAAAACGTTAAATAATAATACAAAGGCCCTGGAATAATTCGCAAATGATTAGATAAACCGAATTAGAAAGGATACAAGTATACGATTACTAATATATAGAATTTTTGCGCATGGTATTAGCATTAGCTTAATAAACATGAAGAAGTTTGATAAGATTAAAGCCGAGCTTTTATATAATAATACACTATTTATACCTAATGCTGGGCTGCAATGGCTCCATGAGAGTGATCACGGGTGGGCCAGTAGATCAACCCCCTTCCTGTACTTGACGGTTCGAGGCCGGCCAATTTCGTGACCGTTGAAGCGAGAGTTAAGTTAGCCGCTCAGCACCTCCTACTTTTTTGACATTGCAAAACTTGATATTATCTCTTCAAATTTGTACAGAGTGTATTGTAATGATCTAGAAGCTCCAGTATTAATTTTAAATCATTCTATAAACTGGTTGTTGAGGAATTCGAGAGCGACGAGGTACGCCCCGAGGTACGCCCCTTACCATCACTGTCTCGGACCCCAAGATCATGAGGAGCCTGCCCCTTATAGCAGGACGTGACGAGGACGAGGTCACTGCGGGGCGCAAGGGACTTATTGTTTGGGGCGAACCGCACGATATGCGGAGCTGGGAGGCGACCCCCGGCTTTCTCACGAAATGGCCGTGGGCTGTGGAAGGATGCTATGATCTAGTTGAATCTAGCAACCACTGGAGGATGATGAGAGGAGAGGAACCTATACGCCTCTCTGAATCGTAAAGGTAGCCGCTATGCTATGCTATGCCAAATCAATGTCTAAGAAATAGAAGGATGGCAAGCTACCGGGCAATAGAGCTACCTTTCCTGTCGCCATAGATTACACCTCAATTCTAGATGACAGACGGGCGGTTATGATCACCACTATACACGAACCGCCGTAGCTGGGAATACTGCGCCCCGCATCGTCGCTACTGGGACCTTCGCCTCACATGCGTACAGAAGCGTTAACGAGGACCGTTTCCTACCTGTCGAAGAGCCGGCGACTTGCCGCGTGCTACAATAATATCTAAGTCCTCGATGCCACAAAGACGTCGGCATAGCTCATAATGTAGGGCCTTGCAGATAAATCAAAAGAGTATCGCGCACAAATTGTATGGTTCCGGAACTAATATGTAGGAATGTATTCATTCAAGGAAACCACAAGTTTAACTATGTACTACAAGTGCCAAGCTTTTCGAGGTCCCTAAAGTTACTCACTCCTCGTCCAGAATTCCTACAAGCTTGAGCGAGTCACTCCACAGCCTCTTCGCCTTCTCCACGTCATACGCCCAGGGGGCGTACCCAAGCGCTGTCCACCTGTTGTCGCCTTCTACATACGGCCCTGCCTCGGCGCAGTTCACGAGGTACTTG
Source organism: Leptodontidium sp. 2 PMI_412 (assembly GCA_021432625.1). Classification (NCBI taxonomy): domain Eukaryota; kingdom Fungi; phylum Ascomycota; class Leotiomycetes; order Helotiales; family Leptodontidiaceae; genus Leptodontidium; species Leptodontidium sp. 2 PMI_412. Next base: position 108,589 of record MU270367.1, on the reverse strand, counting down.
CCGCCCGCATGTTCCCATGTCTTGCCGATAGCCGCCCAGACCGACGTTGCGGCACCCTGCTCAACGCTCTTCATAGTGGGGTACAGGTGTTCCATCCCCTTAAAGGCATCCGGGGGCATGTGCTGGGCCAGGCCCGTCGACACTATGCCTGGGTGCACGCTCGTGGCGTGTAGATGGCGTGAGCCAAAGCGCCGCTCGATCTCGTTGGCCATGTAGATATTGGCCGTCTTAGACTGACCGTAGGCTGCCACGGGGTCATAGCCGCCTTGTTGGAAGTCGTAGTTAGCGGTGTCGTTGATGCCGCTGACGTTGTGGGCCGAGGAAGTGAGATTGACGACGCGGGATGGGAGGCCGGGGGAGGCGGCAGCGAGGAGAGCGGGTTCTAAGAGCTTGTAGAAGAGGAAATGCGAGAGGTGGTTCGTGCCGAACTGGAGTTCGTGGCCGTCGGCGGTTAGGCGGAGGTCCGGGATGGCCATGATGCCAGCATTGTTAACGAGCAGGTGGATCTTGGATGTCTTGGCCAGGATGGCGGCGGCGGCGGCGCGCACGGAAGAGAGGCTCTCCTGGTCCATCTCGATGATCTCCATGATGGACGGGTCAAAGAAGGCCGCGAGGGCGGACTGGGCCTTGGCGACATTGCGCGCCGTGAGGAAAAGAGTGGCGCCAGTGACGGCCAGCGCACGTGCGGTCTGGACGCCAATGCCGGAAGACGTACCAGTGATGACGATGACCTCGCCCTGGAGCGTGCCCTCAGCGCCCTCGTCCTTGACAACTTGCAGTGCCATCGGGCGCGCGTCGCCAGGGCCGGCTGGCTTGGCGTGGGCTTCGGTGTAGCGCGACATGATTGCTTTGGTGAAGAGATTTCAGAAGATGATTTTGACGAATGAGATGTGCTTGGAGATTAAGGTGAGACTAATGTGATGTTAAGGAGTTGGATTGCTTGAACAAGAAGAAAATGCGAGAGGGGTATTGTATACTTATATAGCCATTTCGCTTCAGAAGTTTATGGAACAGCTATCGGCACATTCCAGAAGAGCAATGCTTGAGAATGCTAGGTACCCAAGCACATCTTACAAATCGCTCTTCAAACCTAGAACCTTTCCGCTCCATAAATGAAGCTTCTGAGCCTCTACTGAATCGTTACTGTCGGACATAAATGGCTTTAACAAAGAATCATACTCTGTACTTCCGTGGTCCTTGACGATGCGAATATTTGATCCACAAGGGACCACGAGCTTGATGATATTTTCTCCTAATTTGGGCTAGTGTAGATCCTTGGCCCTGCCCGTAAACCGATCTTGCCACTCTGGGACTGGTGTCTCCAGAGCCTTGCCTTGCCCAGGGTGATGACTTTGTTTCGGCTTTCAGACTAGTTCCCTTACTCTTCAAAACACAAGGCGATGACTTTATTCCTATTCTTGGAATGACTTTTGATTACTAATCCACGAATCTGTCCATATCATAAGCCATACCTGGCTGATTAGTTGCAATACATTAAGACTCACTTAGTCAAATGTTCTCCATTGTCCATCGCAGCATCCAGCCTGGCAGCTTCCCTGTGGCAGCATCCAAAGGTCCTACACTCTGTATTGTTTACTGCTTATACAATTGCTCCAAGCAAAAAGGTTCGTTAGGCGCATCTGGTGAAATGTAAAAGATAGGTCTGTCTCGTGTTCTAGAGCGCGCCGTCTCCCAGATCTGTAAGCAACCGCTCCTTCACGTGGAGGCTTCAGCATATTCAACTTCAAGCGGTGTACAGTGATAGGTGATCGAGGGAGGAAGTATGACAATTAACCTAATTGGGATTGACTTCGCAAAGCGAATGTTCTTTCTACGATCTGACTTCCTCATCTCGCGAGAAGACCTCCATCTCATACACGCGCTCAGGTCGTTGTATTCATTCTTTTCCATACTTCTTCTGCCTCAACCTTGTGAGACTAGTACCCCGAAGCCCCAAATACTTTGACTCTCCACCATTTGCAGTCCCAGAAGGCGATCGAATAAGGGAGATTAGCTTCCCCGGGCGACCGACAGGCGTACATCTCGTGCCTGAAGCCCGGGACCCACTTGCGAGACGATGTCAAGTCCTGTGGCCAGTTGCCGACTCTGGAAGCAAGTACTGTTTGTAGCATGACATCCTGAAATTCGACACTTTGATTGGGCTGTTCATGTTACGCCTGGCATCAACGTTCGATGTGCTACTAACAGAATTTTGATGGTAATTTTCTACTTCCACTCAGCCGACTTTCCTCTTATTATGCTAAAACTTCCACACAGCTGTACCTTTTGATTCCAACCGTACCACAGGCTCCTCTCCCCTCGTCAGCCTCCAGCGATTAGTTGAATCAATCAATTCATCGCATCCCTCTACAATCCACGCCCATTTCGCGAGAAAACCCGGTGTAGCCTCCCAGCTCTTCATATCATGCGGCTCGCCCCAAACAATAAGACCCTTGCGATCCGACGTGACTTCATCCTCGTCATGTCCAGATGGGAGGGGCACAGTCCACGTGGGTGTATGTCCGGATATGATCTTATCTGGAGGCGTCTCTCGTTTCTCTCGAGTCGGCATGAGACTCATGAGCTCACCGACAAGATCTTCCAGGAGCTCCCAATGGTCGAAATCCCCTTCATACATGATAAGATTATCGCGAATGCGAGGGAAGGGAAAGAAGTTAACCCATATAGAGTGCGGGTGGGTTTGCTGAAGGCTTGTCGGAGCAAGGGCAAAGGGGATATTGGGATTTAGGGGATAGACCATTGTGTCATCGCGGTACGGGCCGCTGAGTGGACACTTGTTTGTAGACGGAGGCTTGTTAGTCCAGCCTGTGAGAAGCAGATTGAGTGTACGCTTATTAGAGATGAAGGCCCGTAGTACGTTGAACTGTATGAGATGGAGGAGATGATCTGTCGAGAGAGGAAAGACGAAGGTTGGGGGGTAAACAGTGGCCCAGGCATGGACCGAGTTGTTGAACTTTGACCGTCGAAGAGTTTTCGGGCCTCCGAGCTTGGACGTTGCTGTGCTGTAATTTGGCCTACGACATCCGATCAAGTCAGTTGCGCCAGACGATGCTTGCAATGCTGGCGAGGCATCTTGTACTGATCCATCGTCTAATTCGTCTAGGCGCCAGCTCCTGATCTTGAACGGACTCGGCGCAGAAACCATGGCCGGATCACCCTTCTTGATCCGTTGTCCTGCAATGCTTATGAGCAAGAACTGAGTGATGCCGGGATGAACTCACGATATGCTCTTTGATTCTTCCGATTCTGGATCTTCCGACGCTGCTTGGCGGACTCGGCCATGCCCCCAGCTGCGTCGCCGTGCTTGTGTTGATGACTGACTCGCTTCACTTCGCGGTCGCCAAAGGCTGACGAAAGCCGAAGAGCGTAGCATTCCATAGTGTGAATTCGCTGAATATCCAAATCTGCGTTGCTATCCACCCAGAGCGGGACTTTGTGTACAAGGTTTCCGGAGTGAAGAGTGTCGTGTTCTGGACAAAGTTGATCAGAATGCGAGGGGCCGCTCGGCTAAATAAGGAGAAAATGTCATCGAGCGAGCTACGAGGCTTAGCACGCTAAGCCAAAAATGGCGAAAATGTCATCGAGCGAGCTACGAGGATTAGCACGCTAAGCCGAAAACAGCTAAAATGTCATCGCACGAGTCAGATCTGTAACATGGATAGTAAAAATGAGTACTCGAGATCATTCAGATGACTTGTGTCCGTGGAGCATATTTAGAAACATGGAGTTGACTTGTGGATTTATCCTTATTGCCGGTAAGGGTTATGGCTAACCATAATCCCGTGGGTCATAAAGCTCTATGTTATCATATCATGGTGAGTTATGCAACAAGTTCAAGATAGATATCTGTTGAATTTCTTATCTCAGCACTCGCTGAATGCATTCGCTGGTATCTTGCCGATCATGCCACCTGAGGATATCCACCTGAGTGTTAATGAAGTTGCCTCAGCTTTTGACAATATCCACACATACTACTTCCCTACCCACCTCAACCGTGGCAAGCCGAATTTTGTCGAGGATGTTGCGCGAGTTCTGCGGAGGATTGAGAATCCGGTGAGAGGCGCATAAGCGGCACATGGCTCGTCAACGGGGGGCGATGGGGTTGGTAGTTGTGATAAAGCACGGCTTCTGGTACGTCCAAATACTCGGTGTCTTTGTTCCTTATCCAAACAACCATAGGATCATAAGTTGGCAGCATGTGCATCTGCACTAGCGCTTTCACGTCTCTGGCAAAGTGAAGTGCTTGAAGGCGACAATTTGTGACAGTGGCCACTTTGTTCTTCCAGACAAAACTCTTAGATATTTCGAGAAGCAAGTGAACTCCAAACATGAGTTGGAGTCTGCTTCAATGCCGGCGCATTTACAGCTGGTCTCTTTCTCCTCGAATTCGGTGCTGATCGTTTCATCGACCACACAGCGATTGTTGCGCGTCGACTTAAAGTTTCGCAGACATTGATAGCCTTGCTCACAGCAGGTGCAGAATGGGAAGAGGTGCGCTTTCGTACAACACACAGGTGTTGAGTTAAGCTGATCGATAGAGCTTGCTGTCATCATAGCATGCATCCTCCAAAACCGCTCCTCTCTAGCACTAGGCAATGTCATAGGCTCCTCAATATCAAATATTCTGGGAGCATTCTCCCTCAGCCTCCTCTTCCATCCTGGCCGCATAACCATTTGATCGAAGCGCGAAATTATACACAGCATTACTTTTTCTCCTCACCACGATCTTTACAGTTGTAGCTGTGACGAGAAACCTTGGGAGGATCGCAGGAGGCATTTTCATTGCAGCGTTCGCGGTATATCTAGTGTCAATTGAACTCTTCTTATTAAATGAGTAGGCATTTAATCGCTACTATAGATATTACATGATTTTCTGAACTGTAAAGCAAGACTGTGGTTTTATTAGAGTATTACAATTCTGTCTTTATATAATAACTTAATATTAAATAAAGAAGAGCTTATTATAGCGAATGCTAAAACTTCGTGTCACTGCACTTTCTTAATTATAATAGTGCCTTAAAGCTTTAAGTAATATCTACAGGTGCTAAACACGTAATAATAGAGGCCTACTTCCTTAATATAAGTTATATGTATATGCTATCCTTCACAGTTAATAACCCATAGCACCTCTTAGTACCTGGGGTGCACGCATTTACTATGACGACTTTGCCGGCTAAAGGCCAGACGTTATAGAAACCTACGCCGCCTCTGCCGTTTTGACATGCAAGTCCTTACAACACGGCTCAAGTGTGGCAGGCGACATTAGTGAGCGGTAACTGCTAAAGAATATTTGTCAGTTCAGCTGTTCACTAATCAGTAAGCTTCCGCGGACCGGAATGTACCACTGACTAAGCCCAAGGCTTGAAACTCTAATTTATGGCTTCGAGCGATATATGTACTAAGCCGTATTTGTATCCTCGCACCGGCACATCTATCACTCCGATTATATCATCGTCGATAAGGAAAAAACTTAAGTACAATCGATATCCGTGCCGCAAGTCTGCTATTAACGACAGAAAACCTCATCACACAGCATACTTATCACAATGAAAGCCGTCGCGCGTTCCTCTCTCGTATTCTTCCTCAAGCCAAGTACCTAGGTCACCAACCCATTCCTCCTCCCACCCCATCTCAACCCTAGCCCAACAACTACACAAACTCCCGGACAAACAAAGCAAAACACCACTTCAATTTAACAATGTCTACGCACGAGATCCTCATTCTGGGAGGCCATTACTCCGGAATCAACGTCGCACACTACCTCCTCCGACATGTCATTCCCAAGCTCACCACACCCTCAACCTCCTATCATGTCACCATCGTCACTCCCAACATTGAATTCTTCTGGAATATCGCCGCTCCACGCCTGATTGTCAGCGAGAAGCTCATCCCAGATGAGAAGGTATTCCTTCCCATCGCAAAAGAATTTGCCTCGTACGATGCCGCGCAGTTCACGTTCGTCAAGGGAAAGGCCACCGCGCTCGACCCCGAGAAACGTATCGTTTCGATCAACAATGGTGAGAAGATCACGTACAATAGCCTCGTAGTCGCGACGGGCTCGTATTTTGCTTCTTCGGTCTGGCAGTTGAATGAGAGTGAGGAGAAGTTGAAGTCTGAGATCTCTGCTCTGAGAAAGGCTCTGGCGGCGGCAAAGACCGTCTTGATCGCAGGAGGGGGATCAATTGGTGTTGAGACTGCGGGCGAAATCGGTGCTGAGTTTCCCAAGCATGATACTACCATCCTCTCGGGCAACAGGCGTTTACTCCCTAGACTCCTCCCCTCAAACAGCGCAGCAGCCGAGTCCAAGCTCAAGGCTCTAGGTGTCAAGACCGTGAACGATATCAAGCTATCTTCTATCGCGAAGAATACAGATGGTACTACAACTGTGGCCCTCAGCGACGGATCATCAAGAATCGTAGATGTGTTCATTGACGCTACAGGCGCAAAGCCAAACTCGACTTTCCTGCCCTCTGCCTGGCTCAACGAATCCGGTCGCGTAGTCACAGACGCCAAGACTCTCCGCACCGACAATCCCGGCATCTACGCCATTGGAGATGTTGCATCTTACAGCAGTGGCAGCGTGTTGGATGCTAAGAACTCGGTCGCTCCTCTCGGCACCAGCATCGGGATCGACCTCGCTAAGGCAGCCGGCAAGGAGGGTTTGTTTACACAGAAGGAGTTCAAGCCGCTCAAGGATACGCAGTTCGTGCCTATTGGACCCAGTGGTGGCGTTGGTCAGCTTATGGGATGGAAGTTGCCAAGTTTGATGGTTTGGGCCGCGAAGTCAAGGACGTATCTTGTGCCTCTGGCACAGGGCACTGTGGAGGGTGGGAGTGTGAAGAAGCCTTAGGAAGTGCGAGGCTAGCCACATTCGTCTCTAGTGAAGCGATAACTCTTCAGGTAGCCTTCGCTCCATGGATGAGAGCCTGTTCAAAGTCGCTGAATCATTTCAGGACATTGACTTTAAGGAAAAGCCTCGGGCGAGAGGGTGGTACTGGTACAGTACTTTGCTGCAGAGGTTTCTAACCAGGGCTGTTGGTTCGATGCTAGGTTGTGTTAATGCCACTGCTTTGCCTTCGATTGAGAATCAGTACATTCTGATACCATGAAGTGACTGTTGAGAGGCTACTGTGAGCGAAGACTAGAAGATGAGAATATACATCCCGGCCTAGATGGAAGACTATCTAAGAAGCCTGTTGGTTCTATTTGGGGTTGCGCAAACGGGTTCGAGTCGAGGCTGGCCAAATTCGTCTCCAGCGAATCGAAAGACTGTTTAAAGTCTCTAAATCATTTCAGAACATTGGTTGACTTTGAGGAAGAGCGGAGCCCAAGTTTAAGTAAGCCTTAGTTTTGATCTTTAAAGTGAATTGCATAATAGAGTATAGGTAGTAACTACTATCGCTTCACCGGAGACGAATTTGGCCAGCCTCACATTCGACTCGATATCCATTAGCTCGGTTCCCAGCTCCTGAACATTCCTTAACCCCCTCACCTGTCGACGCAACTCGGCATTGTCAGGATGTACCACCTGTTCCCTTGAAAGAAACAGACCGTTGGATTGACGTTTGAAGCTTAGTCTCCAGGAGTTGCTTTGCTAAATCGTGACATAACCGCATTCATGGTCTTCATCATCCCCTGGGTCGTGGCTCGGTTGACATTTTTCTTGACGGGGAATGGAGTCGTGTCGTTCCTCTTCAATTTTTTGTGCCCCCGACGTGGTTAATATATCGAGGCACTGATCTCCTAGCCCTTCCCTCGCTATACACACACTACGTTAGTGAATTAGACAAGTTTCGGCAAGCTGTCAAAGACTAAGAGCTGAAAATGTTCGACGGGGTGTTATTGTTGTCGAAAGAATAGACGGGAGTACATGAAAAGGGAGGTATTTTAGTCCAAGCTGCCTTAAATAACTAAACCGAAATAAACTATTTCGTGGCAAGATATCTCGATTATTTGTTTCACAAACATAAGGATCTAGAAGGTCGGATAGAAAGTTTTATAAAAGAGGACCTAACTCGACGGGCCATCGTGAAGCGGAAGACTCGAGATTTCATAGCATTCTGCGTAGAGCTGAAGTCTCTTGTGATCACAGACGCTACTATTCCCACAAGCGACGTGAATATAGAAATGCCTTGCACTTGAAAACAAATTCTCCCGAGATTTACTTTAGGCAGGAGCAGCTTTTTACTCGTGACTAGAGCGTTATATTTGGTTTGGAAATACGCCCGTCGAAACCCCTCCACACGCTAACAATTTCAAACACCATCCTTTAAAGCTTCGAAACCTTCCAACTCTTTTGTAACCGCCGCGTAATCTTCCTTTAATTGCGCAATCTCAATTTCATTGAGCCGAGGGCTTCTTAATAGCTAAAAACCGGCTTCCTCTTGTTTTTTCCACGCTTTTTTAATGCTGCTCTTAAAGACGACTGGGTAGAATCTTGGGTGGCCTTATCTATAGCGTTTAGAAGATCCTGGCTAGTAGCTTGTTTCGTTTGTAGCTTCTCGGCAATTTCATTCTTCTTCTCTTAAAAACTCTGTAGCTCTTTGATTCGAGCGTCTGTGATTTTTCCAGCTATTATCCCCTTAGGTGCCATAAGCACCCTCCCCACAGGGCACGTGCGCTGACTGGTTGCCATGGGAGCCTGCACTACAGGGCATCGGCGCTAGAGGTAGGGCATTAACAAAGACATTAATAAACCTACTTTTTACACTAAAATTATCTACTTTTCAATGTAGTAATAATGCCTGAACCTGTAATTGTGGATACCACCGATGCTGGAACCCTTCGGCCAAAGGTAAAACCTCTTCTAAAGGCTAGAAGCTCATTTATACTTATGGAGCTTGACGAATTCGACTTTGAGGTGTATATACTAAAGGACTGCTCTTTAGAGGACCCTGTTTCCCTTTTCATGAAGTACTACAATGAAGACATAGTAGATCAAATCGTTTCCGTTACAAACTCGTACTAAAGGGATTTTCCAGACGATATACTAAAGCCTAGATCTCGTACAGCGGCATAGGAACTTACTTGTCGATTAGAAATCTACTTGTATTTAGCCTTCTTAGTCTATATGACTGTGTACCCTCTCAATTCGATCAAAGACTATTGGTCTACTAAGAAAATAACCCCTTTTCACGCTATTACTAAGATATTCTCAAGGAATCGATTTCAAGAGCTGCGGCGACGATTTAGAATCAGTACGGATGAGAATGCCTATGTGTACGATAAGGTTAGTTTCTTACTTACTTTTAGTTATATTAAGCTAATTTTATATAGCTAGAACTATTGAATATATATATTTAGTAAATAAACCTACTATTTTAGAAACCTAGCTAACAAGTAGCCGTGGATGAGGCTATATCGAGGTTTACGAGCCGAAGTAAGCTAATTACTATTATTCTTAGAAAGCCTACTCCCACCGGAATTAAGATATAGGTTATTACATAATAAGGCTTCTTTTTACAATAGGCGTATCACGTACCTAGGAAGCAAGGCGGTACATATAAGGTTAAAAAACCGAAGGATCTCAACAAGACTCAAGTAGTAGTATTACACCTTTTAAGTACCTTACCGGAAGCTTCGTACTATGTGTACGTAAATAACCTCTTCACGTCTCCTTAATTATTTAAATACTTACAGAAAATAAATATCGTATCTATAAGTATATGTCGCATCTCATTTAGAGTAGTTCAAGAGTTAGTAGACCTTAAAAAACACAGGGAAAAGGGGCCGAATGTTATGCCTTAGGGAGAGACTTACTCGTACCCTACGGAGTCAGGTCTAGTCTACTAATAGGGGTTTTAAGACGAAGCCTTTACTTTACTTATGTCAATATTGTGACGCTTGCCCTAGAAAGACGGCAATCACGTGTAACTGACGCCTCACATATTAACGCAAGAGACATATGACGATACCAAGCATCAACTTAGAATCTACAACTACAAAGGAAAGAAGGTAAGGAAAGAAGAGGTTTATATACAAGAGATTGGTATGTCTAGTACTATAGTAATCTTAGTACGTCCCGATTGGGTAGTACTAAGTGGAGCCGGTGGAAATAAGGCTCTAGATAGCGATAGTCGTTACATTACCCCCCCCTCTGGAAAAAGCTCGTCCTCGAGCGTTAGTTCATCTCCTTGTCACTATCGAGGTCGTCGTAGTCGTTAATATTATCTTCTTATACTTTGATTTATTTAGGTAACTTAATAGGGGGTCCTACTTGCTCAGGGTAACTAAGGTAGAAATCCCTAACTTTGTGCGAAGCGTACTTAAGGTTAGAGGCATCGTATTAGTCTAAGTTAATGTCTTAATTAAGCCAAGTGACATAGTAAGACAAAGTCTTGCCCTTCTTATAGTAAGTAAGTACTTTTTCTAGTTCTTACTCGTCGTCGCCTGTAATATTAATCGGCGGGGGGGCATCTTATACTTGGCTTAGTAAGGGATCGTTAGGGTCTCGGCGTAGCTTGCTAGCCGGAAAGACGTTATAGACCTTTATACTCGCTAGTAATTCTAGGCGGTACGAGTGTCTTATCTTCTCGAGCACTCTAAATAGTCTATTAGTTAATATATTTAACTTCTTAGATAAACGGAGTGTCTTAAAGTAGCGTATATTAAGTTAGACTAGGCTATCTTTATTAAAGTCGACATCGCGGCGAGAGGCGTTATAAGACTTAGCTATCTTAGCTTAGGCTATAGTAAGGTTCGATTAAGCTATGTCCTAAGCTTTCTTATAGTATTAAGTATAATTAATAGCTTATTAAGTGTTTAACTTATTAATAGGGGTAGCTAAGTTTAGTAAGTCAATTTTCTAGTCTTAATTTGTGTGTAGTGTGTATTTATAAACTACCTTAAATAGAGAAAGTCCCCTTAAGGAATCGTGTGGGAGGGATATCTGGGCGTAGTTTATAATAAGGAAGTACTTTAACTAGTCGTCTTAGTAGTACGTAACGAAAGATCGAAGTCGTTTTTGTAGGTATTAATTATATACTTTAGTTTAGCCGTCTGTCTGTAAGTAGTTAGTAGCGGATAATTGTCTCTTAGTTCCGAGGATCTTGCTAAGGGCGGTCTAAAACCTAGAGATAAACTAAGGGCCTTTATTAGAAGTAATAGTTAAAGGAGCGCTAAAGTAACGATACACATAGTATATATATATAATAGCTAGCTTCTGAGTATCTATTGTCTTTTAATAAGGGATACTAATAACTTGTTTACTAAATCTATTAATAAAGACGAGGACGTTATTAAATCTATGCTTATCTTTAGTAAAGGAGTAGTAGTTTATAGTGATATATTCCTATAATCTAGACGGAACAAGGAGAGGATAAAAGAATCTAGGCTTTTTATCTTAAGGAACTTAAATTCGTTAGTATATATAATAGTTACAGTAGTATTATTGAACTATAGACGTGATTCTATGTTACTAGTACTAAAAAGAGAGCATTTGAATTGTTTTCTTAGTACTGGGGTACGCTATAATGACTCGATTATGGACCTCTTGTATAAGGAGAGTTCGGAGGTAATTAATATTAGGGACTAAGAGGCGGTCGTCGTAGAGTAAGAGGTTACCCACTAGGCTAAGTTTACTTAGAGAACTTGATATAGCTTACTTACGTAAAGCCTGTAGGGAAGGAGTAATGCGATTAGCTTCTAGGATTTATTATACGATAGAGAATATTAGTGTGAGGGCAACGAGCTTAACGTCGGCTACTAGCGCGTCGGCGTCGTTAAGCGGCCGTAACTTTATAAACAATAAGCTAGGGTTAACTTAGTCTTAGCGTAAGAGTTATTAAAGGCGTTGAGTCTTCTTCGTAAAGTTTTATTAATTTAACTCGTCTAGCTTGCGGGAAAGTGTGTCTATTAGGGGGTTATAGATTCTAAGGTAGTACGTGATTATGAAATTATAATTCGCTAAGAGCTTTATTTATTGTACTTGCTTAGTATTTAATTACTTAGAGGTTATAAAGTATTCTAAGGCCTTGTGGTTTATTATAACACAAACTTAGTAGGGGGCTCCTGCTAATTTAGTACACTAGTGCCTAAAGAATCTAATAATAGTTAATATCTCTTTATCGTGTATTACGTAGTTAAGCTTAGTAAGTAATATAGTCTTTAAAAAGAAAGTAACGGGGAACTAGTCGTCGCTATGTTATTAAGAAAGGACTCTGGTTATAACACTATTATTAATATTTATCTCTAAGAGGCAAGGTAAATCCTGTTAATAGTGTCTTAAGAGAAGTGTAAACGTAAGAGTATATTTTAAGAGGTTAAAGGCGTCTTCGCATTTTATAATAAAGCGGAAGGGAATATTATTCTTAGTTAGCTAAATAAGAGATTTCGCTATAATACTGTAGTCGTAAATAAATCTCTAGTAAAAGTTGTAAAAACTAAGGAAGGACTATATACTTTTAATAAAGCTAAGGTAAGTCTACTTACGAACGATAGAGACCTTCTTAAGATTAACTTCTAAGCTAGAAGTTAATATAATAAATCTTAAGTACTTAGTTTATATTACTTTAAACTTACACTTCTTTAAGTCGGCTTGTAACCTAGCGTCGTTAAGGCGTTAAAGTACCTTTTTAACGTAGAGTTAGTGTTATAAGGGGTCCTTAGAGTATATGAGAATATCGTTTAAGTACGTTATATAGAAATTATTAAGGTAATTAAAGAGAATATCATTTATATAACGCTAGTAAGTAGTAGGGCTATTAGTTAAGCTAAAGGGAAGAACTTTACACTTATATACGCCGTATTTTGTGCGGAAGGTAGTGTACTTCTCTAATGTTAGGTCTATTCGGATTTAGTGAAAGGCTTAACGAATGTCTAATTTAGTGAAGATGCGAGTATTAGTTATGTGAGCTAAGGTTTCATTAATTAGAAGTAGGGGGTATTAGTTCTTTTAAGTGAGGGAATTTAGTATCCAAAAGTCGATATATAACCGTAAGGAGCTATTTGGCTTCTTAACGAAGAAAATAAGGGCCGCGAATAGTACTTAAGACGGCTTAATAAATCCTTTATTTAAGTTATTTGTAATATATTCTTTAATAGCCTTAAGTTCTTTAGTTAATATCTTATATAATAGCGAATACTTAAGTGCTTTCTCGCCCTCTCCTTTTAGCTTAATTTTGTAATTATATAAGCGGTAAGGGGGGATAATATCACTTTTTACCTTAGAAAATACGTGAGTTTAATTAGCGTATTCTAGGGAAATCATTAGCTTAGTGTTTAGCTCTTAAATAAAGAGTACAAACTATATGACTAACTGGCGACGGTGAGTGAGTTCGATAGTTAGGGCTAATATAGCAGCGGCTTTCTCTCGCTCTTGGCTTTTTTAATTAATTAAAGTATTAATTTCTTAAAGAGTTACTACGAATATCTTATCTTTAGACTTTCGTTTAATCGATATATAAAACGCCGCTGCGCTAATCGAGAAGATCTTAACGACTAGACGTCGACGAGCTTTCTTACGTCGCTTTATAATTAGTAACTTATCTCGTAGTTAAGGAGAAGAAGTTAGAAAAGGAAGAGCTTTTGTAGTTAAGTCGTGTGTGAAAGAGAGTTATATTTGTATATTTCGAAGTGAATTAGCGTAGTTCTTAGTATATGTTTTACGCGTAGAAGAAGCGAATTAGGGGAAATTAGTCTAGTCTCAGGGGTATAAAAGCTCGGCGGTTCCGCTCTCTAGCTCAGTAACTTCTATTTGGGCTAGTTTAATTAAAATATATATATTATCTAATTGTGGGGACTATTATATATATTAACTAGGCTAATTATTTAATATACTTCTTAACTAAGGTAGAGGACCGTTAGTAGCGGAGTGTGCGCGCTTTCTAGGCTTTATTACATATCGCACTTATTAATACGAGAGCTTTATGATATATAGAGTATTAATAATAGAAGTAAGTTTAATAGTAGTATTAACATTGGGGATTAGCTAAAGGCGATATTATACACTTAAAAGGCGCGAATCTAAGTATTTCTAACTCTCGGAAATTAATATAAAATTTATTATTAGCGCAGCTTCTCTAATTAACATAGCGGCGCGGCTACTTCTAAAGGCTACTATATATTTCGAAACGAAGTATTTATTAGAAGATGTAGTAAGAGAAGAAAGTAAAGAATGTGTAAGGAGTTTTATACTTAAAATAAGAAGGAGAGAAGAAGTAAACGAAGTGCTAAGTGTTAAAAATATAGGGGAGTAAATTTCCTCTATTAGCGCCGTGGGCTCGATTCCGGGGGGGTATAAATTCTCGACTTTACACTTCTGGCACGACTATAACGGATTTCCCTAATCTTTCTTTTTACAACCTACGGTAGTTCCGTAGTTAGCGATTAGCTATAAGTGTAGGCTCGACAATTATGTATCTGTAGAATTAGTATCTTTGGCATCTAATATAGTTCGATTATGTTACGTGGGATACTGGGTTTAATTTTCTATTAATATAATCGCTGGTTTTCTAGACTTAGTAATAGTCGAGGGATTAATAGTAATAAGTTCTGAGGTTATTAAGAAAGTAGGGGAGTAATTGGCGTGTATATCGAAATTTGACTTGGCGCGCCGGCTAGAATTAGCTATAGAATCGTCTTGTAACGGGCTACTATAGTTATTATAACACGAAGTCGTAAGCTCTAAGTAAATAATAGGTTTAAATATTTTACAAGTCCTTGCTTCGGCGGTTATTAATTCTAATAAAGTTTCTAAGGTATTTATACTTAGCGCGGGAGGTAGGGGTGAGTTAGCTGTCGAAGTCGACTCAACAAATTGGGTATTATAGTGGCTCCAAAATTCACGCAATTTAGCGTTTCTACGCTTGGCGTCGCGTTAGTGGCGTTAGTAAATCTTATATATACGTAGGTCTCAGACTTTAATTAGTTTATTGTAACTTACTATTAGGGGGTAGTCCGATAACTAGATAAGTCGTCGTTTGGCAGTATTTAAGAGTACTTCGTGATACTTTAGCTATGACCTTTTAATAATTACTTTATGATTTCCTAAGTAAGTAATTAAGAAAGGAGTGAATAACTATAGACGCTTGTCGACTGTTAAATTTAACGTAGTGTAGTGGCTAATAGTCTAGCCAGTTCGACTATCAAATCTGTTGGTCCACAGGTCCCTGCATGAGCATACTTCGGTCCGGAAAAGGGGGTGCGGGTCAAAGTCAGGGGTTAGAGCTTAGCCGGACTGGTTTCGGTGGAGATTCAGTGGGGTTTCGTAGTATATAGTCTGGCTCTCCTCGCACTCTCTTAGAATATACACAGATTTTTGAACTAACTATTTATTACTTTGTTACTATACTCGTATTTTGAATATATTTACACTTGCGGCGTGGTATATAAACTGGTACTACACTGACACTGATTAGTGGCAAGCTTATATTGTTAACCTTATTATAGACAGAAAAGGTCTTAGGCTATAGAGCGAATTCTAGGCTTTAACTTAAGGAGTACTTAATTATATTTTCCTTAAAGGGCATTTTACCTTTTTTAGATCGTGGAGGGAAGGCAACTTCTCTCTTGAGACTTGACTAAGACTATTGTATATTAGAAAAGAGTTATTATAATATGACAGTTACTTTATAAAGATTATTAAGTTAATATCCTTGAATCTAGAACTTTAGACCTTTAAGAAACTTATCTGGGAACTCACTAGATTACTTACGAATCATATCCGATATAATGGCGGATGCTTTAGACTATACCTTAGAGCCAGAATTGACTCCGGAAATTATTAATGTCACAGTTACACTTAGGGAAAGAACAAATCTTAATTTAGATTTCTTAGTAGACGTAATAATATATTCACGGAAGTTTAAAGAGGACTTTTGTAACAGACACCTTAAGGGAGAGTTCCTTTTTTAAGACTTTTGGGAGTATTTTAAGGGTTAGACGATAAATGAGTTTAGGTTAATTAAGATAGTAGAACGTACGTGTTTTAGAGACGACTTACGAGCCTTTAGCGTATTTATACGACGTGTTAAGGGAACGAGGATAGTAGATACTTTAGTAGAAACAGTGTAAGCTAAGGAAAATCTGTGGCTAGAGGACTAAATAGAAATGTAAATTCGGAACTACCTCGAATTAGTACTGAATTACATCCGGGAATTACTCTCTCGACTACTACTACTATTCCTAATAACACTTTAATAAAATCAACCCCTAATGTCTCTATAATACTAACTAGAGGTAGTTATTTATTCCGTGGAGGAAGACACTCTTTTGAAAGGGTTAGGAGTGAAGCTTATAGAGACGATTTAGCTATTAAGATTACTTAGGATCTCCCTTACTAAAGGAGATGAGGTCGAGGATTTATATAGTATAACCCCCTTACTTATAGTCCTAAAGAAGGAGTTTTTATTTACTCCTAGGAGGGATCCCCTAAGTAATCTCTACCCGTAGAGATTAAATAACCACGCGTTACCGAATCTCACACTAACGCTAGTAATATACTTACGGGATAGGTTATTACTACTATTTGAGGTTCCTAGGATTACTAGACTATATACGGAGCCGATTCGGCTATTATAATATGTTATAGATTTATTGACCCCAGACTAGGCAAAATCGTTAGTAAACCTTACTAAGATATATATTAAGGAGCTCTAATATAACAGAGATAAAGACTACTTAGATAAGAAGCTTCATATCTTCGCCGACTTGTGTTAGAGAGTATTAGTTGAGACTAAGGTCTAGAACTGAGCTTTTCTGTTAATATTACGAGACGGAGCTAGTTCGTACTACTACTAGTACCTCTAAAATAAGGGGTACTTATTTGATGAGCTTATTAGGACAACTCGCGAATACTTTGAGACAGAGGAGAGAGCTAATAAGTTCCTTAGCCGGTAGTTTAGTCTGACTTTCTCGTTATTTCAGAAGGAGCGTTACTAAAAGGGAAAGCCGGTACTAACTTAATTAAAGAACTTCGCTAAAGAATTATAGAGTATTTAGCTTGGCCTAAAGGACGATAATATGCGGAACGACAAGACGCTCCGCGATAAGCTTGTATAAGGAGTATTAGGGAACCCCCTCTTTAATATAGCCTTATTTAAGGCACCCCTTATATTCCTTATATTAATAAATAGTCTTCGCTCCGCCGTCGGCGTTAAGGTAACTCATGGCTCGGGATCGAGGGTGGGCAAGTACTTTAGATTTTATACAAATCGCCACTGATCTTATATTATAAATAGGGCGGCTTATTATTTTAACTGTAAGATGAAATTCTTAAGTAGAAATAAACGCGGAGACAAATTCCAGCTTATACTAGGCTATATAGGCTGTATTATTTATAAGAAGATAGATTATTATAGTAAGCGTCACTTTAACGAAGAGTAGGTAGTGTTAAAGGCATAATACTTCGCGGCACGTAAGGCCGAAGGAGTGAAGGCTATAAATAAGACCTTTAGGAGTTACTTAGCTTATATTAAGGGGATCGACCCTAATTCAGACTAAAACTGGACTATATTTAGACACTATTTAAGAAACTACTAAGATGCGGATTTAGACACTTTAATAGATATTAATAATTCTTTAGAGAGTTCTAACGACGATAATAGTAATAGTATTACAAACTTCACAACTATATTTATAGTAAGTAAGGCATAATATAATATACGAGAAGTCATAGGGCAACTTAAGGAGAGGAAGGCTACTTATATCTTAGAAAGCAAAATTAAGAGACCCGCTCTTAATAAGGCCTATATAACGTAATAAATAGACAGATTCTTTTAAGGACTATTAATTAATATAAGGGCATTTAATAAAAACAAAAGAGGGGTTAACTAGTTACGAGCTTTATAGCGAATTTAAAATATTAAGTTTGACACTAGCCAGGCGGGCTAGAGCCGGATTACATTCAGTGCCGGTTCGCGACTGTCTTTAGGGGTTGCCATAGTTAATACTCCGGCTAAAGAAATGGACTTTTAAATCGTGGACGTAGATATCTTATTTCTGGTTTATTTATAATAACTAGATACGCTAAATACGTAGTATAATAACTTGCGTAACGTCTTAATTTAAGGCGACAAGAAGTACTTGATTATACGGAAGTATAAGTATTTATAGCTGCTTTTAGATTAATATCGTTAATTACTAGACACTTCGACTAGAACGATAAATATATACTACTTGACTAAACCAGAAATACGTCGGCTTTATAAGCGTTTCGGACACCCTTTAGTAAGACGTCTTTAGTACCTACTAGATTAAGCTAGCTATGAGTATGACTCGGAAGTTATATTAAGGGTTAAAGAGATGTGTGAGTATTGCCAGAAACATGTAAATACTCTATATAAGTTCCGCTTTAAGTTGTAAGACGACGTTGACTTTAATTATATAGTTTACGTCGATATTGTAATGTTTAGAGAACGATATACCCTCTATATAATAGATGAGGCAACTAGTTTTAGTGCGGCGAAACTACTCCGAAAAGCCCTTAGTTCGGCTATAGCTCGGGCTACCTTTAATATATTTAAGTTAGTATAAATTAATATATACCTTAGACCTCTGGATTTCGTCGTGTACGACTATAGTACTAATTTTAATTCTAAGGAGTTTTGGAGTGTACTTAGATCTGTAAGTAATACCCTTAAGCTAGTACTTATTAAGGTATATTATTTAATTAGTAAAATTGAGCGATATTACCGCCTACTACACCGTGCCTATGAAATCGTTATAGAAGAGTACCCTGAGTTGAGCGACGAAGACTGACTGTAAATGGTAGTAAAAGTAGTGAACAATATAGCTAGTCTTAATAGGCTGATCCTTATATTACTTGTTTTTGGGGTATACCTTAGAATGACGGAGCTGGATCCCTTAAATCCGTTAGTCGAGTAACGTGCGGCTACGATTAAGAAAGCCATAAAGGAGGTATAGAAAATCTATATTACGCACAAAGTCAATAATATATTAACTACACGAAACAGCCCCGGAACCACTTATATTCACGATCTTTACTTTAATAACTAAGTTCTAGTATATTAAGAGGGTAAAGGATAGATAAGACCTTACGATTTCTTGGGTATAAAGGGAAAATTATATAAGATTAACATAAGAAACAAGAGAATACGTATGTTCTAATTGACTATAGTTCGTCCCTTTAAGACAAATACCTTTAATATTAAATAATAAAAAGAAAACTTATTAGAGGATATTTATAAGTAATATTTAAGACCTTTAATTAGAAACGCTACTAAAATAACACTGAATCTACCACGAATCGCTATCGAAATCCCATTTACGAAATATATCTTAGATTTGCTGACTATTAACGACAATTACGATACTGAAGTGTTTCTGACTAAGAAAGAGACTAAGGATTAAGAGCTATTTATTAAACTTTATATTAAGGGGAAGATTACGACGCCTAAACTATTATTTTAGTAGTCCCGACGAATAGAATACGAGGCACTTATTAAAAGAGGTGTTTTTGTACTTATTTATAAGGACGACCCTAGGGTAAAAGGCTATTACATTTTTAAGTCAAGAATAATAGACGAAGTTAAGGGCAAGGAAACTTTAACTTTATACAAGAAGTCAAGACTTATAGTCTAATACTTTAATAATAAAGGCAAGAAGGAGATATTAACTTAGTCTCCGATAATTTAACAGTCTAACTAGCGGTTACTTATATTTTTGGCTACTATCGCAAGGTATACGAATCGCCTCCGAAAAAGGTCCGAATTATATCTAACTATCCGGGACATTACTTAAGCCTATATCTAGGCAGAGACAAGACTTCTCTAGGACATATTTACGTGGCTACTAGAAGAGATCGTAGACGAGTTCTCACTTAATATAGTATTTATAGTAATACTACTACTTTATAATATACTTAAGTCTAAGAACTATTAGTTTAATATATATTATAAGTATTATATAGAGAACTTATAAATAGAAACTTTAACGTACGACTTATATTTATTAATTAGTACTAAGGAGAGCTATAATTTCAGAGTCGTAGGGATATAGACAAACGATACTCTAATTCTAGGGGACAAGAGCTTCTTAGCAAGGGAGTAAGACGAGATTACTAAGGCCGGTTTTCTAATGAAGCCGATACGGGTATTACTCCCTACCGAAACTATTACGTTTAATAAGTACACTATCTTTATAAACGGGGACAGCCTTTATATGTCTTAGAAGGGTCAGGGAGTAAGGCTAGAGCTAGTTGACGTAAGAAAGGAGGACTATAAGAAGGCTTATAGAGAATAATAAGCTTATGCGGCTTACTTTACTACTATTTATTAGCTAGAAGTAACATTTAATCTCTTAGTCGTAATATAATATTAAGATTTAATAGAAGACGACGTTAAGGCCTTAAACCTACGCCTTAAATAGTAAATAGATAACTTAGAGAGAGGACTCTAATACATACTAGTTAACTTACGGTCTGCGAAGGTTTACGTTTTTATAAATAGTTCTTTTACTAATAATAAAGACTTGAGTTTATAGATAGGTTTTGTATTAGTAATTAGTGCTAAAACGGTAGGGGATGCGCAATTCACCTTGACTAGTAATATCGTGTATACTAGCTTAATAAAATACAAGAGAATAACTTATATAATACTCGTATTAGAGTTATATACTATAGTAGCTGGCATTAATATATTGATCTCTCTTAGTACTACTATTAATATAGTAACTGACAAGCTTAGTATCTCACGTCTTCTTATTATTGTTTGCACGGATTCTCTGTCCCTTTATGAGTATATTATTAAGCTCAGTACGACGAAAGAAAAGCGTCTAATAATTAATATTATGGCTATTCGTTAATTATACGAGCGCAAAGAGCTAATAGAGGTTCAATAGATTAATGGCGCTAATAATCCTGCTGACGCTATAACGAAGAGTGCTCTAAATAAGGCTCTTCGGGATTTTATTGATACTAACATCTTTACTATTAAAATAGAGGGTTAAGTTCAACGGTTAACCGGAGTCGATTCGGACTAGTAACGGAGAGGTTTTTTACACTCGTTGATTTTTTTGTTGTTTATATATTTCCTTATAACTCTTATTTTTTGTTGATTTATTACTTGCGATTATTTTTATATTTAATTAATTTGTAGAGTTAAAAACACACTCGATTTAGTTCTAAATACCCTCTAATTTAAAGTACTAACAGGTAGCCTTGCGATAACACTCTAATAGGGATAAACTATTAGTTTTACTATAGGGGGCTACTCCCGTATAGTAATATAAAGAAAGTGCCGCCACGAAGAACTTACTACGAAGCTAATCCAAAATAGGGCTGAATCCCTTACTTATAAATATCTAGAAGAGGTTCCTCGTCCTCTTCTTCTATACTATAGTGGCGACTTTGACGGGGGCGCTTAGTGAGAGGATCGTCCTCACCGCCGTCCTCCTTACTACACTTAGTGGCGGCAGAGGAGACGACGGTGAGGAGCCGGTTTAAGACTAGTACTGTCTCTTATTATATAAAGCGTTAATACTTGGGAGCCTTAATATTAAAAAGGAATAAGGGGGTTAACTTACTACTTGCGAGCTAGCTAAGCCAGCGATTTCCCGGCGTATAGCGCGTGTTTCCTCTAATAACGCTAGCGACAACTCCCTAGTAGTCTTTAGTACGCTAATAGCGGCGACTAATAATGTCGAATTAATTAATTTAACGGCAATAACGATGGCTTCTTTATCTTTTGCCTCGAGGGTAGCAATTAGACGAAGGTATTCTTCGGCGACAAACCACGGAATCTGTTATATATTAGTAACTGTATATCCAGAGTACTTTTAGCGAGGATTCGAATACAATTTAAAATAAAGAAAAGAAATAGGAATACTTACTGAGTTACACCGGGACTTCTTCTCTACGTAATATATGCATTTCTTGCTCTTAGGATTATTAAAGGCGCATTCGTGGGATAGGTTCTTTATGAGGAGACGAACGTACTAAATGTAGTATTTATAGTATACGAGGTCGAGCGCTCTTATAGGTATGGGTGCAGGCACTGTTTTCAGTTAGCACACCGTTTCCTTACTGAACTATTTCCGAAGAGTATATTTACTTTTGGCTTATTTATTTAATTTAATATAGTCTTCTTAGAAATGTCAGTTTTTGAGTTATATTAAGTGAATTCAAGGAGATTAGAAAGTAGTATACGTATAGTAGTTATATGTGTGTTTGCTAAGGAGATTCTAAACCTTTGGGGGGAGGCGACATATATATATATTTATCACGTTATATAATACTAAGGGTTCCTATTATTATTAGTTCTCGCTTAACCTCGCTATTGTGTCTCGCTATATTTAGACCCCTTTCAGGACACTTTCGGGACACTGTTAGATCGGGATTAGACGATGTTAGATACTTTGTCATTTTATTTGTTATTTCTTATATATTATTAGTTATTTACTTCTACGTGTGTTAGAAATAGTTTTTCTAAAAGAAGTTTTGCCTGTGTTAGTCTATAGGTCCTTGTATGAGTATACTTCGGTCCGGAAAAGGGGGTGCGGGTCAAAGTCAGGGGTTAGAGCTTAGCCGGACTGGTTTTAGTAGAGATTCGGTGGGGTTTCATAGTATATAGTCTAGCTCTCCTCGCACTCTCTTAGAATATACACAGATTTTTGAACTAACTATTTATTACTCTGTCACTATACTCGCATTTTGAATATATTCACACTTGCGGCGTGGTACATGAACCGGTACTGCACTGACAAAATCCTTTAATAAGGATAAGTGAAGGTAGTAGGTGAATTAAAGGTTTTAAGAAGAAAGAAAGAAACTTTAAAAGAGAGTAATTAATAAAATAGTAACTGTTGGCTTTGGAATTAAGAAGTACGAGTAGCTTGTACGTAAGTCTATTCTTAAAGAGAGTAATACGAGTAGTAAGCGCTAGTTCGCTAAGAAGCTTCGTAAGGTTAAGATATCGTATATTTTGTACTATACTTAAGAAGAAGCCTTTTTTTAGGCTAAGTCTTTTGCTCGTGGGATAAGTTCCTCTATTAGTAAGTTATTGTTATCGTTTGTAGCTTAACTATTAGATATAAGACTACTATCGTCGGCGCCTACTTCTATTTCGTTAACACGCGAGGTATAGCCGCGACTAAGGGGTCTCTAGGAGAAATGCCGGGGGGTATTCGCTAGTGTTTAGCCACGAAGTATATTAGCTCGTGTAAAAATTTATTAACTTAGGGGTTAGCTAGTTTCTCGTTACTAGGATAAAGAAGTAGTAGAAGTTTAGAGTAACTTTCCTATAGTTCTTAAAGCGATATTAACTTAAGACTAGGGGTGGGAATTTATACTTAATATTAAGGGATTAAAGCGATTAGCGTAGATAATGCTTTTTACGATCTGTCCTTAGTTCTTAACTTAGACTATTTCCACGTACTCTTTTAGAGTCTTAGTTTTCTAATACTCGTGGAATAGTTACTTACGTAGGCGGGATAAGAGCTTATCTTATAAGTTTATTTTAAGTATTAACTTATTAATTATATCGCCTTAGTTAGTAAAAATCTTAAATTATTAATAGAAGTCCTAGAAGATTTGTTTTATAGGTTTTATCTTTAACGTAAAGTAGAAGTTACGCGCGGTTTATTATTTATAAGGGTTAGTTAAGAATTTGACTACTTAGTTAATTAAGTCGAGTGTATTTGCGATGTTTCCGTCGTCGTTAAACGTCGGGGACAAAAAGGAGGGCTTTAGGAACGTGCGAGCTGTTCCTTTTGTTTATGTAAGTAACTAGTTCTTTTAATAATCGTCGTTAACGAAGTATTTGTCGTACTGGCGCAAGGCGTTTTAAACCTAAACTTCCTATAAGCGTGGATTATAATCGATGTTGTTTAAGAACTTGTCGTTTAGGTTAAGGATCTTCTCGATTCGTAAGGCTATAAACATTTAGGATATCCTAAGGAAAGAGGGGGAACGACGACGTAGGATGCGAGGAGGTTAATAATCGTCATTACTATTGTCGTCTAGTGGTCCACTAAGATTAAGAGCGTTTTATGCCTTACCTTTGTTTAGCTCGGGGGTAAGAGTTTTTTTAATTAAGGGATAAAGGGGTATATCCCCTTTTTAGAAAGTTACAAATCTTGGGGCGGGTTTACGTAATAAAGGCTCGTTAGTCGTCTATCGCTATTGTTAAAGAAATAGCTTTAATCGCTAGTTCTTTATGCGACTCTCCGCGAGTTACTCTTCTAAGATACGAAGTCGGCTTTCTTATAGTATCTCTCTTATATATATCCTTATAAGCTTTATACTGCTCCCTGGCGTATTAGTGGAAGTAATGATTATAGGATTGTTAGTATCGGGAGAGTTAAGTAGGGGGACGGAAGAAGAGGCAGACGACATATCGACGTCGTCTATAGCGGGTCGCTTTACTAGAGGAGGGACGACTTTCGGCTTAACTTAGCGAGTTAGAGGGAGAGGTCCGGCGAAGAGAGGGTTTCGACTTCGTCGTGTTGAGGCAGAAGTCGGGGAGGAGAATGAGGGTAATAGTGGCGTAGTAGATATTAACTTCGCTATTAATAGGGGTTTTAATACTATCATTCGTTAAGCTACAAAGCTTAGTATAAGCCTTTCCTATATTTGAGCTTTTAGGTCGTAACTACTTACAGGAGAATTAGGGGGCGAGGGATATTTACTGTCTTCTTAGACGTAGAGAAAAGAGTTGTAGATAATGTGACGCTTGCCCTAGAAAGACGGCAATCACGTGTAACTGACGCCTCACATATTAACGCAAGAGACATATAATAATACTAAGTATTAACTTAGAATCTATAACTATAGAGGAAAGAAGGTAGGGAAAGAAGAGGTCTATATACAAGAGATTAGTATGTCTAGTACTATAGTAATCTCGGTACGTCCTGATCGGGCAGTACTAAGTGGAGCCGGTGGAAATAAGGCTCTGGACAGCGACAGTCGTCACAAATATATTAGGATGGCAAAACTAAGGTTTTACGGCTACGGAAACGTCTAAAAGAAAGTGCCGGCAATGTAACTATAAGTAGGGCTCCGTATAGCCCTGGCGAAGCTGTCAAAAAGCTGTGGATTCCGGAGAGTTACGACGTATACAATTAGTTTATAAATGCTGTCGATTTAGGGGACTAACTTCAAGGCCATAATAGAGGCCTTAGGCGTGTAAAGAGAGGGCCAGTTTAAGCTCTTTACTAATACTTGCTTTTGGTAGTATTAAGTAACTGTTACTTAATTTACTAGTACTCTAGTTATAACGTGGAAACTATTAATTTCCGGAATTAAGACGATTTCCGTATCTAACTCGTGGAAGCATTAATTGCTAGGGGATCCGATGCGCTAGGCTCTTAGAAAAGGCGTGTTTCAGGGCTATCTGGCGACGCTTTAGAAGTCCCAGTTCATCGGCATACCCTGATCAAAATGCCTACGAGAGCAAACTGCGTAGCGTGTAAAGGAGGACGATTCTTCGACCGGCCCCGGAAAAGAGTAGCTCTAGCCGAAAGAGCCGCGAATATAGGCCGCCTTAGTAAGAAGTCCTCATCTAGCTTTAGCTGTAAAGAGTGTGATATCTATCTTTGTAAATTAGGAGACTGCTTTGTAGTTTATTATTCAAAATGATACGATTTAGCCGTAAAAAAGTGGTTTTTAATAACTGGCGCTAACTTTTAGTGTTCTTCGCTAAATTAGGGGCTCGCTTCAGTGTACCATACAGGCTCTTCAGGAGGGTGTTCCTGGTGGCACCTAAGGGGATATATCTATTCCGGTTAGTGGCTATGAGGTTTAACACGTTTGGTCTCCGTACCTGTCAGTCTATGGAAAGGGGAGCAGCCGGGACAAAAGGCGTCGAGATATCTTCTGAGTAGAGGGGAGCTCAAGTTGTCTAGCTGTAGAGTGGCAGTGCACAGATGATGTGTTTTTCCGCCACTTGTCTCTGCCACACTAAGTGGCACTGTTGGCGAAAATCACGAGATAAAGCTTTGACTTAGATGTACGCAAACCTTTAGATGAATGAGTTGCTAGAGTGGAATTCTTTTCATGTGCATTCTACTACCTTCCCTTAGCGTACAATGATCCTGCTTGCGAGATGATGCGAATGATACACAATTAGAGTAACACCTCGTGCTGACGTGCTGTGTGGCTTAAAAAGTGTGCAGAATTGCCCATGATAGCTGAGCATCCTTTATAAGGACACAAGAAGCCGCTATTGGCTAATCGTCTCTAAAGATGCTAAACTCGAACGTGCCTTCCTAGACTATTTTTGCGTGAAAATGGACCTCGTTCGTAAAATGAGTAATATAGTGTGGAGTTTATATGTAGCCTGTTGTTTACAGTTTGTATTTCTTGAACTTTTATTAGTGTGTTACTTCTTTTCTCTTAGGAAATCTCGTCGTTATTGTTAGTACTTGTACTAGTATACAAATGGCTTTTCTTAAAATGCCGCTTTAATTGTACTACTTTGAATAGGCGAGGCGTTTCTTGGCGGTAGCAGAGTTGTGCTAGAGTATAAACGAGTTGGACTCGTATATTAAAAACCTGATTCTTAGGAAGCTTATTAAGTGGTTGGAATAGTAGGTTGGCTACCGTGGCCCGCTCCTCGAGCTCATAATTAATAGTCGATGGTGTAAGTATTTTTATATCGGGAAGAATGCCTCGCATTTAGCGATCTACTTTATCGATGTGAACGGTTTTGTAGAAGTTATTATTGTATTATCGAGTAGCTTATTTTTTAATTTGTTTTTCTTGTAGTTAATCTTACATTAAGCTTCGTGGTATTTCTTATACTAAAACGTACACTCGGTTGCCTTGATTGTAGAGTAGCCGTCTTTCTTTATCTTAAGCGCGTAGCTCTTCTAGGCTTTTACCTTTTTTAGGATATATAAATGGTTCGAAATCTCCTTTTTTTGTGTGTTACTTAGCTTATCCGGGGCATTATTATGACGTTTAAGGCGACCGACAGCTCGAATAAGATCCTCGCGGCGAGTAGTTCCAAGGCAAATGGCTTAATAATCGGCGTTAATAAACGAGGGTATATAATGTCGTTTATATACGTCCCTATTGTTTCCTATAGCGTGTCTTCTCTCCTCGGGGGTTAGTGCCTCTATATCGTTCGTATTTAGTAAATTTATATTAGTAAAGATTACATAGAAAATTATTCTTATTATTTAATCGTTTCCTGGATTTTCTTCGCAAGTTATACTATTAAAGTTATTTCCTGAAACAATAGGTGCGGCTAAGACGAATAAAGTAGTACTAGTGCTTCTTGTATATAAATGATTTCGTTTTCGATATTTAGACTTTAGTTAGCGTATACTCGATGTTATAAAAAATAGGTCGTTTTACTTAGTCGTCGTCTCATTTCAAACGAATACGATCTGTTCTTTTTAGAATAATAAGATTGTAGATCTATTATAGTGATGTGAATTTGTTCTTAAATGCGTTATTTGTAATAGCTAAAGTTATAATAAATATGACTAGGCAGCAAATTATACTTTTATCGTCACGGAACGTGAATTTTTTCTTATATAAGATTAGATAATTTAAGTAAGTATTAAAAGGAAAATAAATATGTACTTACGGCTTCTTTTTTTCACTTAATCGCTTAATGTGTTAAAAGTTAAAGATGAGCCGTATAGTAGGCCGCCGTTCTTTTATTAGGGGAGGGAAGACTTAAAACTTAATATCTGTAACGACACAAGAGCCTTGGACGCAGAAGGTTGACTTAACACTTAGAATACAAAACTACAGAGCTACTTTATAGGAGGGAGCTATATATATAGGGAGTCGGAGGGGAGTCGGACCTGTTCCGGACCCCTGACTTAGCCGAAGCATACCTGTCGTAACACTACCCCCTTAGGAAGCCGAAGCTCGTCCTCGTGCTTCTTACTCTTCCTTTGATTCGATACCATTCTTATACCTATATTCAAGAAGCGTCTCAAGTACAGCATTGACTTCTATAATATTAACCTCTCTCTCTAAGCTTAATAATTGTCTGCCTATATTGTTCGTAAGTTGACGTTATATATGAGTTAGTAGCTGAGAAGAGCGTGTGATATCCTTAGAAATCATGCGATTAACTTGAGCTAGCTGAAATCGGACTCGGGGCTGAATTGTTTGTATTTAGACTAGTTCCTGAGGAGATTCTGATTCGGAACGCGGTGGAGGTACCGGATAGACAGAGACGTAGTGATCAATCGATCCGCATCGGAAGCAGCGGGAACGATTAACACTTATAGGGGAAGAGGAGCGAGAAGCTACGTCAATAGAGTTAATCATAGAAAGGTCTATTTTGTCGGCCTTTTGAGGGTCGTATAAAGAGCGATGCTGAGTCGGACCTGTTCCGGAGGAGTTGCTGGGAGTATGTGTAGGGAAAGTTGATTGCGATGCGTACTTCTTGTAAAGAGAGACGAATTCAAGATACTTTAAAGGAGTCGTACCCGACACGTCGTGCTCTTAAAGCTTGCGCTTAAGGTACTCGGAAAGGCATAGCCGCAAAGTGTCGATTTTCCTCTCATCGTCTTAATTCTAGCCTCTTCGCTAAGTGTTACTTCAAAGGAAATCAGGAACCCGTGGAAACTACCGGTTTGAGCTAGCTTATAGAGCTTTACCTTCGCTCGTTGAACCTTGTTTTCGACTCCGTTATACCTATTAAGTTGATCTAGGATCAAATGATAATTATATGTATTCGTGAGGTTAACGTGTTTAAGGAGCTCTAGACAAAGGGCAACTAGTCCGGAATTAAGCTGTAAATAGACAAAGGCAAATTGAGCTTGCGAATCGATAGTTACTTCGCCATCGACGCCAAGCACGAGTTAAAGCTACGCTAGCCAAGTGTCGTAGTATAATTAAGTGCCGTCAAACTTTAGAGGGTCCGAGAGCCGACGCTTAGGCCTCTTAAGGGCCACTTCGGATCGCGCTCAGACCTACTCTTAAAGCGGGGTTAAAGAGCTTTGTAAAGAAGTAATCGTTAAAAAGAGAGTATCGATTTGAGAGTCTTTATAGGCGAGCTCGTCGGTGAATTGTTAGCGAAGAGCTTGTAGTTATTATTAGAAGTCCATAGTAAAGGAAAGGAAAGGAATCAAGGAGGAAGGTTTAATTTAGAAGTGTTATATAGTACTAGAGGTAACAGGCCAAATACGGAGGAGGCGTATATAAGTGGGAATACGTGTAGAGAGTAAAGGTAAGTAGTATCGACGATAGAATCAACGACTCTAATTTAATCGAGCAACAGAAGGACAGCAACAGTAATAGCAACAGATACTCTAGACGTACGTAGAGGAATTTTGTATAATATAATAATATAAGAGCCTTAGGCGTAAAAGGTTGACTTAACACTTAGAATACAAAACTACAGAGCTACTCTACAAGAGGGAGCCATATCTATAGGGAGTCGGACCTGTTCCGGACCCCTGACCTAGCTGAACCCTAGCCGAAGTATACCTGTCGTAACATCTTTAGTTAAATTTTATTAGTTTATTTTCTTTAATAAGTTAACCTTAAGCTATTAACCAAAATCGTTTTTATTTGGTAATCCCGAATTATAAGAGGGGGGTCCTTGTCCTAAGCTTTCGATCTCTTTATCCCTAATTTCCTTAGCTTTATCTAATAATCTAGGATTATAATTAGTTAAGCCTTTTTCGTTATTAATATTTTTTATTAGTTTTTCTAAAGTAATATTATATTTTATTTTGCTAATATACTTAGGCGTTGTAAAAATTAATAAGGTTATTCACAAAAATAAAAGATAAGCTTTAATTATTTTAAGCTTAGGATTTAATACTATATAACTCCTTTTTCATCGCCTTTATTATCTTTTAAGCCTAGTATCTAATTCGAGATTAATTTAAGCGGTGCTTAGTTAAGTATGCTTAAAGCTTTAAAAGTTTAAGAACGAATATGTCACGATTCAAGTAATCACGAGTGTCTTGGCCCTGAGGCTAGGTAGCCTAGCTGCACAGAGAAGCCAGGACAGGGATTTCCTCGGTTTTAGACTTTGGCTCGTTGGCATTACAATTTTGGTTTTTCTCGGAGGAACTTGATCACGGGATCAGGGGTTAGGTAAGGGACCGCTGGGACCGCTATTGGTCTAAGATCGCTAGGGGTTTAGCAAGATCCAACGTTATAAAGCTTTATATAAATAAAATAGTTTTTTTAGGTAATAAAGCTTCGTACTTAAATTCATATAATAATTTAATTATTGCTTATAACGTCTTAATTCCTATTAAGAACTAATCCTCTTGTGATTTTGATCATTAGTTATTTAGTCTACGCCAAAGTCTAGTAAAGAATTTAGGTTATAACTTAATACTTTATCTAAATCATTATATAATAACCCTCTAACACGTCAATTACTGTTTAAAAAAGCTACTAAGGCTTTCGATCAAAAGGACTTTGCTCTTAGCCAGGCAGAAATAAAGATATAATAATTAGAGGCTAAATTAGATTAATTACAACCACGGAAAAAGCGGAAGGTACAAACTAGTCTAAATTTCAAGTTTATAGATATTTAGGTTATCTATTGAGCTCAAATTGTAGCTAGAGATCAAGAAATTGTACCTATTGATTTAGATTCAGAAAGAGATTCTAATACTATAGAAGATTATATAGAAATTGAAGAGTTATAGAGTTATTAAGTGTTGTTTACAGGTGGTAGTAAAATTGCGGGGTGATCAGAATGGGGGGGTGATCGGAATAGTGGGGTGGGGACTTACGTGATTCGATAAATCGTGACACTATCCCCCTTCTGTCCTTAGCGTATCCTTATACTTAAGTATGCCAAAGGAAATATTAACGACTACCCACGGCCGTCTTTTTC
This sequence comes from Leptodontidium sp. 2 PMI_412, assembly GCA_021432625.1. Classification (NCBI taxonomy): domain Eukaryota; kingdom Fungi; phylum Ascomycota; class Leotiomycetes; order Helotiales; family Leptodontidiaceae; genus Leptodontidium; species Leptodontidium sp. 2 PMI_412. The sequence continues at coordinate 77,843 of MU270367.1, read as the reverse complement.
TTTTACTATGTCCCCCGAATACTTAACCCGAAGAGTTAATTATATTGCCCTCGGACAATAGATTTAGATTATTAGAAAGATTATAGCGCCTTACACTAGATGTGAGAATACGAAATATAATAAGTGTGTGTCCCCTCACGACCCTAAATTATCGCGTTGTGAGAGATATACTTGTTTAAATAAATCCTGTAATGTTCGTGAGAGGAATCGAATACTAACCGCCTCGGATTAGGAGTCCCTCGACTCTTAGATTAAGAAGCTAAAGAACGAGGAAGACATTGCGGTGGCCGAGTTTCATACTCGGATCGCGAGGCTAAAGAAACTGTCGGTGCAGTACCGGTTCATGTACCACGTAATATATCGATATATTAGTATGGCGACAGAGTAAATAATATATGGTTAAAAATCTGTGTATTTTTTAAGAGAGTGCGAAGGGAGCCAGATTATATATTACGAAACCCCACCGAATGTCCTCCGAAACGAGTTCGGTTAGGCACCGGCCCCTGATCTTAACCTACACCCCTTTTCTAAACTAAAGTATACTTATATAAGGACTTGTAGACTAATATAAGCAAAACTTCTTTTAGAAAAACTATTTCTAATATAGCGCAGAAGCAAATAACTAATAGTATAAGAAATAATAATAAAAAAATTAAAGTACCTAATAACGTCCGATTTCGGCCCGAAAGTGTCCCGAAAGGGGTTCGAATATGGCGATACGCCGTAGCGAAACTAAGCGAGAACTAATAACAATAGGAACTGTCAGTGCAGTACCGGTTTATGTACTACGCCGCAAGTGTGAATATATTCTAAATGCGTGTATAACGACAGAGTTATAAAGTGTGGTTCAAAATCTGTCTATTTTCTAAGTAAGTACGAGGAGAGCCAGACTATATATTACGAAACCCCACCGAATCTCCACCGAAACTAGTCCGGCTAAGCTCTGACCCCTGACTTTGACCCGCACCCCCTTTTCCAGACCGAAGTATGCTTATGTAGGGACCTGTGGACCAACAGGAACCCTTAGTATTATGTAACGTGATAAATATATATGTATCGCCTTTTCCTAAAGGTTTAGAATCTCTTTAGTTAATATACATATAACTATTGTACGTATACTACTTTCCGATCTCTCAAATTCGCGTAATATACCCTAAAACTAATATTTCTAAGAAGACAATATTAAATTAAATAAATAACTTAAAAGTAAGTATACTCTTCGGAGATAGTTCAGTAGGGAAACGGTGTGTTAATTAAAAATAGTGCCTAATCGTCAGCTCGCCGTCCGGTGGGCTTCCTACATCCTTTCAGTCTTAGTCAGATAAGCGAATGCGGATCGGAAGCGAATGCGGATTTTCGCGATTTTGTACGCGTCCCCCACCAAAATCGCGTCTCTTTTATATTACCACCAAATACGGTTTCGCATAATATTACGATGGCTCGGAAGCGAATTCGTCTAATTAAGGAACCGAAGGCTTTAAAGGCTCCAAAGCGGCAGCGAACCTTAGAACCAGGCTCTTTTAACATAATAGACTATATAAAGACGCGTTTACGTAAGGCAAAAGAATGGCTTTAAAAGTATCCTTTAGAAAAATAATCCACGGCGGTTAAGATCTTTAATATTAGTCCTATAACGCTAAACAGCGCTCTTAAACGATTCAGTACTAGAAACAAGCGTAGCGGATAGAACAAGATATTATAGGCCTATTATAAAACTTCCCTTCACGTATTTATATTATAATTGATTGCACACAGTGTGGTCAATAAGCCAATAAGCCAGTCATCAGCTGAGCCATTTCTTCAACTGATTGACTTACGTGTAATTACTAACTGACTGGCTTAACTAAGCAACTTATAAGCTACTTATAAGTTACACGGGGTAAAATTAAGGCTATAAAAAATCATATTCCTAACTAAACTGTATTATAGCAACTCATTAACTTAACGGCGCCTCTACGCTCCTAATTCTTCAAGTATTCTCTATGTCATAGTATCTCCCCCGAGAGTCTTAATACCTCTTGTGTAGTTTGCTTAAAGTAAGAAGAAAAAACACGCTTATACTTTGAGCTCATAGTAAGTACGGCAAGAAAGTCAAAGGCTATTTAAGAAAACTAAGGCCACTAAGCCTGTTTCGACTTCTAATACAAGAATAGCGGTATATCTAAACATAATTCGTTAAGATACTAAATTAACTAGTCCCTTCGACTTAAAACGCGTATAGTAAGTGTAGCTCTAGTTAGTGCTAACCCGTTTAGTATTGCCTTAAGGTAATTAACTCTCTCTAGGGGCTCTAAAGTAACTAATTCTTGCCGTATTATAGGCTCTAATTTATACTATTTCTCTTATAAATCCTTTAAAGCCTTCTTACCTTTAGTGACGAATAATTGCTCAATACTTATTTACTTCTTATTAAAGTATTATCACTTCTAGCGAGGGTGAAGAACTAGTGACGCTTGCCACGTAATAAAGAGGTCGGTTTTAACGTAATACTCTTGAGTCTTGCCTTAAGCCAAAGTTATCGACGATTATATACGCTTATTAAAGGCTCTATTTACTACGTCACGTTCTAATTTCTTAAAGTAAGCGAGTAAGCCTTTAAAGGCAAGTAGTACCTCCTAGGGAGCGCTATAAGATGGCTTGCCTACATCTTCCGTTAACTTTGTATTACCTTCGAGTGCTTTAGTAAGGAGAAAGAGAGGCTTAAGTTGTTGAGAAATGAGCTCTAAAGTTAACTATTCCTCGTCGTTTAAATAGTCTTCTTAGTATGTTTCGACATTAAACGCGTCTATAGAGACTCTTAGTTTAAAGGCGTATTAATCGAGGGCGTCGCGGAGGAAGATAACACGAGTTATTATAGCGTATAAGGCGTTTTAGCGTATACCTCTATTAAGAACTAACTTCAGGCTTCGGTTTATTACGTTCCCTTTATTTTACTCTTTTTGTAGATCCTTAAACAACTTAAAACGTTTCCTAGACGCTATAATATATGTTACTAAGTTATAAAGCTTTCCGAGCTCTCCGCGTTGTCTCTAAAGCTGACGTCGTGCTAGGGCCCCTGCCTTCTTATAGTCGTCTTTAAAGCTCGCGCTGTCTTAACTAAATAAATAGGCCTCTACGATAAGGTTAAGGATATGGCCTATATAGCGTAATCGTCGTTATTTAGGGTCGAATTTGAGAGCCTTTACGAGTTTTATAAGTGTAATATCGTTATTAGTTACGTTATTAAGGACGAAGTAACTGAGGTTTTATAAGGTGATGCCAAACCGCGTAAGAAGTAGGAGTATAACTAAGGCTTGCTCTACTAAAAGTCAGCGTTACGATAATATTAGAGAGACAGTTATATTACTAATTCCTGTTTTTCCGTGGTTTGGTAGCTCTAGTAGACCGGCGAGGCGTGTAATAAGCTCTCCTCTAGCATTAATAAAGTGTAAGACGACAGTAACTACACTGATTTTCTCTCTCTTTGATCCCTAGCTATCGAAGGTAATAGAGATTCTTGATATTGCGATCTAAACCTCTGTAATTACCTCTAGCTCAAAGTAGTAGAACATGTTATCGATCTAAGTGGCTACTGTTAGGTGGGCATTAAGTAATACGTTAATTACCTCTTGATTAGTAATCTGAAATATGTTTTTGAAGTGTTTTGACGCGGCTTTTCGAGCTTTTATATTATCTAGGATAACCTACTTCAAGAAGGCATTCTTGAATTCCTTTTGCTAGAAAGGAATGACTCGATTAAGATTACTACCTATAAACCTAGAGGGTTGTGTAGGCTGTTTTATAGCCTCTATTCACTATATATCTCCCCTAGGATTTAAGAAGTGAACTTATAACAAGTATTTCTTAGTGTTTTTGAGGCTATTACTATTAAAGACGTATTCTTTATGTTTAAAAAACCGTTAATTATAATGACTTAATATTGTTAGTTTAAGTACAGAACTTCACAATAACTAGACCGTCACTTATAGCGTTTATATAGCTAAAATTAGTGTCTTTTAGGGTGTGTTAATTATACTAATCTATATCTTAATTCTTAAACCTAAGACCTCGATAGCTTCTTTAACGCGGGGGTAAGAGTCTTGCCTATTAGTAATCTCTGTAAGTCTACCTCTCTATTATTAAATAACGGCTGACTATTCGTGAAAGGTAAGTAGTCTAACGGTAAATCGTTTCTCTTTAGTTTATAAGGGTCGTAGAATTCATTATATATTAGTAGAGGCCTTTGACAAGTATTACAAAGTGCTATTAAGGCTACTAGAGCTAAAGATCCTTCGGCATTCGTTCTAGTTATTATACGGCCGAAAATACTAGGGGCAGAGGCGGCAAACTGTGCGGTAGAAGCCTTAGAGGCAACTCTATTAATAATAATAAGTGAGGTACGGCGAGACATGATTTTGGCGATTAAACTAATAGAATTACTAAGTTAGTATATATAAGTGATACGGCATAAAGCATCTTTAATTATCTTGCCGGGCTTCACCGCTTAATTTTGGCCTATCGGAGCTAGTTTTTCCGCTCTGGGGGCACTTAATATCGTTAGTTTAAACACTAATTCGGCATTACTAACTCAGGAATCACAACCCTAAAATCGTCAAAAAAGTCGCCCCTAGCTTATAAGCTAATAGTAAGCTGACGATATTACAACTGATTGACTTAGGGCTAGGGCTGAGCTGACTAACTGACGAAAAGCAGCGAGCTGATTGGCTAGCTTATAAGCCGGCTGGCTTTTTGACCACTCTGATTGCACATTAGTTTTAGCCATTTGCGTAGTTGATTTATAGAGTTATTTACACTATTCGACGGCAATACAATAAAGTAGTATTAAACCCGTCTTAAAGCTAGTTCACACAATAATAGAAACAAAGCGGCCTTCACAAAATTAAGACTAAACCTTTAGCTAGAGTACGAATATTAGCACAAGACGAGAAGATAGTTAAACGTTAGTTTAAGGGGTTTAAGCGTACGTGTAAAAGAATAAAGGTTAAGCCAAGAGATATTATTAATTTCGACGAGACTAGCTTTCGAATTAAATGCCCTAAAGGCTTAGAAATACTAGTTCCGGAGTTTATTAAAGAAGTAAGTTCGCCGGTATGCTTTTATCTAAATCAAGTAATAGTTAACTTTTAGTTATAGTATTACTTTATTAGTCCCAAAACCCGACGATCTGTAACAATTATTAAGATAATTAACGTTACCGGACGAAAACCTATTCCTCTAATAATCCTTATATAAGGCAAACGACTTATGTAAGGGTGTAAGATAGAGAATGATAGTGTGAATGATGATTCTATTGAGGGGGCATTTCTAGGTCTATATAACTACTTTGAGTGCTGAGCTCTCGCATCGGTTATTAGCTTTGTATCAAGTTACTAGCTTTGTATCAGAGGCTCGCATCGGTTATTAGCTTTGTATCAAAGGCTCGCATCGGTTATTAGGCTCGTATATAGCTAGTATTCTTATAAAGGGTAGTTTAAGAAGGAGCTTCCTACTAGTACATATATAAAGGAAAGCGAGAATAGATTTACCGATAATTAGATCGCTATACTTTACCTAGAGTATTATATTTGGAATTTAAACTATAGACTAGGTAAACCATAGAAACTCATACTTATAGACAATCACAAGAGCCACGAGACTTTAGAATTTATTAATTTGGCTAACAAGAACCACATTTTACCTTACCTACTAATCCCTTACCTAATACACTGTATATAAGCTTTAGATGTGGGTATTTTCTAACTATATAAACATTACCACGACTTGGTAATTAAGAATGCCTTTATAAGGCTTAATTTAGAATATACTATTTACTATTTCTTATGAGATTTAAAGGGAATTCGCAACGAGACTTTTAGCCGGTATAACATTAAGAAAGCCTAGAAAAAGTCAGGAATGTTCCTAGTTAACTGCGATCGCTGTTTAAAGAACCTTAAAACCTTTACTCTACCTGAGGTTAATATTTAATCACTTACAAATCAAGAGCCTAGTTTACCTCGTACGCCAAAGAAACTAATACACGTGGAGGAGTTAATATAGCGCTAGCAACACAAAGTTACGGATCTTTTGAGTAGTTTATCTCGACTAGAATTTGTCTCCTTTCTCTGTAGAACTCGTTAAGTTACGATAGAATCTACTTTATAAATAGAAGAGTTAAATATTCTATCTTAACAGTAAAAGGACGAGATTAAGAGCAAAAAGCGGGGTAGGAAATGGTTCTACTTTAAAGATAGCCTTATTAAAGAGATTGCCGACATTATAATAGCTAAAAGAGACGCTAAAGACGCTAAAACCGAAGCCTCTAAAGCACAGCGCTATATTGACAAGTTGTGGAGAGAAGAGCGTGATATTGAGTACTGGAAAGGTGTTAATGCTCGGGCTATAGAGCGTACCTGAAAGAGAATACTACGAGAGCGCCTAATAAATGGTATTATTATAAAGGACAGTAATCTTTTGTTAGTCGTTATAAGAGTGTATCGCGTATTAACGTAGTTGTTTAGTTTGGTATATACTTACATAAGTACTCTAAGTATATAAACCTAATCTTTAGCTCCTCTTTTTAAGAAGATAACGCTTAATTTAATTAATCTTTAAACACACTTTTTAAAACTTCATTTAATTATATAATCTTTTAACCCTTTAAACCTCTACTCTTCTTTTACACGATAGTTATCTTCTTTTTCATCATAATGATTAAATTAGCAACTTTAACTTAGGTAGGAAATAATATATATGATTTAACGGCCTCAATTGCCTTAAGTATATTATATGTATTTTTTTAATAATAAAAAATCACTTTAATTATCGCATTAATTTCTTTAGAAAGTGCGAGTTATAAAACCTTTAAAAATTTCTTTTAATAAAATATAATAATTTTTCTTTTGCCAGGTTATACTTCGTATCTTTTAAATGCTAATACCCCTCATCTTTGGCTCCTTTAATCCCTTCGAAATATTCCCTAATTCTCTTCCTAATGCCTTACTTAATATTATCTTTAACCCCTTTCTTACCGCCTTCTTAAATACCTTTCTTTATTCTTTTCTTAACTTTTTCCTTAACTTCTTTTTCAATTTTTTCCCTAATTCCTTTTTTCTTAATTCTTTTGTTTTATCCTTTATTTTAAACTAAAGCCTTAGTAGTTAAAGCTAATTTTTCTAGTTTAGCTTTTCGCGTAATATTACTCGTGTTTCTATTACTTATTAAAAAAACTAAGATACTATCACTATGACTTAGTTTAAGAGAAAATAAATTATAATTATTTTCGTAGATGATTAGGAGCGGGCTTATTAATAGAGGACTTGGAGAGGATTTGAGATTAATTTATGTCGGTGTAGTACCGGTTTATGTACCACGCCGCATGTGTGAATATATTCTAATGTGAGTATGGTGATAGAGTAATAAATGTATAGTTCAAAATCTGTGTATTTTCTAAGAGAGTGCGAGGAGAGCTAGACTATATACTGCGAAACCCCACCGAATGTCTACCGAAACTAGTCCGGCTAGGTTCTAACCCCTGACTTTGACCCGCACCCCCTTTTCAGACTAAAGTATACTCATGTAAGGACCTGTGGACTAACAATTTACTTAAGTTTTAATAAAAGTAAGTTTCGTAAATTTCCTAAGTCTGAGTCGAATAATACGTGGTTTACCTTTAAGGGCTATTGCACTTCTTAAGTCCTCGGTATTTATTTAAAACAACCGATTTTAAGTCCTTCGATTTGCTTACGCAAAATCATTCTTATATTAGTTATTCCTTCACTTTACTATTAATTAATTCGTTTTATTATACTAATATAATCGATTAGTTTTAGTAATCTTTTTTATATAATAAAATAAGGCTAACTCTTATATAAAACTCTCTTATTATATTACTTTAAGGAAATCCAATTCGTTTTTAGTATATTAGTTATTAAAGAAAAGTACCTTAATTATAAATACTACGAATATTCCTAAAAGTATATTAGTAAGTATTTCATAAAACATAATATCCGACGGGCTGCTGCCAGGGTTGACTTTTCGCTTCAGGGCATAGCCCAGTCGCTGCAGGCTGTTGCTCCAGGGACCTCACAGTGGCCTCAGCTTGGTCACGTGCAGAAGTCAACCCTGGCAGCAGCCCATCGGATAAAGTGTAATTTATTAGGATATATTACTACTCGTAATATTAGGGTATACTTAATTAGTATACTTAAATAAATATTAAATAATCTCGCTATTAACTTAAAACTTATAAAGCTCTTTATTATTCACATCTAATCTTAATAAGATAAAAAGCAAGAAGAAGTTAAGAGATTTTATGCCCCTCGCTTTACGTAATTGCTTTCGTTAAGAGGTGGTTTTTCGAAGAGTAGGGAATCCTTTACATGTTATGTTCTTTGCTAGTATCTTAATGGGTGTATACATAAGACCGTCGTTAAGGTATCTGACAGTCGGCTAATGATATTGACTGGGGCTATCTTTAGTCTCTAAGGTTGGGTCGAGTGTGCCGCAGATAATAAGGGCATGCGTTATCTTTGCAAAAAAGGTAAATAAGGTAATATTTTTTAATATGGTAACATAATATTACTTGATCTTATATTAAGGCTTTGTTTTAGTTATATTTGTATTTAACACAGGCGAAATTACATTACGTATAAGAAGTAAAGTTTAAAGAATACGATAACTATTAAAACAAATTATTAATGCTCATTAGATTTGGTGTGTAAGATATAATTAAATGCTTCTTATTACCTTTCGATTTTTGCAACAAGAATATGAAGCCATAATACATCTAGATAGTTTGGGTAGAGGTAAGGAGAATAAAAGGTAAGTGCTGAGCCTTTACGTAGAGCTCCTTTAACTAGCCCCCATAAAGGAGCTTCAGCACGAGTGGCTGATTGATTGGGCGACGGCACGATGACGAGAGGTGGTCGTAATTAGGACAATACGTGCGGCTATAGGCAAGGATTCGACGTTACATTTGATGTAGAAAATCTGACTGGCGGCACTACAAGCTTCCCTCCAATAAGTCGAATTACCCAACTTGGATGTATCAATGGGCGGCAGCAATTTCCTGGACATTCTCATTAGCATGGTTTGCTCAGGGACTAGCTCCTCTACGGACCACGTTGATCGTGCCTGTGTTAAAGTGAGCATCTTTTACAGAGGAAGTTCCCGCACCTGTGCCCGTACGCCACAATGAAAGGAGGGCATTTCCTGTGCGTATTCTCGGAAGAAGATTGGTGAGACCTAGGTAGTCGGGCCAGTGTTTCCGAGCCCCCTACCGAGAAGTCGGCAGTTTCCCGTGGTTCAAAGTAGGCAGCCAAAAATCCCATATGGCTGGGCTAGACCCGGATTCAGCGTTCTGCAGGCACACGGAACGGACAGCGAGCAAAGAGGCGGAAATGTGGGACAGGATGGATTGAGGAGTGAGGCCACCATCGATGTCGGGGGGAGGGAGTTTCAGCTTGCAGATTGGATTACCGGGTATTTGTTTTGTTTTGGATTTAGTATAGCTAGCGAATCAGCCTTAAGGCACGCTGATCGATTCTCGCCTTATTTTCGATAGCGATTAGCCTTTCGGTTCCTCTGCCGGAGAGGGTGGCGTAACGTGGCGCGACGGGGAAGTCTGGAACGACGCCCCAGCGGTTCCAACTCAAATGAGGTCAAACGGAAATCATAGTAGGAGGTCCTCATTATTGGCTCGTTCAATATGTGACTAATAGTTCTGCGGCATTTTGTCGCATTCAGCATATGGGGTTCCTAGTACTCCAACCGTTTTCTGATATGTGACGATCGATAGGATAGTCCAGGTGGAGCCAAGCCTTCCCCGCACCGACCAGCACATTGAGTGGCTTGTCCCACCCTCGTTAAATGTTCCCGGCTGGCTCAAACCCGATCAAATGACAGCACCCATATCCAGGCGAACCACATGGCCCTGCTAATCGAGAAGAAGAAATATAACTTCAGACCAAAGAGGCTCACGATTCAGGGAGAGATTTCCGTTCTCAGCAGCGCATGGAGCACCCTATTAAGAATATGTCGTAGCCGATCGAGATCGAGAAATGACAAGCAACGGTATTGTCCGAAGCTCATGCCAGTTTTTGTTGCTTTGACATATTGTGGCTTTTAGTGGCTAATAGTGGCTTCCAGCCATACGAAAAGCACTTCTCATATCTATGGAATAGTCCTTATATCATAACCCCATTCAAGTCAGATCAGCAAGACGAATCAATTTTTTTTTCACTTCTGCCTTCTCACTGTAGAGAAATTCATACTTCAAATTCAAATCAATTTTTTGTCTAATCGAGTCCGTTGTTCTCGGCCTTCCTACTTTTTCGTCAACACAATGGGCGAGATCGTTGGCGCTTTACCCCCTCCGCCCGGAGTCATTCCGGACTTCGAGCATGCTGAGTCGAGTGGATATCAGGTTAATATTGTAGTTGCAATCTTGTTTCCGCTAGTAACTTTGGTTGTGGCTCTGCGAATTTATATAAGGGCAATGATCGTTCGCAATGTAGGGACCGACGACTGTAAGCTTCTTTGCTATCAAAGATATTAAGCATGTCAATTAACTGGGTCTAGATGCGATAATCTTGGCATGGGTATGAATTTTTGATAAACCATAAAAATATCAAGACTGGCCGAATACTTATGCCTCCTATTAATATAGATTTTGTTGGTTGGCCTCGTTATTACTTCTATCCTTTGTGAGTAGCCACTCATATTTGACTAATGTTTTGTTAACTATTTATCCTAAAGTGGTCAATCTCGGCATGGGTATCCATCTCTGGAATGTGCCACTCACAACGTTCAGTCCTCATTTCTTGAAAGTAAGTTACTTATTTGTAGAGTTCAGAGTTGGTTAAAACCTTTGTATGCCAATCTTTAGCATTTACTAAACGTTTTCTATTAGATGGCTGTAATCTACGGGGTCTTTTACGGCCTATCTTTTCTCTGCGTCAAAGTATTGATGCTATTACTCTACCTCCGACTCTCGCCATACCGCCAATTCAGGATCGCGGTATGGGTAGTTATAGTAGCGACGGCCGTATACTCCGTCCTCGGGTCATTCGTATTCCTTTTCAACTACCAACCTATTGCTAAAACTTGGGATATTACGATTACAGATGGGAAATGTATTAATGTAGCCAAAATTGGCATGACACACGCCTCACTAACTATCGTAACTGATATTGCGATGCTACTCTTGCCGATTGCGCTGGTACGGAAGTTGAAATTACCAATGAAACAGAAAGTGGCATTAGCCGGCCTCTTTATGACTGGAACACTGTAAGTCTGGTTATTCTCTATTGTGTGTGCAATTAAATAAAGGAGCTAATTTCCACGAGTGTCTGTATCGTTAGTAGTATTCGGATAAAGGTCATTATGGATGTCATTCGTACGGCAGATTTCACAAGGGTGATGGCTAGGGCTGTAATATGGACGTAAGATCATTTCTATATCCCTTTGGCTCTGCAGTAGTATAGATTTTTGATGCTAATAAAGCTTTAGCACCATAGAGGTATGCATCGGAGTTATTTGTGTTTGTCTTGCCAGCTTCAAACCATTTCTTTGACGCCATTTCCCCCGGCTGCTCGGTAGTAGTATCCGCTCAGATGCCTTCACGATGCATTTCATTAGGACCGCCAATATTACCCCTAATGTATTGATCAGGGAATATGAATTTGAGTCATTCAAAAAATGCCAGAAGAGTGGTATACCTCAAAAGAGCAAACAACAGTCATGTGCCAGCAATGAGAGCCAGGATAACATACTTAGAGATGGGTATCTGAAGGATATAGCAAGGATGAACGAAAAAGCTGTAACACCAGATGCCGGACCGTCGCAGAAGGGTAGTTTTCGATCGGACCGCTCTGATATTCCGCTAGCGTCTCGTGAAGAGTTTTGAAGGAGGGTATTGTATTACTGTATTCTAGGGCAATAGATGTTTGTATTTTTATATTTCGGCACTGAGGTGGCCTTAGAGCTATTCTGTTTGAGGGTTAATGAATTCGGGAGGTCTCGTGGTAGGCAATGAAGGAGTGGCGCAGTCGGTATATATGATTGGAGGGGAGGCTACTCAAATTAGAGAAGAAGGAAAAAAGGGATATTATTTGGCGTATTTTTTGAGTGTGAAACTTGTGTTGGGGTAATTCCCCGGTAACGTCGATCGAATTTGCGAGACTCGCGGACATGTGCAACAGCACTGGCGTAGGGTCTCTAGAATCTCGCGGAGGTAGTGGCCAAGTTTAAAACTGCGCGGTCTAAAGCATCGCCAAAGGATTCAGCAATTGATATTATCCCTTCGCTAGAGCACCGAGACCTTGGGCGCAGTAGGGAGGAATAAGCAAAGAAAATCGACGAAGACTAATATCACCTAGCGGGTGAGGTGGCTATAAAGAAAATTCCCGCTCTTGTTAGCAGGAAGAACGAGGCACGAAGGTCGTGTCTGCTAGCAGGTGGCTCTCCGCAGTTATAATAAAGGCTAGCGATTGAAGCTAACTCGAGGAATTAAAGTGGTCCTAGTTAATCGGAAATAGTACTCTAGTAAAGGGAAAGAAAATGGCCGGCGACTCCTCGATATCTCCCTAGCCGGGATAGCTGCTGGGGAACCTCCTGTTTCTCTGTTAACAACACAACTGCGTTGGCGAGAGGTGCTGGTAGTGGGAGTGATTCCTCTAAACCAGGGACAGAGAGGGAGAAGACATATATGCGTTCCAAAGCATGATTAAAGACTTGGGTGATAAGACCTTGGACGAGGTCTCCAATGACCTTATTCGGGACGTTAGTATGGACGAAATGTCTCCATCAACTGCCATTTCTCGGCCTCAAAGATCAACGAGAAGATATTTGGATTGGTCTCATTTGCTTAGTACAGATAGCGAGGATGACTTGCTATTTTTTTGCCGTGTCTCTAGCTTTTTTAAGGTACACAACTCTTGGTGGGACAGCACGCCAATTATAGTGTACCGTGGAAATCGGTAAGAGCAAGGCTAGCATTCTGCTTAAGCGACTGTATTTTCCCCCAGGTATTTCACTGTATGATTAGCAGAACCCTTATAATAACCCCAAATCTCAGTCTCAGCGTAGAAAGTCACACCCATTGCTGGTGCAAAGACGTTTCTGCTGCCTGCAATCTGCATTGTCACCTTCGTTATCGCAGCATGAGGGCGCAAACCTAGGATCCCCCGCACAGCGGGGGCTGTGGCATGGTGGTCGGATGCTACAGAAGGTTGGACAGCCAAGGGATCGACATTCTTGTGCTTTGGGACACCAATTCGCATAGAGTTTGCAGATGCGATTGAAGTCAACTGCTGACGGGTTGGTCGGTGGGTTCTTGGGGACGACTATGGCCGTATTGACCGATATGAGTGTCTCTGTGCCGGGGATTGCGAATGCACTTTCAATATAGTGCATGATTGAGTTTGCATCGTATATTCCGGAAGAATCGGAAAATGGGTCCGTAATAATCTCGAAATTGCTTGCGAAGCCACAACAGTTCGCGACTGGGTTACAGCAAGTAGAGCCTGGTGGCATTGTTGCGCCATTGGTACAGCTGGGGTTCAGGTCCTGGCAGGAGTAATGGACGTATCTCTCTCTGTCTGGACGCTGATGTTCATGACGTAGACCTAAGATGTGACCGAATTCATGAGTAGCTTGGTCAGGGCCGCATGTCCCTGGGTTTCCGGTGCAGCCCTGCTGCAAGTTCATAGTTCGAGGGGCGTTGGCGTACCCAATATCAGCGTGGCAACCATCGCATGCGACTGCTCTGATTGTGACGACCCCATTTTGGCTGGTAGGGCTGTTTGGTATTTGTCTGAAGTTTAGGAAAGGGGCTGACACTTCCCAGCGAGCAATTGCTACGCCGACTTCAGCACCTAAATTGGCCTCGGTAGTCGCTGAATCAAACTTCCAAGTGATAGTTGCTCCAGGCCATGGTGCTGGTGCCGAAAATGCGAGACCTCTTATGTCGTCGTGTGCAGGTTGGTTGGCCTGGTGAGCCAAGAGTTCACCTTCTGTGCCGAAGATGATGTCACCATCGATGATGGCAATGCTATCTCTTGTTAGGAAGTAGCTAACTTTGCGATGGCCGTAAAGCGGGTGATCAATCTCAATCACGGAGAGATTATTGTTTCCAGAGTAGGCGATCGGCTTGGTGCTGATATCTAGTACATCACGGTCTGGAAATATGGGCACCTGCTCCGTTGGCAAGGTACTTGCTGTGTGGAGGAGGATATTGAGAGACGACACGATTAAGAGGAGTAGATTCATCTCTAAGAAGTTCAGGTATTTGGTCGTTTATGGAATTCTTGAAATTGGAACTATCAGCTTATAAACCGAAGATGAAAATGGAAAAGAGGAAAGGGAGGGGGGCGGTTTTGAACACTGGCAACTGTTTGTAAAAAGAAAAGAGGAGGGACCTGCACGTCGAGGCAACGGATCGTCGGTTTTTCTTTGGCTGCCACTTCTCAGCTTGACACACTTGAACTTTGCATTTTTGGCACTAATACATCGTATCTACTCCAGATTCGCCGGTAAGCGAGTCGGGCTTAAGAGATGGGACCAATTCAATGAGTCGGATCTCAACATTGGGTGTAAGAGGTTTCATTTTTGTCAGGCTGCATATTTTGCTGCGCTTACCAATCCGCTACATCCAGCCTACTGACATGCGCCAGGCCATTGCACAATCATGCGAGAGCCTTGCCATGCGGCCCTGTAGCAGTTGCACCTCTCGGGGAAAGCCCCGGGCGGCTGCAAGCAAAGGAGGCGGAGCCGTAAGGCCGGGTTAAGGTTAAGAGTTTGATTATTCTATCTAAGATTAATTAGTTAGAAAAGCATTATATATTAATGTTACAAGATCGAAAAGTAATTTATGCAAAATAGTCCTAAATATATTTTAATTTTAATTTCTTTTACGAAAAGTAAAAATAAAAATATAAATATAAAATACATTTTAAAAATAATAGTAAAAACTTTTTAAATATTAAAAGAATTTTTATTTTGCATATTTAAATTTTTATATGCAAAATAATATTCGAGTTAATAAAAAAGCTCGATTTCGATATTTCGGTGAAAAAGGAAACGTAATAGAGATATAAAGGTTAATAATTACAAGGAAAAAAAGGAAATAAAATCACATACCGGAAATTGATATTCGGGAGCCTATATCTAAGGCCTTCTATTTTGGCCCCTAAGTCCCCACCCCACCATTCCGGACACCCCCCTATTCCGGACACCTTTTACACCAAAAACAGCGATATTCGACCCTTTCTAATTGTATCAAAATTTAATAGAATTTTATAAAACTTTTATAATACGCTTATTATACTTTATTTATAGACATGTTAAAAGAAGATATGTTATAGATTACGTAATACTTTATAATATTATATTCAATTTTTTACATATAAAAAATGCGAAAAATATCTTTTTAACTAATAGATAAAAACACTTGAAACTAAAAGAATGAGTATAATATCTATGTAAATTATGATACCCGAAGTTTTAATATATTAATATTAGTAGTTGTTGAGTTATTAAGTAATTTATATTTCTCATACAAATTATTTATATGGTGTTTTATATTTTACTTAATTGAAAAAGGACTACTAAAGCAAATAACCTAAAAATAGGATGCACTTAATGGGTCTTATATAATCTTATATAATTCTTAACTTTAAGTATTTCTAATAATAACTTATAAAGATAATTGAAAAATAAGAAAAATAAAATTTACACTAAATTTATATAGTAAGCGAAAAATCGAGTTTCAAACACTTAGTATGTAATATTACGTAATCCAAACTAATTTATAATTTACATTCTTAATTGTGTATATATTGTTATTCCAAATTTAAAGTCCTATAGAATTCTATTAATTTTTGATATAATTAGAAAGGGTCGAAAATCGCTGTTTTTAGTGTATAGGGTGTTCGGGAGTCCGGAATGGTGGGGTGGGGACTTATCACTTTTCGCGTGGGCAGAACCTGCTCATCGCCTGGTATCTGGGCCTGGATATCGGCAGCCTAGCGGTTAGATATGAACTCTCTCGCCAGAATAGCTTACTCTGCGGTAAACCAATTGACTGGTGTGCGAACATCTCGTTTCATTGTGCAACTGTCTCCAAATCAGTGGCTTTTCATTGAAAGCGGGGTAAGGCTGCAAACGCGACCAAAGACCAAGCTGTAACAACGCCGATTTCAAAGATGGCTTGCTTTTCAAATGGGCAATCGGCGATGTCTTGCATATTCGCAAATTGCGTTGATGATAACCGCTAATTGGAGATTTGTCAAATAGACCTATCCTCTTAAAATTCTGGCTGACTAAATTCTTATGGCGGATTTACTTTTAAGGACGGAGTATAATCGATAACTCCGAGTGTTAGCTTCCCTTCGGAAACCAAGGAAAAGAATAAAGGGTTTTTACCTTGGAATACTATCATATGTTAGGGTTAGTAAACAAGAACATTCATATGGCCTCCTTCGATCTTAGTTTAGAAGGAGTGGTCTGTGAAGGTGGGTTGCTCTGCTCAAACGCCTCGATTTTCAGCTCAAAACCTCAATGCTTCCGGTTACTGCACTGCCTAGGTGGGTGCGCTGCAAATGTGGGTAGCTCTGTCCAAACGCCTCGATTTCTACCAAGCCTCGTTATGCTGGTAACACGATTTCCATCCACGGGATGAAAACTGTCGCTGGCTAGGTGGCTGCTCTGCCTGGCCGCCTTAACAGTCAGCCCGAATGCGTTTAATTGAGTTTTTGAAGCTGAGATGAGTGGCCTTTCACTTGACACGACTATGCTCCACTTGCTCTGCTTTCAACCCAAAAGCGATTTCAGGTGCGGGGAATCATTTCGACGTCCAATCACTGCTAACACTTGACACATCATATTAGCCCCCAGATATTCTCTCTACGGACGTACAATAGCGTAAATATTTTCCATCATTCACCCTCAGCGCAAATGCAGTAGTCCCGACATGACCGTGCGGCCTCGCAACCTAAAAAGTAAGTATCGTGGCCAAGAGCTGAGCGTTTTATTGGGGGCCGTTCTAACATGCTCTTTTACTTAAAATTGGGCAGCCCGATGCGAATGTCGCGTCCTCTCTTTCTAGATTCAAAGCATCCAACTTCATGGACCCGTGATTTCAGAGCTCAGCATCAAGTTTCCGACAAATACGCATCTTTTAGACCATTCTTCCAATATCAGCACTTATGCAAATGGCTAACCTTGCCGGATTTGATGTCATCGCGGAGGCTCATATTGACACCGCCATAGACTCCATTAACCAGCACCTGGTCACCAACCCAGTCGACGGCGGAAAAAAATCCACATTTTAAGTGGAAAGTTCCGCACAGATCTCATTCTTCCAATCGGACCAGTGACCAATAGACCACGACTCCGAGTCTTTCTCGAAGCTACTTTACGTCCTGTCGTTCATAAATCCAATGTCGAAGTGAGCATCGAGATAAGTGCAGGCTTTACAACCAGCGCCGGCCGCTCTCTCAATAATATCGGCGGTACAGCTACCGTAGTAGTTCCAATTACCTTTGAGCTTCCTCCAGGGGCGCCATCCACGGAGCCACAAACACCGGTTGTCTCATTTTCCGGAACTAGTCCCACGGTTGTTCTCAATCAGGCCACTCGAACCCAAGTCGATACCATCTCCGGACAAGGTGCAGCAGACAGACTAACTTCAGGAATTCGAGAGGCTTTGACGCCTCTGCTTGGCCTTATCGGAAAGATCTCTATCCAAGCCACTGGATTCTTCATCTCCCCTGGGGTGCCCAGTACCAGGCCAAACCAACTATCGGCTCTGCCAACCGTGGCATGGATCAATTCTACTGCCTTGGGGGTATTCGGATATTATCGTGTGCCTGCAACCGGAGGAGACATACACCGGAAAACTGACGACGACATTACAACACAAACTGGAGATGTTTTCACTTCTGGTCCATCTGGGTTTCCCATTCCTGGACGCCGAGTGGCAATTTTAATGTCAGATGTCGGCTTCCGTCTCGTGATTGCGTGTCCAGCTGTTCGAGAAACCGTCGTCAAAGGCCTTATTACCTTTCGTAAACGACCTAAATTTGCAAATAATGACGCCTTCAATGACTGGCTAAACTCGTCAATCCACCCCCCCCCCCCAGGATTTCCAGAATCCGTCAGTGGAAAGGCGATGATTGATTCGAACATGACAGCACCGTGTGGAAGCAATGGTACTCTGATTACCACGGTCTCTTCGGAACTCACCCAGAGCGACACTGCCATCATGCTGGAGCGATTCGACATAGTCCTTGCCCCAGATATGGTCACGACTCATTTCAGAGCTGGAGGAAACGTGAAGTTGTTGGTTGGCGATATCGCCTTCCACGTTACTGGCGATGCATTCGTCACCCCGTTGGTCAGGGATGGGATAGTCTCGCCTCTCGTCAATATCCCACACCCCGACATTGATGTGCATGGTGGCATTCCAGGCGACATTATCCAGCTCATTTCCAATATCATTCTGGGTTCTACCAGCCCAATTTGGGCCGTCATTCAGAGCATGGCTATGGAGCGTGTCACACAGGCAATTTCGGAGGCAATCAGGACCGCTCTTCCGTCGTCCTCGTTGCCTCCTCCATTGGACAAACTACCGAAACGAATTGCATCAATTGAAATCCTCCCAGACTCTATTAAACTGATTGGACTCGTGAGTCGCATTTTCGCCCCGAACGAGCTCGATCCCGCCCTCTTTGTAGATGCATCGGCGGAAAATAGAACGACAGGTGCGCCACCTATACCTGGTCAATTGAATGTTCCAAACACGAACTGGGGCTATGAGGCGACATCCTTTTACTACAGACGAACTTTCTGGGGCGAGTCATTCGCTATCCACCTTAAGTCGAGAGATATTCCACTGCCTGTCACCGTAGTGAGCTGGGATATGGAGATGGGTAATTTCTCATTTTTGTCCCCCTTCGGAGCCATCGATCCGAGAATCTCCTGGTCGGGAAACAAAGTTCCAATTACAACAGGGCCTCATATTCTCTCTGGCAAAGCGGAGCATC
Organism: Leptodontidium sp. 2 PMI_412; assembly: GCA_021432625.1. Classification (NCBI taxonomy): domain Eukaryota; kingdom Fungi; phylum Ascomycota; class Leotiomycetes; order Helotiales; family Leptodontidiaceae; genus Leptodontidium; species Leptodontidium sp. 2 PMI_412. The sequence continues at coordinate 58,821 of MU270367.1, read as the reverse complement.
TTACCGGAATTTATCCTCCAACCTTGAATGGTCCACTCACTAATACTGATGCTGCCGTCGAAGTCTCGGGCGACGCGACAAATGGTTGGAAAATCAAGTTTTTGGGAACAGATGGAAACTTTAGCGTACGCTTTATAGCTACCGCTCGCGATGGGAGTGGGAAAACGTGGACCGCTGAGACTAGCATCTCTCACCATGGCGATCAGCTAGAGATGTCACCAGCGTACGAGACATATCGAGCGAGCTGCGACGAGAAGTTTAGAACCTGGTTTGCACGCGGTGCTAGCGGTATTCACTTGGGCGGATTGGTGATTGTCCACGCAGGGGATCCTGTCATGGACGAGCAGATACGGGAAAGTATTGCAATACGAGATTTGCTTAGTAGGGGAGACGCGTCTGCGTTCATAAGCGCACAAGATGGTGTGAAACAATTTGGTCCTGAGTTTCTAAGTAGTATGGGCAAAGTCCTCATAGATCCGCTCATTTCCTCGAGAGCTACGCCTCTATCTACATGAATTTGTCGCTTCAAGTAGTAATATTTTAGGGACCCTCGCTATAATAGTATGCGCGCTATTCCTGTTTTCTAGAAAATTAGTGTGACGGTTGGGAGCGCCCAGAGCCTCATTTTTGGTATGCCGGCCTAGCTGAGCTTTACCGAGATTAGACGACTTTATAACTTTTCCTCTTTGTATATAAAATTCTTTTTTTATATATTTTTTTCTTAGTCATAAATGCCAAGTGCTTTGACTCATTTGCGATTAATTTACGTCGAGTCGGTTAGTAGATATTACGAATTATATCGTTGCTCGAACAGCCTTTATGTTCGGAGTCCAGCCTTTATCATTTGATAGCGATTTCTCTCTTCAATAAAAGGAGATATTGCTTCTAAGTGTGTTTATATATCGAAGCATCGTTGCTCGATGCGCTGTTCATTACTTACATCAGAAGAGAAAATACTTTATTATCTCTTTTACTTGCCTATATATATACTGACTAGTCGCTGTTACTTTAATTTGGTAGAGATACGTATTTAGTCTTGATATGCCAGTCTTGAATTAAGTGAGGACGCTTGCTTCTTTCATACTAGTTTATCGTAGATGTTACGACCTACGATGCGCCTCGTATTCTAACCGACACGGGCTCGTAGCATCGCTGGCTATGCGACGGCGCTAAGCCCAATAGGGAAGATTAAGTAGCGAGCCTGCGACATGTTAACGTGAATGGCACTCGACTACGCTAGGCCCCATTAGGAGGGTTCTTTATATATATATACTCGAGCCTTCCCTTACGAAGAGCTCTCCTTTCCTCCTTGTCTTTTCTTCTCGATTCTGAGCGTAGTATTAGGCCTAAATACAAAGCTAGAGTCTACTCGCCGTATCAACCTCTTGCCAGCCGTAACAGTAGAGCTGTCGTGTGTGTTTACCTGGCAGTACTACATCAGCTGCAGGTAATACGGGCTAGGACAACGTACGATATCCAATCGGACGTAGACGTTGGATCGGATATGCCAAGTTCGGCCTGTCGTAAGGCGTAACAGGGCCGAGTAAACGTGCGAACTATCAAGGTTAGCACATTTAGTTCCTCGAAACGATAATTCTAGAGAGTGGGCTTACTTCTGTGAGTTCGTTGACCGGCAATATCAGAGTGCTTCGTGAAAAAAAAGTGATACTGGTGTAAATGATGATTCTATTATACGGGGGATTTCTAGGTCTATATTACCACTCTAGCTAATCACGTGTATATTCGCTTATATAATCTAATTATGTGTTTACTTGCAAGCTACAAGCTGAAATAATCTCTTACAGGAAACTAGAGCTTCCGATAGCTACTGTTTTAGCCTGAAATAACCTCTTACCGGAAGCTAGAGCTTTATGCGAGTTACTAGGTTTGTATACGAGCTACCGAGTAATTAAGCTGTACAACATAATCTTATACCCTAAAGCTCGAACCGATTAAATATTTCCTTCTCGAATCTAATCTCGGGGTTGTATAACGATTTATATTAGTTTAATTCCAACTTCGCGTTTTATAGTATACTCGCCGGACTAAGAAATAGGTATTTAATCGTTAAAAGTATATTCTTAATAGAATAGCTCACTTAAGTCGAACTTTTGCGTATACAAACGTAATAAAAAAGCGCTTTTTTTAAAGCCACTTCTACCTATCTATTAATAGAAGAAGGTATTGTATGCATCGCTTTTTACAATCATTATTAACTTCTTAAAGTAAGTCGCGCATCTTAATATAAGGATTTATATAGGCTACTATATTATATATATGATTATGTTATTTTTTCGTTAATACTTGAAGTCTTTTAGTTCGTAGTTTTGATGTGAAATTAGTTATACCAAAAGAGTATATCTTAATCGTAAAACGAATCGTTAAGAAAGGAATTTTAAGATATTTTAATAAATCCGAGGAGCAGCTTATTGTTTGGAAATTAGCTCAATAAATACGAGCACGCATTTAAAGAGTTAATTCAACTCGAGGCATTTTAAATAACTATAAAAGTGTAGTGTTTCTCGTAAGAGACGCGTCAAAAAGCAGCATGTAAACACGTCTTAATTAAGCAAGGGGTTCTTGGCTATCAGGGGGGGTGGGGGGTGCAGAGACTTTTTGCACCCTACTGTACCAGATATTTTTCCACTTCCACGCCTTGAGATGGCGTCAAACGGCCGAGTTTATCTTGTCTATAGCACTAAGTTATTTATACCAACATATTAACTACTTATGCCCCCCCTTACCTACGGTCTTTAGCCAATTTTGTTTTAAGACGTTAGCTTTTGCATGGCCACACCTTTTAATCTTGAGACATTTTGCAGCAGGATTGGAGAAAGAGCAACTAATAGATATGTTTAATTATCACCTCCGTCTTCCACATACGACCATAGACTGAGGAGAACCGGGCATCCCGTCCGCTCTGCCATACGTAAGCCTCAGATCGGCAGATTAGTAGTTGGGTGGGTGACCACCAGCGAATACCTGCTGTTGTATGTTTTTGCTTTTGCTTCCTTTTTGTAACCCTTTGTGTGTCTTATCAATTCTGTTTGGTAAGCAAGTACAGTAGATAAGTTTGTGGCACGTCAATCGGACTGCCAGTTTTATAATTAGTTTTACTTTCAAGAAATTGAGAACTTCTTGCTACTATTTAGCGTTACTCCAACTATTCTATTGTGTTGCAATTACTTCAGCGTGCTAGTAATTATTAAAATTAATTCAAAGGAAATTGCTGGAGTGTAGGGATCGGAGAGAGCGAAAAGGCGAAGAATTGTGACCTTCAGGTATCCAAAGAAGGCAGAAGGTGTTCCTCCAGGTCCGAGTGACTGGAATTTCTTGTAATCGTGATGGATAATCCACAACAATGGCGTTAACATAGGTGTGTATACAACAGAGGGCTGAAAAATCCGGACGCTTGAGATCATAGTAAGTAGCGTGAACACAATAGCATGCAGGGTGGTCCCAAATAGAATATTAAAATTGATATCCGATAGATTCTGACCGTATCACTCGTTGTTCTCTTCCACGACTTGGTGCTGCGCTAGGTTCGTGTGCTTGGTGGTTGTTGATACGAGTGCATACTTAATTGCCTTCTGTTGACTCTACGAGAATATTGCAATCGTAGGTTCGTAGCCAGCACCTCATTTAGGTGGGAATTCGACTTTTTCTGGCCATGAGTTTGTACAAATGCGCTGCGACAAGGTTTGTCAGATGAGACCGTGATGACCCAAGGTAGACAGACCTACATTGAAGCGAATAGACGTTTGGGAGAAAACAAAAACAAACCCCTTCCCCTCCCTTCCCCTCCCCTCCCACCCCATAACGAGACGACTAGTGGCCTTTTCAAAATGCAGAAAAGAAATCTAATGAGTTTCCACAGGAAGCCGTATCTATTTGCCTTCTCCGTCAGAATATTAGTAGTCCTCGGTTTCCAGCTTTCGAAGGGAGTACTGCACCAAACTCTTATTAGATGTTAATAAAGGCTCTTATTTAACTACATGTAGTAGTTAGTCTTTTGCTATAAGAGAAAAACAATGCGAAAAAAGGCGAGAAATAAATACCTAGCTTAAGCGTGCATTGAAACCAGGTAGAGCTGGGATTGGCTATTGTTTTCTTTGCTTGCGCTGTCATGGTCTGATAATTACTGAGCGCCACAAAGTGCCCAGCTATCGAGCAACACACGCTGATTCGACCACGATCGTGCAGGCGCTTTTGAAAACGCAAAACCGACGGAGACTGACACTGCCGTTGCGGCGGTTCGGCTTGTTCCGTGCCAGCATCGGGGGCATTTCCTATATAGTCTTTGTTCCCACGCTGAGAATTTAAATTGATCTCGCACGTATCCCTTCCACACTCAAACGGAACGTTTTGTCGGTGCACTCAGAAGTGGAGTAGAACACCCAAATCTGGCTCTCGAAGCGAGTATATCTCCAGTTTAAATGAGCGATCCACCAGAAACCTATCACCGGATTCGCTGGCCAAGCCTCGCTTCTCAATTCCGCTCCACTGGGATCCAAAAGGTTAAAAACGTTTCCGTTTGAGTGTGGAAGAGATATGAAGGCAATTATGGAGAGCATCAATAAAACCTACCCGTGCGATCAGCTTGAGTCGCTCACTTCGCTTATCCTTGCCGTCAGTACCTCTCAGGTCAACGTAACAACCCAAATCCAATCATGTCCGGATCTATGTTCTCTGGCACCGGGTGCGGGGAATCCCGATTTTTCGGGCGTTGGGGTAAGTCTTTGTCATTTTCGTCCTTCAATGCATTTTAATAACGGATCGCTAGGCCAATCTTTCCTGGATAATCCAAGCCGTCCTGGTATTCCTCCTCGGCCCATACCTGATCATAGGTGTCTGGCTCGATCATCGGTTTATACAAGTATATCCACTGTATCCCGACTCTCCCAGAAATGAGGCCATACATACGGACTTCCTCGGAGCCCTTAGGCTCGTGACTGTGCCCGTGACTCTCGCCAGCCTTATATACCTCCGGAATGTCACATTTTTGTTTGAGGTGACTTACCTTTACTATCTAAACGCGATGCAATTCCTCTCCCTACTCTCAGCGACATTTTCCTGTTTCGTCTTCGACGCCTGGGAATACAATCATGGCGGGGGGGTAGGCATACACCCGGAGAGGGAAAACAGACGCTTTCGAAAGAAAATTGCCGTAGTTTTCTGTGTCCTTGCGCTGGCGTTCTATCTTGGGGTTACGATTTTCATCAGCAGATCTCGGCTCTCGTTCCCATTCCTCCCCGACATTACGGCGGCATGTCGAGCATACAGCAATATCATTCCAAAGCTACCGAAGCACGTTGAGGTCCCACCCGCCAACTGCGAATGGTTGACTTCATACCTCGAGTCGTTGATGAACATGCCGCCTAGTCGGGGTAAAGGGGCGTTTATAACAGGACAGACCTTCGCCGTCGTGTTCGCCTGCTACATTCTTGTTCTTCTACTTCTGCAGGTATAAAGTGGCCAATCGAGGTCGACCTGTCACATGTTCGTCCGGAGTGGTTTGCAGCTATAATTATCTCTGGGGACCTCGGTAGGAATGCTTTACTGCCTTGTACAGATGCATATTGACCGCAACTTGATGAGGGATGTGATAGGAGAAGCGTATATTGATGATCAATGGGGCTTTGGACAGATCCTTTCCGTATTCCTGTGGACGCAGATCCTCTGGTTAATTAGCAAGTGGATTTTCTCTACAGTCAAACGCGTTCGAGGTGAGTAATACCATGGCTCAGAAGGATAGCTTTCTATAAGTGAAGGACTGACCATTGCTAGGGGTGCCTTCAATTCGTCGCCTCAGTGCTACAGTCGAGATAGCCTACGAGCTCTCTCACCGGACCGACCGGTCGACCGTCAACGCAGCTCATGGTTGTCCCCAATGTTCCAACCTGGAAGAAGATTCTGAATGCATAACGCACGGACGTCTCCTAGCCTTAGGTGGACATCACGGCGGACCCATGGGGGTTAGCCAACCTTGAGCGAAGGCCTATAAAGTTAGAGAGTTCTGAAACTATTCGTAAATAAAAATATATACACTACAGTAAGAGGAAAAATTCAAATAATTATCCTTCTAGTCACCATTCTCTAGGGCCTTCAGATTTAGGTAAGTGATTAGAAGGCAAATGTACGCTCGGTTACATTCTGACTTTGTTTATTTACATTGTGTACTCTGAAAAGCTGACAGTAAGAGGAAGTGACTTGACCGCTGTATTTCTTTTGTGCTTTCGTAAATGTATTATGGCTTGAATGAAGATCTTTTAGGGTTCCACGTGTACTGTCCGCATAGTGGGTTAGCTGTTTGAGTAGTTACAAACGTACGATTTAATTTGTCTGGAGGCCTCATTTACAAGCTAGTGAGTGTTATTATCAAATAATGAACATCGTTTTTTATTGGACTATTACTGGCTGGTTGATATATATATATATAAATAGAATCGCTTGCGGAGCTATGCAGAAAAGAGATCACGGCACTGAGATTCACAAGATGCAGGGAATATAACTGGCCATAGCAAAGACTCCTATTTTGGACTCCAAGAGTTATGCAATCCACCAATCTCTAGCCAGTCATCCAGTAAAAAAGAAAAGAAAAGACCATGGTATCGTAAAGCGAACATTCCTTGTGACTGCTCAGCACACTCCTCATCTATGCATCGCCCTTCTACTTCCGCTTCTTCTTCGTTCCCTCCTCGGAATCCTCGCCATCAGCACCACCCTCCGTCTTCCGCTTCTTCTCCTTCTTGTCTTTCTTTTCTTTCTTAACTTTCTTCACTTCGACCTCAGGCTCTACACTTTCTGCCGCCTTGCGCTTTTTTCCCTTCTTGTCGAGCTTGACCTTCTTTTCTACAACCTCCTCATCGACACCACCGCTACGTCTGCGCTTCTTCTTGGCCTTCTTATCCTCTTTAGCCTCAGCTTCTTCCTGCGCCTTCGTCCCGGCCACAATCTCTGCTTGTAGACTTGCTTCGAGTTCTGCAAAGTCAACTTCTGGTTCAGGTTCCGGTTGTGAGCTAGGTTCTTTGGGAGGTGCAACTTTGGCTGCTTCGTGTGCTGCTTTCTTGGCTTCGCGCGCGGCTTTTCGGGCTAAGGCTGCTTCTTCCTCGAGCTGCTTGCGACTCTTCTTCTCTGGTTTAGGTTCGAGATTGACTGGTGTTGGTTCGACGTCGACGACGAAGTAGGGATTGGCGACTGCGACGGGCTGCTCTTTCTCTACAGGCTTGGTCTCGACTGTGACAGAGGCAGAGCGTGGAATCTTCGAGCCGGCGTTGAGTTGCATAAAATCTGCATTCTCTGCCACTGCGTAGGTCTCACTTCCCTCTTCCTCTGAGTCCGCTGAAGAATCTGAAGAGTCCGCTATCTCACTATCGCCATCCTCGTCCACATCCTCGGGGTTTTTGCCTAGCTTTCCCTTTCCGATTGGGTCGTAACCAATATCCGCAGTCTTTTGCTGGAGTTTTAGTCCAAGAGGTTCGAAATTCGTGCCCAGAACACCGAAGCCCTTCTTATCTTGCAAATATCGCGAAGGTACCTATCAATATAATTAGTAAATATCAATTACGCATCGCCTTATAAACTCACAATTCCCTTCGCAGTAATCCGCGCACTTATTAAAACCTCGCGCGCTCTATCCGTCATACCACGATAACTCTCCAATTGCCCCTCTCACCTAACTCAAACTCTAATCTCTCCTTCTCGGCCATATCCGCTATATCAGCCTTTATACTCTGCATAACCCTACCCAGCGACCGAATATGCGACTCGATAACCCCAAGATACTTTTTAAACAACGCCAGCTACTTGCATGCTGCGGACTCTTCGTAAACGGCTTCGGACGACCCATTAGTAACGAATAAGTCGCCGGTCCAAGTGAATTAGAGTGCATGGCGCCCTTCTTCTCCCGCGACGGGATCTTCTTCGCTCTCTTCTCTAGTCGCGCTAGTTTCGGTATGCCTGGGAATTTGGGTTCTTGATTAAGTTTCTTGACGACTAACTTAGCTTCCTTGCGACCGGCTTTTCCTTTACCTTTGCCTATCTTAAGGAGTGGTTTGTGGTTTGGAATAGAGATTATGAAGTTGCCCTATTGCGTCAAAGAAAAGCGCTTCGAGCTGCTTCGAGAAAATTATTTTGGCGCAGCTCTTTTAGGGCGAGGCTGGGAACTTTTTTGCGGGGGAGGCTGGCTAGACTAGATTAGTGTCTGGGAGCCTCGCTTAGTCACCCTCCTCTATTTGATGTCTTCACGGCATTCCCAAATATATAGGGCTCGCCGGCGTAACTTGCTTGACATATTGGTATAATAATGCACTTTCTCTTCTCCCTTAGTGAATCCATAATATTATAATATACGCTATTTTCTAACGTTGAAAGTATGTAAGAATTTGGTGCACTTTAATCTTTACGGCGTGCTTTAAGGTGCTCGTGTCCGAATAGAATTTTTTTCGGATATTACGGGAATCTCCCTAGTTAAATAACTAAAATATGTTAGATAATGTGGTGGGGAAGGCTCTAGTAGCTCCTTTGTCACCTGACCGGATAGGCTCTTTCCACATAAAAGGGTTTATTACTTAAAAACAACTCAATAACCAAGAACTTTTTATAAATATTATCTAATATACTTTTTTCTCCTCCCCTCCCTCGACTTTTTATACTCTTTAAATATATATTATCTTTAGATTTAATTAATCCGCGATTTCCTACACTCAGAGTCTCTCCCGTACCTCACTATATACTACCTCTCTTGTTGTGTGGTTTATTGGGCTTTATCCCACCCACAACAACTAAAACATAACTTAAGTAAGCAATTATTATTCGATTTCTTTACTTCTTTTAATTATATAATATATATTATATCGAGGTTTAGTTGTAAATAAGTATCTATTAACTTTAGTAATAATACTTTATAGTAGCGCTTTATAATAACGTTGTTATTTTTATTTATCGTTAATTAAACTTTAGTTATATATAAACATACGTCAACTAATTTTATATTAATACTTAATAACTTTTAACTTTTTTACCTCGCTTTTAACTTAAGTATACTTTAACTACTCTTTAGCATTATAAGGTAATTCTTATACTCTTAATTAATTTCTTATTAACCTTATAATTATATTATCTTAAGTACTAAACTAAGGAGTTCGTATCTCTAAGATAAAGTGTAATATACTTATTTATTAATCACGCTTAAAATTCCGAAACTCGAAGTTTTATAGTAATAAGTATTCCTAGTATCCTAAGAACGTTAATCAATATTAAAATAATAATAAAGATAATAATAATAATAATAAGATTTAAATATTAATAAAAGATAAGAATAATAAAAGGGACTTTTAATCCTTTAATACTCAAAAGAGAATTATTTTAATTTTAAAAGTTTATTAATACTTAAAGATGGTAAAAATCAACGATAATTAAATTAAAATCTACAACTTAGTTATAGGTGCTTATAGCATTCGACTAAGTAATGCCCTCTCAAAGACTTTAGTTGGCTTTTAGTTAATCAAAGGAACGAGTAAACTAATAACTATAGGAATCTCTTTAAAAGTTTTATTAAAATTAAGTACCTCTTTAGAAGATAAATCCGACGTTTATAATTTTATTAATAATACTTTTTTCGATAATAAATTCCCCAATTTCAATAATTACTCTCTTATATAGTGAAACAGTTAGTAGGCTGCTGTTTTTAGGGGTCTGCTAACTAGTTCTCAGCTAATCCTACACCCCATCTCTCTTCACCACGCACCTCGATCCAGGGACCACGGACCGTGTACTCAGAGAGAGGGTCATCACCTCTTCTTCTTGTCTCACTCATTTATTACTTCTTCTTCCCTTTCAAGTCCCCACCTGGTAGCCCCCCGAATCGTGCGGGTGCCAGAACAGTTTATTGTGATCAACTCTAACCTAAGTATAAAGGGCTGACCTCTCCTTTCGTACCCTCTTTCTTGTCGCGTACTCTTAAACCAATATTCTCTCCCTCTCTCGACAACCCCCATTTCCGTTCCTTCTCTTCTTTGTTTTCCTCGTCCCTTCTTCTTCGTTTCTTCCTCGTCTCTCCTTTACACAGCCTCTTTTCCTTACACATGTGTCTATGCCTCGAGCGAGATATAATGAAGATGTGCTAATACTTGACGATGAGAGCACCTCCGATTTCGACACGGATAGCTTGTTCGATGATGAAACAAACTTTGGAACCGATATTGACCTAGACAGCGTCGTAGTTAAGGAGGATAGTAACAACGATAATGATCTTTTTGATAATGAAGTACGACATCCTCTAAAGTACTACCGCGCTAACGTTGTAAACCTCGACGTGGAGCGTCTTCGATAAAGGCGATATAACCCTAAAACGTAGGCTTAGCTTAGCCGGGTAAAGGAGTATTATAATTAGTATAAGTAATACCTATCTCGCCAACGTTAAAAAGCTTAATTAACCTGTGTTTCTTAGATATTGCACTTTTTAGAACTAAGATCCGGTAAAATGTTACGACGAAATCTCGCCCTAATTTATTTATGGCTTCTTAAGCTAGGCGTGTGATCAACGACGTGAGAAAGGTGGCTGGAGGTGGCTAGGAATCAAATATGTAAGCTTGCTAAAGACATTTTAGAAGTGTTACTTAATAATATATAAGATTAAAACTAAGAGGAAGATTAATCCTATAATCTAAGTGAATGATTAAGATATAAGCCTTCGCACTTCGCATATTCTTTTAAGGCTGTGGTTAATACTAAGTAAATACTTAAGTTATTGTTACGGCTAGCAAGAGGTTGATACGGCGAGTTGACTCTAGCTTTGTATTTGGGCCTAAAGCTACGCTCAGAATCGAGAAGAAAAGACAAGGAGGAAAGGAAAGCTCTTTATAAGGGAGGGCTTAAGTATATATATATAAAGGACCCTCTTAGTAGGGCCTAGCGTAGTCGAGTGCCATTCACGTTAATATATCGCAGGCTCGCCACTTAGTCTTCCCTATTAGGCTTAGCGCCGTCGCATAGCCAGCGATATTACGAGCTTATGTTAGTTAGAATATAAGGCGTATCGTAGGTCGTAATATTACCCCCCCTTCCCAAAAAACTACGTCCGCGTAATTATAACTATAACTATATCGTCTTCTAAGTCATTATAGACGTCGATACTAGCGTTATAAGCCTTTATCCACTTCGGGAGAGCTCTTAGCGGGCCTTTAGCGTTAAAATACTTTAGGTAAAACCGTTTAATTATATACGAAGCTATTATAGTATCCAAGTATAAGTATTACTCTAAGTCTTCGTCAGCGCCTAGCCACTTAATATAGTAAAATAACTTATTTTATATGACCTTAAAGCCAACGATACCTTTAATTTCTCACTTATTTTACTCCGGTAGTAACTAGATAAGTGCCGGCGTAGCCCTGGCTTATCCCGGCAGGGGGTTATTAACGTACTTGCGAAGCGAGTGCGAGTAAAAGACGAGGTAAATTAACTAGTCCTCTAGTAACTCAACTTTTTAACTCTCTCCTTCCTTAGTAATTACCTTAATAGGTCCGTACTACTTGTCGGATAGCTTCCTTAAGGGTCAGTCGACGTTTTAGTTCCGAGTATCGACTAGTATTAAGTCGCTAACGTCCTAGTCAACGGCGCGTCGCCCACGATTTGTTAGTTGTTTTATTTTGTCTTATTAATCCTTTAAGAATAACTATACGACTTTTATAACCTCCTTTATTTGTAATACTACTTATAAAGCCTCCTTACGATTAAGTTTCTCTATTACCGTAGCCGAAGGCTTTAAGTTAATTAAGTCCTAAGAAGTCCTTAGCTCAACGCCGTTAAGTAACTAAAAAGGAGACAGGCGGCCTAAGGACTCGTGCGGTAACGTCAGTTAAGCGATATTTATAATTAATAAGAGGTCGCTCTAATTATCTTAGTAATATTAGTAAAAAGAACAGAGCCGCTACTTAATATATTAGTTTGTTACTTCCGTTTAGCCGTTAACGTTTAAGTTATACGCCGTCGTTAGCTTTACTTTAGTCCCAAGAATACGATAGTACTCCTTTTAAAAGAAGGAGACGAACTAAGGTCCTCGGTCCGAGATAATAAAATCCGGTATACTAAAATAACGAGTCTAATAAATAAGGAAAAAAGTAATTATACCCTTAATAATAATTATATCGTTATAAGGTATTAAAACCAGTTTCTTAAACAGGCAATCGACGATAACTATAATAAAGTTATAGCCGTGCCTGTTTAGTAGTAACTTTATAAAATCTATTATAAAATACTAGTACAATTAAGTAGGGATTAGTAGGGGGTATAAGAAACTAGGAGTCTTATCTCTTTTAGCCTTTTGTTTAGAGTAACTATAGTTCGCGACGTAACGAGCTATGTTTATATTAAGGCTATTCTAATAGTATTTACGACTAAGTAAGGCTTTCATCTTTCTAATCCCCGCGTGTGCTACTAAAAGTTAAGAATATATATAGTAAATAAGTGTCGTGCGAAGCTTTAGCGGTTTTAGGGGCACTTCTAGGCGTCTTTAAAAGAGTAGCTTGTTATTAGCTAGCTTGTAGTCTAGTAATTATTCCCTAGCTTTTTGTTAAAGAAGCTCTAGCGAAGGCGACGACTTATTAGCCAGGAGTACTTAATCGATAACGTCGTATTCCGCGATATTATAAGCTACTATAGAGTTAAGGTCTAGCTCCTCTGTAATAGGGGTCTCTAAATCGATTAGTACTCTTATATTAAGCTCGGGTTCTGGCTTTGGCTCGTTACGTAGCTCGGCATTATAATCCGGGATTATAGCCTTTATAAGTGTTAGGGGGATAGTCTCTACGACTTCGAGATAGGCGTCTATAGGATCGACGGCGGAAAGCTAGAGGTTACTAGCGACTCGTGGGTTAACTTTGTTCGTTAAGATTAACTATTAACTGCGAATAACTCGCTTACGTGCCTTTATAGCCGTGAGGTCCTAATCCCGTTTAGACAAGGTATTAGCTAGCGTATTAGTTATCCCGGTATAATATATAATCGTAAAATAAAAGTTTATAAAAAACTTAGCCCATCGAGCCTACCTAGTCGTAAGATCCTTAATAGTTATAAAGTATTTTAGGGCCTAGTAGTTTATATAAACGAGGACGTTCTTTTAGGCACTTAAGAGCTCTAGGCGATATTACTTAAATAACCGGAAAATCGCTAATATTTCTTTGTCGTGGATTAAGTAGTTAAGCTCGGGGTTCGTTATAGTTTTAGAAAAGTATTTTACGGGGTAAAAGGTATCGTCCTCTTAAAGTTAAGATAAAATCCTAGCGACGACTTTATTAAAAGAGTTAGTCTTTAGCCGTGTTTACTTAGTAAGGTCGTAATAGTGAAGAACTAGCGTAAACTAAAGGGCTTCTTAGAGAATTTCCTAAGTATTCTTATAAGCGCTATCGAATTTAAAAGGAACGTTCTTCCCGATAAGTATTATAAGGGGTCGTGCGATACGACTATAGTCCTTAATAAACCGGTAGTAGAAGTTATAAAAATTAAAGTAGCTTTATATACCCCGTACATTGTCGGCGTATTACTAGTCCTTAATTACACTAATCTTCTCTAGGTCTACTTCTACGCCATCGACTCTAATAATAAATCCCAGGAACCTTATCTTTTGTACGTTAAACTTAGACTTCTTAATATCAGCCTAAAGTTCGTATACTTATAATATTACTATTACTTTCTTAACGTAGACTTTATATTCTTTAATAGTAGACGAATATATAAAGATATCGTCTATATAAGTCGCGTAAAAGTCGTTAAGGTACTTTATAAAGATATTATTAATAAATCGCTAGAAAGTCGCCGGACTATTTATAAGGCCAAAGGGAAGGACCTTATACTTATACGTATTATAGTAAATACAGAAGGTCGTATAGTCTTCGCTCTTAGGGGACATATAAATACAGTAAAAAGCTTACTAAATATCAAGCTTTATAAAGACCTTCGCCTTATAATACGTGCCATTATCTCATCGATTAAAGGGATCGGGTACAGGTCCTTCTTTAACAAGGTATTCAGCTTCTAGTAGTCGACGCATAGCCGGAGACAGTCATCGGCTTTCTTAGTGAAGAGAATAAGGGCCGTGTATAATACGCTAGAGGGCTTAATAAAACCTTTATATAAGTTATTAATAATATACCGCTTAGTCTCTAATAGCTATTCTTTAATTATATACTAAAGAGGTTTAAAGAACAAATCGTTCTCCTTAGTAAGCTCGATTTAGTAGTCTACGCCTTAGTAATACGCTAATAGCTCGTCGGAGGCTCGCCGGGAGAAGAGAGGAGTATACTCTTAATACTCTACCGGGAGCTTCTTACTTACTAGCTCGTTATCTTACGTGTACTTAGCCTCTAAGGCCTCCTTTAAGGTTAGGTCTCTATTTATTAATACGAGCTTGATACTTAGTTAGTTTAGGGCTTCTCGCCGGCGACGAGTTAGCTTTTAATCGATCTTATATATTAATACCACAAAGGTTTCTACTTTATTCTTCTTAGCTCTCTTAAGTTAAAGGTACATCGTAGACATCGTTACTACTTATATAAGGAAGATCTCTATAATAAGCGCCTTTAACTAGTAATTCGCTAGGGAGGCTTCACGGGCTTTCTTGTCTTTAAGTAATAATCCCGGATCACGAGATATTAAGGGGTTTAATTAATCCTTTATAACACGCAAGTACTCTTTGACCTCTCTCGCGAAGCTCGAGGGTCGAGTCGGCGAGACGCTAGCAGTAAGTCGTATAAGAACCTTTGACTTAAAGGAATCATCGAGTACTACAATTTTAACTTACTTTTAGTAGTAGTTATTTATGTTTATAAGGGCATCCCTTTGTTCCGCATTAAGCTAGTGAGACTTAACGATTAACTTATTAGAACGGCTAATATTAATAAAGACTCGCTAGTTAAAGTACGGCTAAACGGGCATATTTAATAATTATTTTAACCAATTACGGTTCTTTATATACGACTACTTTAGGTCGTAATACTCGAGGAACTTCCGACTAATTAGGACGTTAGTGTTTCTTAGGTCAGTTACTAGAAAGGGGAAGTTAATTCGCCGGCGGTTAATTATTAAAGTAAGTAAGACGGCCGTATTAATTGGCTTGCCTTTCCTGCTATTGTAATTAGTTAGGACGATTAACTAAGGGAGTAATATAAAAGAAATATCAAATTACTTAACGAGTTAGTATACGAGAGAGGTTTTAATAATACCGAAAATATTAACTCCGCTATTAATATATATAAGTGTCTTAATAAAGAATCTATTCCTTCTTAGTTTAATACTAATTAAGAATTGTCGTCTTTTAATAAGAGCACAGAAATCAAATGTTAAGTCCTTTTATAAGTTATAACTTATATTAAAGTGTGAGTCTTTATTACGGCTTAGGAGTTTTTTAATAACTCGTTAGTCTTTAAATCCTCGCCGACGACTAACTAGGAAATCGACTTATCGAGAGCCTAGTCTTTACGGCGCTTAGGATAGTCGCTAGCTTAATAGCCGGTCTTATTATAGTAAAGACAAGTGTCGGAAGAGACGTCCTTAGGCGTAGAAGAAGGTACGGGGGACTTAAGTTAGCGTAAGATAGGCGAAGGAAAGGGCGTACGCTAGCGAGTATCTGACGACTATCTTGGAGTTGGGGGTCTCTATACGTGAGGAGTAAGAATAAGTGAGATAAAGCGCCAACTATCCTTTTTTAAGATGTCGCGCGAGTCGCTAATATTATTAAAAGAGACTCGAGGGGCTTCGCGGGTAGTAATAGTAGTACGTCTACTAATTCGTCTAATAGCGATGTTTTATAGCTCGCGGTTTAAGACAACTAAGAATTCGTTAAGAGCCGTATAATCTCTAGCGAATTTATACTTCTTAGTTCAGATATTATACTTAAGCTTATTTAAGACTTTCTCGCACACGTCGTCGAACTAGCAGTTAAGTGAGATTTTTCTAGTAACTATATACGTCGTGAACTTCGTATAAAACTCGTTATAAGTCATACGACCCATTTATAATTAATTATACTTAAACTTAATTACTTATACTTGGTTGTAATTAAAGAAACGCTAGTCTAGGGCCTTTAAGACGTCGGCGGCTTTATTAAAGTCTCTAGCGAAGTTAAAATCTATTTATTAAAAGATAATTATCTTAACTTCTCCCTTTATATACTTAAAGTAAGTATAAACTTGCGATTCGCTAGTAAAGAAGTTACTTAAGTACTTCTAAATAAAAAGCTTTATATTTATCTTCTAGGCGTCGTATTTAATTTCGCCCTTATAGTCGCTAAAGGGGGTATAAGGGTACTTAACCTTATTAGGCTTAACGGCAGGGATAACAGGGTTTAACTTAGGGAGGTAATAGTCGGCGGTTGGCTAGAGGTCCGCCGTAAGAGCACGTATTAACCGGTCGTATAGAGGGGAAGAAGTGCGAGTCTCTTAACGGGGGTTATTAATAGCATATTAAGTGAAGGCTTATATAACAGCGGCGGCGATAGCAGAGCTAACGGAGTCCCTAATCAGTTGATCTACTTTAGCTTGTTAAGTAGGGGTAAGGCCCTCTATATTAGTAGGCTTTAACGACGCGTCGAAGAAGTTCTGGGGTTTATCCTCCGGGTCCGAATCGAATCCTTTAAAGCTATCTAGTTCCTTTAAAAGGGTCTCGACCGAAGGGATAAGAGTATTAGTGAAGCCTAGTCGCAAAGGGGCGCTTCTTTCTCTAGAGCTTCGCCGACGAAGGGGAGAGGTCGGCAGTAGTAATAATATAAGATAAGGAAGTATTTAAGGTTATTAATCGATCTATTAATTAGACATACGTTCTGAAACAGTGACGCGCGTCAAGTTATAATAAGGTAAATTAACCGCGAGAGAATATCTAGCTTTCTTTAAGACAGTCTATTACTAGGACAAAGAGGTACTTATTTATTAAATAGGCTAAGGTGTTAAGGCTCGTTATTAACTTACTACGAGGATAAGTCGACAAAGCGCAAGACCGGGTAAGATATAACACTTCACAGTAGAGGGGTATTAGTCTTTTCTTATATTACGGCTAATAAGAGGTTAATATAGCGAGTTAACTCTAGCTTTATATTTGGGCCTAAAGTTACGCTCAGAATCGAGAAGAAAAGACAAGGAGGAAAGGAGAGCTCTCTATAAGGGAGGGCTCGAGTATATATATATAAAGGACCCTCTTAATAGGGCCTAACGTAGTCGAGTGCCATTCACGTCAATATGTCGCAGGCTCGCCACTTAGTCTTCCCTATTGGGCTTAGCGCCGTCGCATAGCCAGCGACACTACGAGCCTATGTCGGTTAGAATACGACGCGCATCGTAGGTCGTAACAGTTATTAAGATTGTAGTAGTAGAAAAGGACCTCGATTTCACAAAGTGGCTAAGTGCGATTACATATACGGAGAATTTAGCTAAATTAGCGTAAGTCCTTTTAGTTACGACCGGGATGATTTTTATTATTGGATAGCTCCGAGTTTAACTCGTCTTATTTTGTTAGCTTGCAGGTATTACAGGTAATCGACCCGGGGCCCTAATTAAGCTTCGATATCGACACCTGAAATTGACCTTAATTCGAGATCCTAATAGAGGTAGTCGTCCTCGTTTTTTAATTAAATTAACGCCCGAATTCACGAAACGATATCTTAGCACCAAAGATATGTACGTTTCCTCATTCCTCATAAGCTACGTTAATTTATTTTGCTAATTCTTACTAAAAACGAATTTAAAATTCCCGAGATTATTTACGATCTAACCCTTATACTTAGCTCGTACGTCTTCTTGCTTAGTATACTATTTAAGGCTTGTGTATTTAAGTCTCCGAGTATTAATTACCTAGAAAGGTTATATAACTTTAAAATTCTTAAAAAACTTAATAAGTAATTATTACTACTACAAAACGAGATAAACGACGAGTTTATCTTTTATAAGGTGGTTCGTAAAGTACAAGGCGTTTATATTACTTGGGAGCTATAGCTCTTATTGAGGTTAATACGGTACCGGATGAAGGTAGGGGGCGAGATTACTAGCTTTAATTAGGTGTTAAAGCCTTATAACCTCCAAGATGATTTAGCCAAAGGATTAAATGAAAATTGTAAGTGCTTAATCCTTTATTACTTAGGTATTATATTAACTTTAAGTTCTTTTAATAGCTAATATTAGTGATTCCCTTTAGACTAAAATTTGTAGTATATAAGTATTAGCACTTTCTTAAAATACTACTTTAATAATATTAACGTTAACTTTTAAGGCGTATATTAAAGGCTAGATATTTAAAAGGACTTGATGCGGTGTATATACTTTATAAGCCGCTCGATTAATCCCCACCGCCCGCAGAAACTAATACCGAAACAAATTGCGTCTATAAGCGATCTTTTATATATCTTGAAGCTATACAAACGAGTCAACGACCTATCTAACGCTCTTATTAGAAACCGAAAATATAACAAGCTCCAAAAAGACTATTAAGCGATTATATAACGAGAAGTACTAAAAGTAAAGAGAACTCCTTAAAGATATTAAAGAACGATATAAGTTAGAGTAACTAGTGAAGGATAATAAACGGTAGTTATTAAGTATAATAATCGATAAAGATACATAAAACGCCTTAGTCCAAGTAGACATATCACCAAAGTAGCTTGGCTTAATAAACGCGATCCTTACCTTACCTAGGAAGTCACCCGAATAAGAACTACAACGGAGAATCACGGTTATTAATATAGTTACGTTGTATTATAATGTAAAAAAGAAGGCATTGTCTCGTTATGTTTAGCGTAGTCCTCTTAGCACGATTATTAGCCCCACCGTGTAAGCCGCTAAGTTAGTTGTCGCGCTTTATTAGGTGATATCTTTTATTAATATTAATAAGAGGCCTAAAGTATATTTTATTTATATTAGAACTCCGCACCTAATAATACGCGAGAGGGTCGCCGAGTACGCGAACCTAAGTTCCTTAAGTCGACATTTTCGGAGGTATTACGTAAGTAAACTGCAAGTTAGGCAGTTTATTAATTGTATAAACTATAGTGTGAAGCTTAAGACTAAAAATGAATTACTAATTTACGCAAAAAGGTTTTACGGAATAGTTTCACGAGTTCCGGCTAAGCGACTAATTATTTAAATTACTGTTTATTCTTAATTACTATAACTTTAAGGGTTAGTACGAGAGCTAAATTATGCAGGATAGTTTGGCTACTTTCTTTCTTGTTTTGATTTTATTAGGCGCGCAAATGTAATCTCATTGTTCAATCTCAATATCGTGTGCTCTGCTGTTGGTTAAGGCATTCGCTCTATGATCATAGCTTGAATATTTCATTAGGACATCATGGATATCACTTTACAGGACGTTATCAACCGCTAGGTTAAGACCGCCGAGTAATGCAAGCTCTTTCCGACTATCGTGAGATCGCCTCACGCTACCGCCTTTGCGTTGTATAACCTTTACGAGTTCTTTTTAAGGAAGAGTTTGTAATGGTTGGGCCTATGGCTCCTGTCTTTCTCCTTACTTATGATGAACGGAGTACCTGTTTTGTATCACAACCGAATCAAGGAGTTACGAAGCACGGATGGATTCTTTTTGCTACCCTTTGAAGGTAATAGATTATATTAAACACTATTATCTAACTTATAATTCTCAAGGGCTTATTCTCAAAGACTAGTAAGATTTTAACGGCCATGTGCAGATTATACACGGCATTAAGCGTCGGGAACCAGGGTTTATGCGTCTCATTAAAATAAACTACTTTCTATTTTATATATGTATCGTTAAGGTGCTATCCCTTCCCACTTCTGTTTTTCTTCGTTTTGGCCTTTCTAGTGAGTTTGTGCTATGTTTAGAATCAAGACCTTACTATCGTGCCAACATGGGTTTTGTGCCAGTCATTCCCTGGTACCAATATTTCTCCAGTACCAACCTTTTTTTGGTGCCAGCGACTTGACGAGATTGGCTAACCTAGTTGTACTTCTAACCTAGTTGTACTTCTAACCGAGTTTTACTTCTAGTTCTATTGTAATTTTGGTTTAATAGTGCTTCTACTTCAATTTCACCTCCCTGTGGCCTTGGTATTTTCATGTCGCAGATATGACATAGATTTATATCATTTGTACATTTTAGATTCTATATTTTTCAAATGCTACGGGTATAATGGCTAGCAATAGAAAATCCTGAACACATTCTGCCACTGTAGCTATTATTATAGAGCTTAATGTAGAGATCAGATCTTTTAATGTAATTCTAATATTCAATTCTTCTGAGTGATCTCTAAAATATTTTAGTTCGCCTTGTTATTGAATCTGCCTGTTCCGTAAGTCACTGTGTCGATTTCCATGAGATGTGATTTAAGAAAGGCGAGAGGGCCAAAGTACTTGAGGAAAGAGAGACAGCTGTTTCGGCTTCGTGCTCGGTCGGCAGGACGAGGAGGTTCGTGAGGCGAAAGTCAGCAAAGACTATCTGAACTATGTATGTATGTACTTGGGTCAAGTCTGGATCAGCCATAAGACAAAGACAATAATAAGAAGGTTCATTCAAATGAACAACAAATGAAAAACAAAGGGAAAATACTACACATACAAGAATGTGATATAACGAAATACTTCCTGTCTCCTAATCTCCTCATTGTAATACTGAGCAATTGTTAGCTTCTTTCTATTCTCTCATTACTCTTCATTTATCTTTTGTATTGTCTACATCCGTGATGATGCGATTTATGGGGATGAAAAGAATATCCCTAGAGAAGAGTATCGAACAGAGTGCAGACCCGACGATCAAGTATATGATCCGGCTGGAATTTGGCCTGAAACTGTATGGTTTTCTCTCTAGGATGAGAACCGAGATTAGACGGAAATGCGTGTTCTCAACACGTCTAGAACTCAGGACTGGTCCTGTGACCAAGGTGGTCCCTAATCCGATAATCTGATCGAATCTGCCATACACGGGCGAAAATTCAGTAAGTTTAGAAGTCGAAAAGCAGGACACAACTGGTATCACATGGCTGATATTGCGAACGTCTACACTAGAATAGCTGACCCAACAAGTCCCACTTTTACACAAACTGCAAATAACCTTCGGATTTTTAAGATGTAAGACTCAACGCTCAGAATTTCCGCTCATAAATCAGTAGCGGCGTCTTCAACAGCCTCGCCTTGACCTGCAGTGCAATGAATCTGGAATAGAACCTCGACAGACCGATCATGCCGCCGTGGTACCACATCGCGGGATCTTCAGATAGTCAGCCTGAGTTGTCTCCTAATTATGAAGCACGTATATGAGTTCAAGGATACTTACGGCCACCAGGCTTGAAAGCACCATTCAACTCCCCTTCACGATCTAATCCCCAGTAATCACCCATCGATGTCGCAACCTCGTCTCCAAAGATCTCTTGCACAATATATCGCATGTTGCCATCGAAGCCTGTTGCGAAGACGATCACGTCTGCTTTGAGCTGTGTCCCGTCGCTGAAAGCAAGGCCGTTTTCGACATAACCAGTAGGAACAGCGTTGGATTTGATTTTGATCTATCGGCACAGATGGTCAGCAGTTTATTACTTTGGTTTGTGAAAAGGTAGAAAGGGCATTGTATCGATCTGCTAACCATGCCCTTTGAAATCATATCCGAGCCCCCAACATCGACATAATGTCCACCACCTCGAGCATACAAATACTTTTGTATGCTGCCCCATCTATCCAACTTGAAGCCAGCTCGTTCCAAGGCGTCGAAACGCTCGGGTTCTTTGCGTGCTGAATCGTGCAATATAGCTTGGCTTATAAGGTCGAGGATTGCAACAGGTTGGGTTTGTGTGGTACGGTCGGCTGTTGTAGTTGAGGTCGTTGCGTTGTAAGATACTACGTTAATATTAGTGGGTTTGAAATCTGAGTGGGAGGAGTGAAATGCCATCGAAGATCTTCAAGTTGTGTTCCACAGGAAGCACGTCTGGAATTAGTTAGCTTTGGTCAGTTCAGATGGTGGTTGTGGTATAACGGACATGTTTTCGATCTTTGAACCATGGTGACTGACGACAACCCAGATTCGACCATGTCAACAGCTACATCGTGAGCTGTATTGGCTGTGCCAATCACTACGCCGTGTTTGCCTTTCCACTGAGAAGCGTCTTTGTAGTCTGCTGAGTGAAGAATGATTCCTCGAAATGATTCCTAAAACAAACACCAGTTCATATTTTCATTTTCTTGGCGTATTTGAATCGAACATACCTTGTTCAGATAAATTGGCATCTTTGGAACTTGGCCCCCAGCTCCACCAGCGACAACGATGTTAGAGCATGAAATGGTCTGGTTCTTTCCATGGCGTAGAAGTTCTAAAGTCCAAGTTTCTTTTTCCGAATTCCATTTTCCGGATATTGGCGTTGTTTCCAGCCAAATATTCTACAAGGATGTTTAGTTCGTGCGGAGTGTTTGGAATAGAGATAGGAACATACGATGTCAAATCTGGAAGCCCAGGTTTGGTAACCCTCAGCTAAATCATCCTTTGATAGGAATTCTTGGTACTGAGGAGTGAATGTTCGTTCAAATGGCAGGTGAGCTTGAGATGTTAGACTACTTTTTCGAGCAAGCTGCATGATTTCAGCCCTTACAATATTCTCTACCAGTATGCACTGAATGAATTAGTCAAATAAATGAAGAGCGCTGGGATAACTTACATTTTGCTGAACTGTATCTTGTCTTCCAGTTATCTCCAATTTTCTGCATTTTATCTAAAACGACGTAAGAGATCCCAAGCGCTTTCATGCGTCCAGCTGTACTCAATCCGGCCATCCCACCACCGATAATCACGCAGTCGAAGTGACTGAGCTCTTGGTGTTCATCTGTCAACCCATTGACTATCTTACTCGTAGGCTCAAGAACATCAACATTATTTTCTGATTTCAACTGTTCCAAAATACTCCTGAACACCCAAATTCGCCACTTTCCATCCGACCCTGGTATCAAGTTCATAATTCCCGTACATTTTGTCTGGGGTACAGCGTTCGTCTCAAAAGAAAAGCGTATTTCAATCCAAGATGATCCTTGGGGCAGACTCATGATATGAGGGGAGCTTTGGTCGAGCACGAACGAGCCTGTTTTGGCTCTCTTAGTTGTCTCTTGCCAAGCGGTGAAAATCGATGATGCGGAATAGAAGGTTCGCAATGTTCCCGTCAACGCGAAAATGTCTCGCCATACGGCATCTCTTACGAAATGGTCCTCTTCTAAGAAGGCGAGTTGTTGCGCAAAGGCAGCCGCGATAGTCGACGCATCTGTTTCGGGAGATATGGGGAGGGTAGGTAGTGAGCAGGGGAATTCAACTAAGGTACTCATAACTAAGTATCCTGTCAACACAGGACAGTGAAGAAAATCGATCAATGCAAATTCAAATCAGATTCATGGATGGAGTAAGTGTTGTGGTAACGCAGTATGCTTCGTGCGACGTCTTAAAGGACATTGTACTCATGTGGGGGGATCGGGGGCATGGATAGGCGGAGGATGACTTCGGGGTCGGAAGAAGGGGTGAAGCCGGGGAGAAAAGCAAGTACCAAATACCACGTCCATCCACCAGATTCACGAGGTTCATTGTCTGAACACTTAAAATGGAAAGAGTTGATAGGACCAAGGAGCCACTCAGGAAAGCCATATGATTGCCCAGTACAGATCTCCGGAGTGTGAATTTACTGCCAACTGTTGATATATGGGCGGCCTCATGTCCAGTCATAGTCTCTGCTCTGAGCTCTCACGTCTCAAACGTGGAGCCGCGCGATTCTTCTAAGTGGATACAGTATAGCGACAGATAAATCGAGAGCCTGGTCCCAATGTTTGTTGCCATCTTTGAGGGTATTAGAGCCACTATCGGGACCCATTCCGGTCGCCCATTCAGTGGCTTGTACTGGCTTCCGGACTCTCCGACCATGAATACACAGACAGATCTTAACTCAGTAATAATAACATTAAAACTCTAATCTAATTGTGGTGCCGGAATGCCCGGATCAACCTAGTCATTCGAGCGGTTTTTCTCGGGCTGCCAATCGCGACCCGTCGGAGCTGATCCGGAAGACCCCCAGGGCCCCAGTCAGCACCACGGGAGTTGCATTCTTCCCTGAGGTGGCTGTCCCATACTGTACCGTAAAGCAAGTGCGACTCCCGGCTCGCTGTGAGCTTCCACTGGCATGACTAAATGGTCCGGGGATAGAACAGCCGAATGCGTGGAGATAAACTTCGGGACCGTCCGTATATTTAAGACCTTGCAGCAAACGTCGTCAGCTCAGCAACACCATCTCTTCACCATCTTCCCGGAGCACCTGTTGTACAGTCTTCAATATGACGTCCAACGAACCGGGAGCCTGTTGTACGAGAGGCTTCAAGCATGAAGGAGAGGGTCGTGGGCGTATGGTTAATGTGGGAGATGTCGAAGCTTATGCCGTCGAACCTGAGTTGGAATCTGCGTCAAATGGTTACGGCGTCGTATAGTAAGAACACCAAATCCGCCGTACTCGATCCAGTATTAACAAAGCTTTAGTCTGACCGACGTTATTGGCCACAAATTAGTCAACGCACACTTACTCGCAGATCAATACGCCGACAATGGGTACATTGCCAAACTTCTTCCACCACTATTTCGAAGATGCTAAAGAAGGCCACAGATACGTTGCTTTGATACCAGACCTTTTCGACGGTGACGGTGTACCTATAAACTACGACCATGCGACTTTCAGTTTTGAAAGGTGGAAATCCGGAGAATTTGGGGCGAACAAGACCCCTCACACTACACCAGTGATTGATCCGATTGTAGATGCATGCATCGAGAGTCTCCGAAATAAGTACAAGTGCAAGGTAAGCAACCTCCCAGATTTCTAGACTAGATCTGAGCTCACGATCTCTATAGAAGATTGCCTTGGTTGGATACTGCTTCGGCGCAAAATACACCGTACGGTTTTTAGCCGATGATCGGGTCAGTGTTGGCTTCATTGCACACCCAGCCGATATCCAGAAGGAAGAACTAGAAGCAATCAAAAAGCCCCTCGCTTTGGCAGCGGCAGAAACGGACGATGTTTTCTCCACTAATCTACGACATGAATCCGAAGAGTCGCTCAAGAAGACGGGAGTTGATTACCAGATCAATCTTTACTCCGGTGTGGTTCATGGTTTTGCTGTCAGGTGTGACTTAAAGCAGAGGAATCAAAAGTTCGCAAAGGAGTCGGCAATGAACCAAGCTCTTCATTGGCTCGAGCATCACCTCAGCGAATAGTCAAATGTAGCTGTATCATATCTGCATAAGAATTTTGAAGTCAAACTACTATTAGAGACACAGCACTTGTTTTTCATGTGATTTGATTTCCCAATATATCGAGACAGCGATCAGCTCCCACTACTTTGGGCCCAAGCTGTTCATGTAGCGCCCATTGCATGAATCGAACACCAAGCCATCTATCGGTCGCTGACAAATGAGATCCTTTTCGATCGAGAACACAGTGTTACATCCTTCAATCACAAATTTCAATATATAATAACAAACAAGAATTCTCCTTACAGTGACCTTGTCATTTTGGTCATCAATCGATGTGGGGTTCCTCTCTCAACCCCCATGGGCCTAGAATCCAGATCCTGCGGCCGTGCTTAGCATAAGCGGATAGGAATCTTATGTAGATACTAAATATCGGCTTAGGGTCGAATAGCGGTGGCACGGGTGTGAAATGGATCGAACTGACTAATTGGGATTGATTGCTCTAGCGCATTGTTGTTCTAGAACAAGAATCTGCACCTCTACTCTCGAAAAGAGATGCTGCATGAAGCATAATCAGTAGTAATGCGGGTCCACATATTATAACAGTCGATTATGAGTTCCAAATGGATGGAACTCCGGCTCACGTTAGACGAGGTCTATTGTTTAATATCCTTGTAATATCACAGCAAGTTGAAGGATTGACAGAATACATTCAAGCTAACAAAAATTTGCAAATCATTACCATAAACCCTAGTACAAACCACTATCCAATCAATATGTGAAAGGGACCTTCCTCCACTTTTCTGTTTCCTCTGGGAGGGGGAAAGCTGGAAGATCCAGATGCTCAGGCTCAATGTACCAAGATATATCTCCACCACTTTTCTCGATATCCGTCACCCCGTTGCCTAGCCACCCAAGGATGTTGTAATCGTCAGACTCGTCCGCAAAGGTGTAAAAGTAATCTTCCCATCTCGGTGAACGCATGGTCTCAATAGCATGGCAGGTGCTCCCAGGCCAAATTCCTATGATGCGATCATTTCTCCGGTACCACGACTTGCAGTCACCCATGAAGACGGTCCGTTTGAAGTAACCGTTGATGTGGCGTATCCAATCGCGAATTGCACGAGGCTTTATCTCCATGGAACCAATGTTTTCTTTCTGGATTTTTCGGATGCACTTGACAATGTAGTCGCCCTGACATTCCAGGATTTTCGTCGCGCTGCCAGCACCGACGGCGGTGTTCGCCCCCAACATCATGAAATAATTGGGGAATCCGTCAACTGTCATCCCAAAATATGCTTCCGGATAATCCTTGTATCTCTCTTTCAGGTCTATGCCTGACGATCCGACAAAATCGTATTTCGGAGCTGCTCCAAAATCAAAACCGGTTGCGCAGACAAGCACATCCAGCTCAACAATCGTTCCATCCGTCAGTTGTACCCCTGTTGGCAAAACCTTCTCAATGTGAGTCGTAATGACATTCACATTGTCCTCCGTCAGTGCTTCGAGAAAGCCGGGGCCAGGTGTCAGTCGACGGCAACCTGGAGGGAAGCTGGGAATGAGGAACTCCGCCAACTCTGGTCTTTTGGCGAGACGAGTCTGCATAAGCTCCGTGAAGTATTTTTGGGCAGCGATAGAGCTCGCAGATCCTTTGAGGGTGACATCATACATCGTATTCCCTTCCGTCTCGATTGTTTTGCGGAATTTATGATACGCTTCTTTGTTTTCCACAAAGTAGCGTCGTTCTTCCGGAGAGTCTATTTATTAATTAGCTGTATTCAATTTCACCAGCTTGCAACGCAGATGGGAGATACATACGTGTAGTATCTGTCATCTGCAATTTTGTTGAAGCGCTTTCACCGAATGGTGTAGCAATCCAAGTCTTGCTTCGGATGAAACAACTCAGGTGTGCACCCGGCAATTTCTGCAGGTTTGGAATGATTTGTATGGCACTACTCCCAACTCCAACAACACCGATCTTCTTGTTGGAGTAATCGAACCTGCATGGAGTTAGGACTAGGTTAGGAATAAGACAAAAACGACAAGGCAGGGGCACTCACTTCTCATCCCATTCGGCTGAATGTACAATCTTACCCTTGAAATCCCACAGTCCCTCGACATCGGGCCAGCTGTGTTTGGTAAGGCCACCTCGAGCTCCAAGAACGATATCTGCTTCGTCTAAGAATATTTCTCCTGTGTTGAGGTTCTGGACTTTTATTTTCCTTTGTAAAAAAAAGTTAGTCAAAATTGTTGCATTAATTGGATGTCCTGTTTCTTTTACCATTTCAGCTTCTTAGCATCCCAGTTCAGACCACAAACCTCGTGTCTGAGTTTGATATGTCGATCAACCGAGTATTTATCCGCGACGTATTCCAAATATTTTTGAATCTCTGGAGCGGTCGCGTACAATTGCGACCAGTTCGGGTTTGGTTCAAAGCTATAGACGTAAGAGTGTGCTGTGTGAACCATGTTAGCTACAACCTCTACCGACAATGGCTTCCAAGTCAAGGAACGTACCTGGGATATCGCAACCGCAGCCTGGATAACGATTGGTCCACCAAGTTCCTCCGATACCATCCTCCATCTCGTATGTAGTGAGATCGACATTGCGAATCAATTCTGGAATTCGAATATTCAGATATATCCCTGAGAACCCTGCTCCTATCACAACCACTCTCAAAGGACGAAAGTTTTCTACTGGCTCTTCTAGGATAGGGCTTGCCTCCAAGATAGGTTGCGAACTAGCAGGTGCGGTTTCAGGTTTCGGAAGAGACCCATTTGCAGCAGGCTGCTTATTGTTCAAGGTAGGAGTTATGGTTGCCATGATGTGTAGAAGACACTGTTTGGAAAGTGCAGTGATGGATGGATGTTGAGATGAGACAAAGACAGTCAGGATATCTCTCTACTTAAGTCTTAAGTTCTTCTCACACTCATACATCATGTTATACAGGGGGAAAGCATGCATATTCCTGCCTTACCCCAGATTCCTCTGCCGTTCCGAGATGATTATGATACTTCGGAGCAACAAGCGTTGTTCCTGGGCAAGAGAGCTAGATCTAGTCTCCTCTCCATAAACTTGGGTCTCCACAACTCACCATGACTTGTGTTCCGTGATTTCGGACGGCCCCGGAGGGTGCGCTTTGGGGTGTTCAATAGACTCCGGGAATCAGAATACGCTAATTGTTCAGCTGATGAGACGCCAAAATAACGGAACCTGAAATATCTAACGATCTCTGGGTATCTACTACCGAAAGCTGTGCTTTTGGCTACCTGACAAGATCGATTGGCCGACCGCCTGGAAGTCACGGTCCCGGAACAATTGGCACTGGCTGTCCTTGACCATTCATTACCACTGCTTCCTGTGCCTTTCGCACATACTTAAGCCTGGCAGTGCTTATATATTCGCATACATAGGGCAAGAGCTCGGAGAACCAAAGTTCCATTCAA
The DNA here is from genome assembly GCA_021432625.1 of Leptodontidium sp. 2 PMI_412. NCBI lineage: Eukaryota > Fungi > Ascomycota > Leotiomycetes > Helotiales > Leptodontidiaceae > Leptodontidium > Leptodontidium sp. 2 PMI_412. The sequence continues at coordinate 30,168 of MU270367.1, read as the reverse complement.
ATTGCGTTCTTATCAAGAAATTGCAAGTTGTCAAAGTGCGAACATGGCGGACTTTGAAAAAACCTTAGCTGAGAGCACCACTCGAGGCTCGAATAGCATCCCAGGGTGTGTGCTTGCTGCCGTTGATCAGAATGGTCAGTACGCGATTGTTCCCGCAATACTTGTCATGCTGTTGGAGACTTAGATCGTGACAAGCACGCTGATGCCCAAGTTTAGGAGACAAATTCTACAGCAAAGCTTATGGTTACGACTCGGTCGCTGCTGATGCTTCCGAAATCAAACAGGATGGCGTTTTCTGGATAGCGTCCTGTACCAAACTTATTGGCACTATTGCTGCCTTGCAATGCGTTGAGCGAGGACAAGTTTCCCTTGACGAACCTGTTGAGCGCATTCTCCCCGAACTTGCCAAACTAAACATCATCAAACCATCCGAGGTGGCAACTGCTCCAGCGAGTCAGAAATTCATCCTGGAACCATCAACTAAGAAAATCACCCTGCGTCAGCTGCTGTCCCACACGAGCGGTCTCTCGCTAGATGTGAATTACCCATTGATTCAGTCATGGCGCTCATCTCGACAAGAAAACGTGTTGGCACTGTCAGGAAAGCTAATGGATGCTTATCTGGTCCCTCTGTTATTCGAGCCTGGTGATGGTTGGGCGTATTCAGGAGGCATAGATGTAAGTAGAAAAGCTCCTGAAATGCAAGAAGACTGAATAACTGTATCTTTAGTTAGCTTGCGAAGCCGTCGCACGCTTGAACAAAGTTCCGTTAGAAGAATACCTCCAAGAACATGTCTTCGGTCCCCTAGGTATGAGCTCCACGACTTTCCGCCTGGAAAGGCACCCGGAGCTCGCAAATCGACGGGTGAAAACGACGAAAAGGACTGAAGCCGGAATCCTTGAAGAGGCAACATGCCTGTGGCCAGAACACGCTCCAGAGGACTGTGCCGGGGCGGGATTATACTCCACTAGCGATGACTACGCCAAAGTTCTCAGCGAATTGATCCGGGACAAGCCAACGGTGCTGAAGCCCGAGACAATCAGCCTCATGTTTGCACCGCAGCTTGAGAGAGGATCTCAGGCGATGCGTGATCTCCACAACTACCCAATGGCCCATGCAATCACTGGCACTAAAGACGCCAATAACGCGATCAATTTTGGTCTAGGGGGATTGTACATTGAAGAAGACGTCGGGAATCATAAGAAGGACTCGCTTATTTGGGGTGGCTTGCCCAACCTATTTTGGTTTGCGAATCGTGCCCGTGGCACTGGAGCATTTTATGCCAGCCAAGTCCTCCCACCCGGAGACCCAAAGAGTATACAGCTGTCGCAGGAGTTCATAAAATATATTCACCGGACCAAGCAGTTGTAGTTAATGCCACGAATCTACTTCTTCTTCTCTTCTGCCTTTGTACTCCTGTCCTTCCGTCGAAAGTTGGTGTTAACTGCAGGACCTGGAAGGCTACATATGCCAGAAACTTGCCTCTGCATGAGTAAACGAGAAAGACGCGAACCCTGTGTTCATTGAACTCTTGACACCAACCAACCACTACTGTAATGCAGCAGTTTTCGTAGACACATAAGAATTGAAGTCTCAAAAACAACCGTGAACTAGCCCAGTCACTGACAGATGTAAACCAAAATTCGTCACGCATGGGAAAACTGAATTTGTCTGGTTCACGATTGAGTTGTGGGCCTGTGGCAAGGTTCATAGCGTAAGCTATATATTTGGATCGCGGCACAAATCCAGTTCCTATTCGTAACCACAAGGTGCTGGCAGTGCAGCGCTAGATCGAGATGTCTCTCATACCGAGCTTATGTTTCGAAGAATATAGAAGCATACGGTAGCGCATTGATCAGTCATGATGTCGTACTTGTCAAAAGTTTATTGAACCATCCGGATCGTGTGTGCTGGGTTTAAGCAGGAACAGCATACTTTCTCTCTACCTGCCAAAGTGACTAACCAGACCAGAACCCCTCTTAATAGTTCTGAGCCCTGGACCTTAGCACTTGCATTTCAGAGCTGCTCTCCGGTCTTGCATCGGAGTTTCGTTCCGGCCGCAGCTCGGATTCTACTTCCGGTTAACGTCGGAGCGTTCTTCCGGCCTGTCTGACTACAGATACCGGATGCGTAGATAGATACTGTTTAATAGCTTGAATTCTGTTTACCTAGGGCTACTTGGTACCATTCACAACAACTACTGTGTCAGCCTTACCGTTGATTCCGATAATTCCTCCCCGCAAGTGCCTGACTCTCAGTTGTCTCGGATGTGGGGAATCTGGGGTTGTTGTGGGGTTCCATAAGGGAAGTCCACGGAGGCAAGGAAGTGAAGATGGTAAAGAGGCTCAAGCACGAAATTTTTTTTATTTGGGATTTAGTTTACCTTTCGCACTGATAAGTCCCACAAATCTGCACCATCTAATTGCCATCGAATAGCGACGAGGAAGAAGAAGAAGAAGAAGAAGAAGAAGAAGAAGAAAGGTCAACGCATTGAACTTCCATACCTACTCACAAACCCAACTCCGTCAGAAACAGAATGGGTCTCGTCGTCAACGGATCACCTCACTCGACATACTCGCAGATCGTCCTCATCGTTCTCGCCGAGAAGGGCGTCGAATCCGAGCTGCGCGAAATCGACTTCGCCGTCTCGGAGCACAAGCAACCCGCCTTCCTGAAGCTGCAACCATTCGGCCTGGTTCCTGTCCTCGAGGACGACGGATACTTTTTGTACGAGAGCAGAGCCATAGCCAAATACATCGCAAAGAAGTATGCGGGGCAGGGAACGAAGCTGATGCCCGAGGAAGCCGATGTGAGGGCGTACGGATTGTTCGAGCAAGCATGCTCAGTCGAGCACAGCTACTTCGAAAGCCCGGTCAGCGCAATCTGCTATGAGAAGATCTTCAAGTCGTAAGGGACCTCTCCGTTTAATTAGAACAGGAGAATGGGACAGACCACGCTGATGAAATAAAAGAATGCAGGGAATGGGCGCTACAGATGAGGAGGCCGTCAAGAAGCACGCTGCTAAGCTTGACGCAACTCTTGCTGTGTATGAGGGCATCTTGGCTCAGCACGCTTATCTCGCTGGAGATGAGCTGACGCTGGCGGATTTATTCCATCTGCCATATGGAACGATGGTTAGGGGACTGGGATTTACAGATGTCTTTGCTAAGTACCCTAATGTCGCCAAATGGTTCGATGCTCTTGAAGCGAGGGAGAGCTGGCAGAAGGTTAGTGGTGGAAAGTAGCTTTTCGGATGCCTACGAAGCAGAGGTCAGAACGTCAAAAACCAATCAATCATTCAGAAAAAGACAGGAGTTCATGTTCAATATCTCCAATCCGAACCTTGCGTGATGAAGACCCGCAGTCGCCCGAATGCGCAAGATGAACAAAACGCCGCCCTCCAAATCCCAGTCAATAATTTCCACCCAGCAACCTCCTCTCGCAGCGTCAAACTTCCAACGTCGCTTCTCAGTCAAAGAAATCCGGCATATACTTCACCAGCCCCTCCATCTCGGCATCCGCATTCATGCCCTCCCACCCCTCCTTCCAACCATCTTCCTCGTTCTACGTCCTCCTGTAGAAGTAACAGTTCTCCCACTCCCAACCTCCCTTTCCCTCTCCATGCACGCCCCCCTTCCACTCCGGATCCGGAACGATCTTAAATCTCATCCAGCAGACAGCGCTTCCTTCACTCATGACGTGAACTCTGCTACCCGCCTCTCGAAGGTCCAATCCCACCCCAGATTTGATATAGCGCTGGATATGCTCTTTAATTATTGTTTCGGTAGTGGCTTGGGTGGGCGAGGGCCGAACGTGGCCGGGAGAGAAAAAGGTGAAGTTGGGCAGATAGTGCTTTGCTAGCCTAAAAGAGCGGGAAGGTCAGCTATTTTGCTAGTAAGCATTATGTCGGGGGGGGGGGGCAACCGGAATGATTTTGGCTATATGCGAGAAAATGAAAAATGGGAAGCAAAATAAGTACATGCAAGTGACAAGAAAATAAGGAAAGAAAAGGAAGAAGAAAAAAAATTGAAATAAGGATATTGGAGAGAAAAAAACCGAACTCCCTTACTTTGGAGCCATGGCATCGAGACTTGTTGGGGGAGAGTAGGTTTCGAGAGACACGGCCGAGGCGTAGGATTTGATGAATTCGTTCGCTGCGGTTTCAATGGAGAGAGTTGAGGTAGTCATGTTGGATCCGAAAGAGGTGGCGAGCTTGGTGCCTAGCTTGTTAAAGACTTTAAGGCTTTCGCGGGGGTCCTTTGACGGTTGGAAAAGTGCAACACCCAAGAGTTAGACTTATAGAGAGAAAAGAAGTGTTGTCCGGATGTGCGGAAGTGGGGTGAGTATTCGTGAGGTATTTCGTGTAAGAAGGTTTGACGGAGGTAGTTGAGAGTATGGAGCCTCCGGACCATATGATGGCAGTCGCCGAGCCGAGGAAGGCGTGGGGAAACCATGTTGGATTGACTTTCTTAGAAATCTTGGCGTATGTTGGGTGTTTTAATGGGGATGGATGGAGGTATGGTACAAGCAAAGGCGTGAAGAGGCTACTGCTGGATGGAACCTTCAAGGCAGCATTCGAACCAGATCTTCGAACCCCTGATAATAGCACGAGCTAGATCCTATATTCCGTCAGTAAAATCTGTGGCCACTGGGCCGGAACGCAGGAGAATTATGGACAGTAACAGTTCTAGAAATATGATGCCATCATGCCAGTTTAACACGGTGCGAGCCTTCTAAACAAATACTTACCAAGACAGGCTTATATTTGTACCATGATGGCGGGTTTTTGATCTCGAAGACTTGCACTTTATTTTAGACCCATTCGCTTACATTGACTCTCCACACGTCTTGGATGACTCATCGCTAGGGCGGAACGTTGAGCACGAAGGTTTCTCGGCCGGGAGATCCAAGCTCTGTGTCGATCACAATGATCCACAACCTGCTCACAATTGGCGAAGACGAGAGTAAAGTTTATTCTACATAAAACGATAGATCGACGGCCATCCGACTGTTCCGGAAGGCCTTCCCAATATCAGTCGCGTGTTTCAGTCCGATCGGTGCTGACAGAGGGTCACTAACCAATGCTATGCTTTCGGCCGAAGCGAATGATAAGCGTCCCTAGACGATGCGTGACGACGAAGCTCAGAAACAAGGGTAGCTTTCAAACGGCACCACGTTAAGCCAAGAAAAGTCATTCATACCGAATAGAAGATTGTTATCGAGTATGTCGTCTCCGCTGTTGCCCACAAGACTATCGATTGCGTTTTCACCTATAGGCGGACCAGCATATGGCAATTCCTGACTGAGAACCCCTGTGGTATGCGACTGGGGTTGAAACGAGATACTTCGAGCTTCATCAGCATCAGCCCCGTAGTGCTGCGATTGAAGCCTTGGATTGGAATAGCGTTCTGGAATGACGCGGTAGATCAACTCGAGAGCCGATAGGCATCGCTGAATCATAGGGTTGAAAACTTGGTAGGACTTGAGAATGTCAATCGCACAAGACCATGATTGCAAGATCGAGTCCTCTGATATCTCGGACAATATTGAGGGGCTTAGTCTTGCGGCAATAAGCACTGTGGCGGCACTGTAGATGGGAAGCACATAGTTCCACCACGTTGCGGTCAAACCAACCGAGTTCGGGTCAGCCGGGCGTCTGCCGTAGCCGAGCTCGATCATCTCCTGTGCAATCTTGACACAAAGCACCGAACATTGCACGGCGATTCTTTCAGAGAGCGATAACTCATTCGATGTTTCACCACTTTCAGAGCATAAGTAAGCTGAGAGTAGAGGGCTAAGTGAAAGCAGCCTAATATGGAGATATCTGACAGTTGTAAGTAATTTGGCACCTCCACTCCAAGAATAGCGGAGACCAACCGTTGACGCAGAAGCACTCCCTGGCGACTGAAAGTGCGAGAGACGCCCCAGTCGAGCGACGTATACTCGATCTTCAAATGGGCTGGAAGGTCTTTCTCCCACTTCAGGAGCCTCCTGTCGATATCCAGTATGGACCAATTGTTGCCGGCCGCAGTCCGTCCAAGGAATTTCTCAAGCATCTCCTCGATTGAATATCCCTTCTCGAGGTGGTCCGGATGGAACCTTACCAGTACCTCATCTAAGATGTCGAAGAGTCGGAGAGATTGGACAAAGAATTCGACAGTAGAAGGCTGGTTAGGATATGCCATCGGCGGGCAATCTTTTGTGGTGAGAAGTTCCTCGTCAACTGGTAGCGGCAAAGGAGCTTTGGCGTCTCTGCTCGCAGTGATCATTGAAGGTCGACCGTAGTTCATAGAAACCATTCGGTCTAGAAGGACGCATGTGTGCCAAACTTTGCGTACAAGTTCGCGCTCTCTTTGTGACACGATCCGTTTACTAGTCTCGCAGAGATGCAGTCCGAGGCTTTGTGCTGTACGTATGGCCACCCCTATAATCATCCAGCTTTGATTCAGGTAACACAAACTTTGGAGATGGATGCTCAGCAGCAGTAACATTTGAACGGACTGTAAGGTGTTCAAGTGCCATAGGTCCAAGGACTCTTTCGCTCGCTCAAAGAAACCATTGGCTGAAGATTGCCTCTCGTTTGGGGAAATATCCTCGTCGAGCTGTGACGAAATGGCAAATATGAGGTTCAATGAGCAGAGGAAAATAGGATCATCCCTATCGCCCTTTTGAGTTACCCAAAGAGTCTCGTACTGGGCGAGAAACGTCTGCTTGCCGAGGAAGGGATAAAGCGGATGTACTGTCTCCCAATACATAGACAGCAATTTGTCGGCTTTCCTTCTTCCAGGCAGCACATAATCAATCTGTTTGTACCTCTGCGTGCCGGTAGATTTCATGCCCAGAATAGCAGTTTGCAAGTCGTCTCGATTCGGGAGTATTGTCGGATCATTAATGCCAAACTTTTGTTGCACGGCATTCCGCATCTGATTAAGAAAGCTGATGGCGCTGGGGGCTCCAAAGAAATGACGGTCGCCAGACAAAGATCCCATCGACTGATTCGACTCGCTGGCAGGCTGGGAAGATACTTTTTCGGTAGTAGGCGGATTCTCCATCCAAGGCCGGGTCAATGGGGGCGAGATTGGAGCTGTGGGATTCTGGGGAGACGAATAGAGCCCAGTGCATAGTCCAGCATTGGCCAATCCCGCCGGCCCCTGGATTTCGACATCATACTGGTCGTTGCGTGGTGCCGTTTGGATTTCTGAAGCTTCGACGTTGTTGTTGTTGTTGTTGTTGTTGTTGCGACGATTGGTAGGGGGAATGTTGGGAGCATTGTTGGGAGGAGTGTTGGGGTTGTTGTTGTTGTTGTTGCTGGGTTTGTCTCCTTGAATAACAGCATCTGATTCCAATTCTTCAATGCGCTTCCTCAGTCTCAACACCTCTGCAAGTGATGGTTGCTGATGGCGAGAATGCCCGCCTTCCCATGAGCAACACGAGGAAGTATCGCTTCTTTTCATGCAGGGACCGCAGACTAAAAATAGAGGGTCAGCCAATGATTGATTGATTGATTGATTGATTGATGGACAGTTCGGTTTAGTTTTGTGGCCATGTAGAGGCTGACGGTGGATCGAATGAACACGCGCTTCCTTCCCCGTACAGATCCGCGTCACGTGAGTTGTCAGGATGCAGTGAAGACGTGATCGTAATCTTACCGGGTCTGACACTATCACATTTGATCTATGAAAAGAGTCAAAACGGCCTCGCTCATGTTTTCGTCTGCATTGCATTGCATTGCATCGGAGAGCGCAAGACTGTACCTTCTTGGACCGGCACATGTCGCAGGCAACATCAACCTTCTGCCGCTTTGCCGGCGGCGCATCCGTTGGGTCGCGGTGTCGGGCCATAGTCGAGGGAGGAAGCAAATGCGAGGGAGGAACTCTGGATCCGGCGATTTCCCCTTGGCGACGGAACAAAATCAGGAACAGGAACAGGAACACGAGCAGAAGCCAGCAGGGCCAGTTCGGATCGGAACTATATATCTTCTCTTATCCCTTAACGAAGCAAAGCGGGTCGCTCGCGGAAGAGCGCGGAAGAGCACTCGGTCTACCCCGCATTTGTTTCTTGTTCGTCATGCGACCCCATGGGCATACCCACTTTTTAACGTACGGAAGGGGGTGGACAGTGGGTCTCGCCCCCCCCCCTGTCTCTGCCTTAACATATAAGGAATCCTGTGGAGAAAATTCTAGAATTTTAAACTGTTGATTGGAAGATTTACTCTACCACTGACTGGTACTGTACGAACGGGGGTTTTAGTAGCCGGGAGAAAGGAGCAAGATCGGGAGGGGGAGGGGGGGCGGGGCGGGGCGGGGCGGGGCACGGGGCGGGGGCACGCACTTTCGAACTCGTCGTGTGAGTTTACCAAGGTAACAGTCACTCGTCCTCCGTAGAGTTCCCTCCTCCGGAACCCCTCTGAGCATAATTTTCGGTACTTGTACTCTAGGCCTTTAGCAGCTTCTCTCCGGTCAAAGTCGTACGTATACAATAGCTATTTCTTGCTACTTGACGTTCGGGTTTCAATCTAATTAGTCATTGGATCTTTGGGCAGACATTATATCTGCAAATCCAAAAGTTCGGTTGACTATTTCCATCGCTATGCCTGACCTGCATTCCCTCGTAGCAGGATGGATTCCAAAGAACGCTGTACGGAACAACGGCCCCGTGAATCTGGTTCTCGAGCGCTACGTGCTCCGCGAACTTGCAGAAGGATGGCCTTGCTACAGGTATATTTCCATCACATCTCGCTGCACAGATTGAAAAGGAGAAGGAGAAGAAGAAGAAGAAGAAGAAGAAGAAGAAGAAGATGATGATGATGAAGAAGACACCTACTAATGAGAGCGATTCTAGAGACGCGTGTGAGTGGGAGAACCTCATCTCAATCTTCCATCCCACGGCCTATGTGTACACCACCTGGACGGGCCGAACCCACCACTTGGACTTCATCAAAGCCTCCCAGGCCGGGATGGATAAGGGGGCTTTTATCATGCACCGCTGTCATGGAGTAACCACCGACATCTCGTCCGATGGGCTCCGTGCAGTGACCAAGATGAAAGCGACCATCACCCAACGCTTCGTCCTGCAAGGCTGTGAAGTCGACGCCGAGTCCGACTGTCGCTTTTGCTTTTTTTGGCAGAAGGAAGTGGAGGGAAGCATGGCGGGAGAATGGAGAGCAAGATTCGTGAGGCACTGGTATGAGAAGGACAAATTGATCTGCGTGGATCCGGGAAAGGTTCCTGCGCTAGATTATGAGAAGTTGAAGACTTTCCCATCAGGGTACAGATACTTGGCGTATTGCCAGGAGGAGACTATGGGTGTGAAGGTCATGTTGGACATGCCAGGTCATAGGAGAGAGCCAGACACGCCTAGTGGAGCCAAGCACGATTTGCTTTATTTGCAGTGTAAGCAGTGGGTTGAGGGAGACGAAGTCGACATTTGAAGGTCTTCGGCCTCTCTCAAGAAATTTAAAAGTAAACTTAGACAAGGAGAAACTGCACAGATATATATAACCTTTATACTTAGGGTCATCGCAAGATCATGATGTTCTATTCGTGTGTATCTCCCGGCACATGCACGTTAATTACTAACGAGCTCGTCACTTGTTTTGTCTGCAGACACAACGTTCCAGCTTCGAGAGCCGGGAGGCACTGAGAAGATGGAGACCAACCCAACCACCTCGATGTTCGCGTCACCGTTGCTCTCCAACATTTTTTGACAACACCATCCCACGACAACGGTTTGCGCACGAACAAGCAAGCAAGCAAGCAAGCCATGACGACACAGCTTTCAGTCGACCAAACTCTCCGTCTCACTCAACGTGAACTCGTCCAGTTTGTGCAGCAGAATATCACCCACGAAGACGGCACATGGAACGTCTCGAACATCGTGGACTGGGAGGATGTGTCGCAAGCCAAGAGGGACCTACTTGCCGCAAAGCTACTGTGAGTTGATAATATTTGCTATTTGCGATGCCGATACTGCCACAACTAACTAAAACTTAATTAGGCCGGCCGTACAGAAAACCACAGAACCCTCAGTTAACGCTACCGACCTCGCTGCACTGTTGGCCCAAATACCCTCCGATAGAGGCTCGCCAATACGGCAGATATAATATCTAAACCCCTCTAGATCATCGACTGTCGAATCTCCCGAGAACGCCATACAAGAGTACGAGACCAAGTGTTACCAAGCTCTACTCGATGACGGTTGCAGGCCGCTGTTCCTTATTAGTCTTCTCCTACAAGTCTCGACAAATGCAGACGCATACTACGACTTACTGCGGCCGTGGACGAGATACCCGGGTACGTCGAATCCAGAGGATTGGCAGGTGTTCTCTAGGCAGCTGCGCCGCTAGAAAGAATTTCGCAAATGGCAGCTGGGCAACAGGCGGCAGACGGTTAAGTTCTCTAAATATCTTAATGAACAACAGCGCGAGTTTGAGAGGATAGGGGTAGCCGCCGGGTGAATAGCCCGGCCTGATTTTGAGCAGGCAATACGTAGTCAGTGGGAGGACGAATATGGCCATGATCAACAGCATCCCGGCAACGGTTATAACGCGGGGGCTATCTTGTCTAAGTATACTGAAGCCACAAAGAGATTAATTATGGACTGTGGCTTCGTCCAGCCCTTTGAGCTACACGCGGACCCAAAGCAACAGGACCAATGGACGACATATGTTGAATATCTCGCTTTCGAGTGCTTCTGGCTTATTTGCTAGGTTCGCCCAGAAGCTACGAGTGCAGCACGACGCAAGGTGGGATGGGCTTGTGAAGGCTGGGGTGGTGGAACTTGTCGATGCAGTTAGTGATCTGGCAAGCACAGAGGTTGAGGATATGCGAGAACGGGAGCTTGAGAGGGTCGCGCGTGCAGCGCGCTCGTTCACAGCGGCTACATGTACAACAGCCACGGACACGGCAAAGGAGACGTGTACACAGACGAGAAGAAGACCGCGAACACGTCGTGGTCAGAACTCACCAAGTCACCCACAGAAGAACCTACAATCACCCCAGAGTCCCATCGACGGCATTGCTCCCAGGAACGATCTCGTCGACGAATATATCCGCAATACGCAGAAGTACTAGTCAGCCAAGGCGGAAGCAGACCATCAGCAACGCAGAGTTGAGTGGGTTCGGTCTGAAATAAGTAAGATCGCGGCAGAGCAGAAGACGGCGGGCAAGAGTATTAGCTCGGTGGGGACAAAAAGCAAGAAAAGAAAGCCTATAGGTAATGCCACAGATGACGCCGACGTAGAGCCGCGGGTCGCGAAACACAAGCGGATAGATAAAACTAAGAAGATAGTGGTTAGTAAGAGCGACAACCCACGGACATCACGAAGCAAGAAACACAAGCTTCCCACAGATGAGAATACTCGGGAACCACAGTTGAAGATAGAGACGAAGGTGGCTGGCGAGACTGACGGCCCAGAGACAAGAAGCAGGAAAAGACGAAAGGCAATCCACAAGCAACACGGTAGTGAGGATCCAAGCAGTGTCCTGGAACTGAGTCTTGGGATAACGGCGGTCTCGGTCCAGGTCAGCTCGACAGTCGCTAGTAATTCCCGACCACGTCGGCAGGCCAAGCGCATATCTCGCGGAACTGTAGCAGTGGGTTCCCGTGACGAGCGACTGAAGACAACGGCGCCCAAGGGTTGATGGGAAAGTGGCGGTTGTTCGTGGATTGAAGACAGGGGACGGTGAGGCGGCGAGAAAGGCCAGAGGTCGGCCGCGCTCAACCCACAGCAGGCCAGAGGTAACGTAGCGTTCTATTTGCGAGAAATCTTCAGGACCGGACCATTTGCATTTCATAGTCTGCGTCATGCAGTTTTGTCGCCGTGAATGCCCACATCAATGATCTATCTGGTAGTACACGGCCCAAAGATCGAAGTCGAGGCTGCAAAGAACAGCAGCAGTTTATCGTGTGGACACGGGCTAGGAGTCTTAGTAGGCCAACATGCTCATCTATGCTAGAACATGGGCGTCGCCGCCATTCTCATGCAAAAACTCGACAGCATCATCCACAAGCCCCGCGCGACACACTCCCTCTAGGCTCAACTCGAAGTTGGTCGCCCATCCCATCTCTTCATTTGGAGAACCTTCTTCACATGAATCTGTTCGCCATATGGACCATACCAGCGCCCAAACGCCATACTCGAAGCCCACGACGAGGAGAGCTAGTCGTTCTCCTCCACTATCCTCCACAGATTCTTTCCTCGGCCGGCTCACGCATTGCAAGGCCCTCAGAACGGTATAACACCGTCGAGCTTTGAGGTATCGTCATCCCTCACGAACCAGGTAAACGGAACGATAACGATTTACTCCACAGCAGCCACTGCTATGGATTGAACACGAACGGGAGCCACAGCATTTTTTTCAGGGGAAACCTTGGCCCTGCGCAACGGGATGAGGTCCTCGTTTTTGGTAGGTTCGTGAGGTGGCAGTGAGAACGGGATCGTCGTGAGATTGGAATTAACGCCCAGGACTTGTGGACGTGGGATCTCGTATCCAGTACTTCGCATTTCCTTTGGTCATAGTGTCAAATACAACTTCATGACGTTCGAAACGGTTGACTGAAAACCTTGAGACCCGCCTAGAGTCGGTGCTCGAGTATGTGATGGCCGATTATTCCCTTCAAGTAGATGACTCATGTTCTCCGATTCAAAATATTCATTAGGCCAACGGAATTCCTTTGTTATTCTTGTTAATTCGCGAACGCAGCAGTGCCTGAACGGCACTCGGGTAGGACGGACTATCTTTGTTCCTTGAACCCCCCTAACCGCACATGGCTCTCGGGGTTAGAGTGCTATCTTTCATCCGCAACATGTCTGACCAGACGCATTTCAAAGCCAGCACGTATTGCGCTCTTTGCATGGAAAGCCTGCCACAACCTTGGGGGCCACTAGAGAAACAGAGCTGGGAGTACAAAGTTCTTGGATGGAGGTTGCATTCCTGGTAGCCTTGAAACTTGCTAATTCAGATTGTAGTTTGCGATATATCTCAAGAAAAATCACGGCCACAAATTGTCGCTGTCCCGGCAGACTTGGCAGATCCCGATACGTTTTCAAAACTTCTCGTCCCATCAAACCACGACACTCAGCCCTTGAAGGTAGACTTCTGCCTCTTAGTAGAATTTGCCGCATGAAATTCAGGCCCTTATATCAAGAAGCTGTCCTCCAAACCTGCTGTCCTCCCTTCTAGCAGTATCTCAAAACCTAACTACGCTTCGTTCCATCACTACAAGAGGTCTACATGTGGAATATGCCGAATCAAGCGAACACAATCCTTTGCACTTGACTACCAGTGCTCTCAAAGTCAGTTGGGTCTATGTGCTAGGCCAGAGATACATTTCTTCGATAGAGTTTGACAAGACAGGAGAGTGCGACTCGAGAGACAGTCAACTTATCCCTATACAGGAGCTCGAAATCAAAGGACTACGATTCACAGTTGGCATGTATGGAATTCAGGCTATCAGCATTCTCTATCGCAATGGCTCGGCATCGCCGTATGCCGGGGATCCAGTGAATGGTTGGACAAGTGTTATGTACGGTAGCAATCTGAAAGTGCTTCGCATCCTGAAAGACGTGAGATTCTTTCTAGCCTACGATTTATTTCTCTCCTAGTCATTCTAATATAGCTTAGGACCTCAAATGCCTCCGGGTTGATCTGAACACGGTGGCGACGTCCACATCAATGTCTAGGGTCTTCTGGGACAAGAAAGATATTTGTCCACCCGGCACTGTATCACATCCTGGACACAACCAATGTTTTTACGCAAATCCGTAACTTCCCTGGCTGGCGGTTATGTAGATATCTCCCTTTCGCCGATGGCCTCCGCTATATATCCGGATTGACGATGTGTTGCCGTGGACACGGTATCACAGGTATAGTTGCCCATGGCCAGTCGAGTTATCTGATCGGCCATCGTCAAGGTTGCGCGGTCCATCTGGACCTCCAGCCTCACGAACGCATCACGTCTATGTAGCTTCGAGTTCCAGCCCCAAACTATGGTATTGAGGAAGATCCAACACTCTTAGTAAGTTTAGTATCAACAAAAGTCTTGTGCCTCTACTGACATCCTCTAGGTCACTACCAGTCTTCACCAGACATGTACCTTTGGGCCTTGTCTTGAGTTTACTCCAGTCCAGGATTGGCAGTACACTTGGACACGACTCGACGATAATCCTGAACTAGAGATTGAGGGTATCTTTTTTGACGCATTGTCTCTAGGACGGGCTCGTAGAATTGCAAATATTGGGCTTGCTACCAGACGAGGGAAAATGATTCGCCCAGGAAAAGCAAATGTGCCGCGAGTCCCTGTGGCGCTGACCAGGCCAAGAATCGGTGCTGAATACACCGGACTCTTCTTCTCTGTCGCGTCACTCAGCCAAGTACAGAATCTTCAAGTTCGCAGAGTAGGAGCTTCGTGTAGAGGGTTGGCAGTCTATCATTACAATGGTAGCGTTGAGATTCTCGGTCAGTGGGACTACTATGAAACATCAGATATCTTTGAGATATACACTCGAGCTGAGGGCGCCCTTTTATGTATCAATTTCTACTCTGCGGGTCTTACTCTAGCCTCGTCTTTCGACGAAATCTCCGTCCAAGCCGGCCCTGCAGAACCTCTCGAGAGTCGTCAATGTGGACAGACGAGGACATTCTTCGTGGACCAGGTGAACTGTTTAATCAGTTTTATTCTTCATCCTAACATTTCAAAGGGTATTGCGTGGTGGTTCTCTCGGCTTTATGATCACGTAGAGGTATGGAATGGCACATACTAAGAAATTCCTTTGTCGACTCGAATCCATAGCCGGAAAGTTTTGATGTGATAACGTCTCACCCCCCCCTTCCGGACACCCCCACCTTCCGGACACCTCGCTTATCTCACCGCCATTTATACCTACCAACTTAAATAATTATTAATTCCTTCAATTCTTAATCGATTCTTTTGAAATTTGAAATGTGAATTGTTTTTATTATGAAGCTTAAATACACCGAGTCTGACATTTAGTGTGCTCTTGCGGAGATCGCAAATAGTAAGTCTTTACGAAAGGCAGCGCTTGAGTGGGGTGTTCCGAGGTCTACCCTTTGTAACCGCAATACAATAACTTTACTACGCCAGGAGGCCGCTAGTCATTCATAAAGGCTACTTACGGTAGTGGAGAATCGATTGACTAATTGAGTACTTACTTAAGAGTCTCTTAGTCGTGGAGTTACGTATACACAGATCAAGGTTTTTGGCCAGAAGCTTTTAGCTCTCTAAGGGGACTACTTACTACTCGGCAGACACTAGATGTCACGATTTTTAGCCTATAACCCTATTCTAAAGACTAAGAAGTAAATCTACGTCGATTCTATACGTGTTAATAACGCTTGTTCTAAAGTTATTAAACCCTAGTTCTAAAAATTAGAGATTCCGGCTATTAAAGCTATTCTAGCTAGTCAATAATAGAATATAGACGAGACTAGTATTATAGAAGGCTACGGCCTTAATAGATTCATTGTAGGGCATACCGAAAAGCGTAAAGTGTAAGGAAAACAGCTAAGTTCACGTGCTTAGATATTAATTATCGAGTGTATCTCTGTAGTTAGAGTTTCCACACACTCTACTATAATTTACAAGGGAAAATTAGTGTAACAACAGTAGTTTCCGTCTCAATTAGACGTATTCGACAAGTGGCACTTTACTATAACTAATAATAAGTAGACAACCGATACTATAGCTCTCGAGTGGCTAGAGAAGGTGTTTATCCCTTAGACGGAACCACGTGATTATTTAATAAGACTCCTTATCTTAGACGGCTATAGGAGCCACGAGACTACGGAATTCCTTTAAAAGTGCCTTGAGTATAATATATACCTTTTGTTTTTACTTATATATACGTCACACGTCTTATAACCTTTAGATTTAACGATTTTCTCTGCCCTTAAGCGTGTATACTAGAAAGAGCTACAGAAATTGAGTTCCTTACTTGATTCTATACTTATTAATAAGCGCAATTTCCTTGTTTACTACTATAAGGCACATTAAGAGAGTTTTACTCCTTTAAATATTAAGGCTAAATAAAGAACTAGTAGATTGTGACTAGTATTTATAGCTAAGCCTTTAATGAGCCTATTACTATTAGAAAATAGTAATAGACTAACAAATCTATCTTTCTAAGAGTCTTAGGACTTACTAACACTACTTCCGGAGGTTTCTAGCACTTTAGTTGAGTTATATACTCTAAAAGGCAGGAAAGATATGTACTTCCAAATACGTACCTTAACTAATAGGTCACATAATTAACTTCCGACGTAACGATTACTCTTTAGAAAGATTATAAAGGGAATTGACAAAAAGGATTACGAGTTAAGGAAGGCAAATATGAGGATTCGAGAGTTAGAGGAGAGATTAGAGTAATTAAAGCCAAAGAAAAGAAGGAAAGTTCAAACTAGTCTAAATTCCAAGTTTGTAATAACACGTGCTATTCGGGAGGCTCAAATCGCAGCTAGAGATCGTCAAATTGTACTTAAAGAATTAGAATTAGAAGGAGATTTAGATTCTACAGTTTCATATATAAAAGTTGAGGCAATATAGAGTTATTAAGTCCTAAATATAAAGTACTAGAATTAAGCGAGGTGTCCGGAAGGCGGGGGTGTCCGGAAGGGGGGGGTGAGACGTTATCACGAGCATAATAGTTAGTAGTATAGAGACAGATTCAATTTCAATCCAAGTTCAATTCAAATTACAAAAACGATTCCGAAAAGACTAAATTCCATGACCAGATGACCTAACCTTGAAAATTGTGACAAAAGATCGTTTCTCCTCCGGCAACTTTGCCAGCCCGCAATGACGCTTCAACGCCTTCTTTTGCTACTCTCCTTGCCTTTCCCTTTCTCAACTTCAACGTACCCACTGTTTGGGTCCAAACTCCAGGTCCAGTATCTGATTTTGGACGTCCTGCCTTCATACATCCAACATTCTTGTCCCTGTACATTTTTAACTGCAATAAATTCACTTCCGTATTTCTCTAGATCTTGATCATCGCTAACTTGGAAGCGGTATAGATTTGATGCTATATCCTTCCCAGGGCAGACTAGCACAACCGAGCAGTAATTCTCGGGACGCAATTCACTGGATGGTTCCGAGGTGGACAACGCGGCTGACGTGGGATCTTGCGGCTGATTAGCCACTGAGAGACTATCAAATCCCACCGAGCTGGATGGTTCCCCTCCTTGGGAAGTAGACGAATTATATAGGACTGGGCGTATATCGTAAGTGGTAGTTTGCGCTAAGGGCATTGGATACGAGAAAGATTGCTCTGGCTGGCATGCTTGGTTTGTGGTTATGGGGTTGAACATTGACCTGTCCCCATAATGACCGATCTGATATGATCTTGGCCCCTACGAAGAGCCCCGACAGGCATTGACTTGATTTGGGCGAACTGCTTTTCGAGTTCCAGCCTATTCTCTTCCAGACCAATGTCTCGGTAGAACTCGAAATGATCTTTCGAATTGCCATTCTCAAACCCCCTCAAAGTATCATTGCCATCGGGAAAGACCAGCATCGGACGTACGGACCAACAAGTGTCATGGCAAACACTATTGCCGCGTCATTTTCCTCCAAGAATTCTTGACAGTAGCCTTGGGCCTGGGTCTCGAGGTCTCGAATCCTGGACTTGGAGGTATTCTTAGCCCTCTTGCATTCGGCAAAAATCAGGATGTGCCACGAGAATTGATCGTCGATGTATTTTATTGCGAGATCACACTGTTTGTCGGCACCCTTTTTCTTGCTCGAGGGAGGCTGTTCGGAGTTGAGCTTAAAATCTGGCCGAGGGAAATAGTATGGGAGGAAATCCTCCCAAAGGTGTACTGTGAAGAACTCTTTCGGGTCATTTGAGTTGCCCTTGCTATCGATAGCCTTCTTTGCGTTCTGGTAAGACTCCTCAAGATCCTGGTCTCTAATAAGGCCATGTGGCTGCCACGATGAAGTCATGGTTTTGGGACGCGAGCTGTTATAGTATCAGATTACACAATTAAATCTAGCAAGCGACAAATAGATAGTAAGCAACAGAGAAGATCGACGGAAGATGAAGACTCTAGAGAAGGGTGGAGGGGCGAGGGTTATACGATTCCCCCCCCCCCC